>JARBWK010000007.1:117848562-118380834 GCA_030556195.1 Anolis apletophallus
GGTCCATTTTGACCTGACTTTCAATGTCTACTTGTGCCTTTGTGGATTTGACCTCAGACTTAAGATCATGATTCCGCTGGCTCAACCCCCAATGGACTTATTGATTTGGTTTCCTTTGGTGTAGACCTCAGCTCAGCTCCCGTGTCTCTTATCTTCTGACAGTTTATTTTGTTTGGACAAGTCTTTTGAGCTGACATTGTGATTAGGACAACTGATGATATGTCTCCTGATGCAAGGTCTCAGCTGTCGCGTGTTTTTTAAAAAGTAGTATTTGAGAAGCCCTTTAATATCTGAGGCTCTAAATTGTATTTAATTAGTTTGGGTATACATCTTTTTCTGTAACCAGGTGCTGACTACAAAGATGGATAGGAGATGGATAACTGGAGGTCAGCTGTGACTGGCAGTGCTGCAAAATTCAAAGAGACAAAAATGGAGCACGAAAGGGAGAAATGTCCCAAGAGGAAGGCACGTCAAGCCAACCCTGACCGGGATTGCCTTCTGTCTGGAAACTGATGCCCTCACTGTGGGAGAACATGTGGATCAAGAATAGGGCTCCACAGCCACCTATGGACCCACTACCAAGACACTACATCTGGAAGACCATCATCCTCAATCTATGAGGGATCACCTAAATAAGTAAGTAAAGTACAAAGGTGGATGGTATGGAGGGAAGAACTCACACAAATTATCTAAGGCACATGTGTCAAACTCAAGATCAGTGGGCCGAATTCGGCCCGCCACATCAATTTATGTGGTCCATGAGACATAGTCACTGACCGCAGGGAAACAGTAAACATTTTTTTTAAAAAAACAGACTAAATTCAAATACATTTGAATGGTTGTGCTTACATTTAGTTTTGTGTTGGTTATTATTTTCAGACAATCATCAATGGATGAGGATAGTATGTCAAGGTGTAGTTACATTTATAACATCTTACAATTACAAATGGCAATTTAAAGGCATCCATAAGATTGATGTGGCTTTTGGTGAAAATGAGTTGGACAGCACTGGTCTAAGGAGTGCCTGGATGCCAGAGGTTTCATCCATTTCTGTTGTTTACTGCAAAAAAGAAAGCGATACAACTTTAATGCCTCCCACAGTCAGGTTTGCTGTCACCAGCTAAGATAGCACAGGAGTGTACAGATTTCAACCGAAGTAATAAAAACCTTGACAAGAAAAAGAGTTCCTTGTCACAAATCACAGTAATATACTCTTGACAGATTGTTGATTTTACTGTTGTCAATGATCTGAAAAGATGTGTGTAAACAACTGGTTATGATCTGATGTTATCTGAGATCACGTCTTGAAAAGGTTATTTTTTCCGAATGACAAGTCCTAGGGTGTATCTACACAATAGAATTCTGGGAGTTGCAGTTTGGTGACACAATGGTGCTTATTGGCAGAGAAGATTAAAGACCTTGCAAAACTACAACTCCCATTATCTCATAGCACTGAGCCATGGCAGATAAAGTGATGTCAAACTGCATTAATTTGAAGATCGAACTCCTAGATTTCCCCAACTGGCATGGCTAGAGTGCATTACACGAGGGGTTATAGACTGAAAAGTAACTTTCTCCAGCTCTTTCCCCAAGTGAAAATTTGCAGTAGGCTCCAACCAAACACTAATTCATAGTCAGGATGGCTGAGGACGTCTGGAAACCAACTTTCCCCACTTTTCCGAGACTTAGGTTTCTGAGAAAACATGCCAAGGTTTACTTCGTCAGTTTCCAAACAGGGAAACATTTCTCATCTCTATTTACACATATTTTAAGGTAACAATTTGATTGTGACAACAATGTGGCTACTCCCCCCAGAATCTGTTTAAAGGTCAAAACCTCTCAAAACTGACTACATCTCACTAGTTTCAAATTTAGATGAAATTTTAAAAAAATCTTCTGAATGATATCTCAAGAACAGAACCTCTCTCCTATATTTTGTTCAGTTTGCAACACTCTTTGTTATGTCTGGGACAAGTAGCAAGAAATGTGTGTCCTTGAGCATTGCTACATAGCACATGGGAATAAGTTAACTTCTAAATTAAAAGAAATATTTAAACTAAACATCATAGTATATAAAAGAGGAAAAGGAAAAAAAGCAGGTATAAAAAAACTAAGAAATCAAGAAAAGAAATAGCAGGCCTGTTGTTCCATGGAAGATGGATGGAAGATGTACAAGCATGAATATAAATGTTATTTATTGATGTATTAGATGTCCATACCATTAAGTGACTGATGTTTCCTGGGCAATGCAGAAAATTAAAAATATTGGAGACAAAGTAGCCATAAAGCCATAAAAATAAACTAAATAAAGACAGGCAAAAAACCTCAGACATATCATGTGATAAAACCAAAAATAAAACCAGAAGAATCATGAATGAAATGTTGAATATCTGAAACTGCAAGCACAAAATGCTTCCCTTGGGAAATATAGTAGAGTCTTGTTTATCCGACATAAACAGGACGACAAAACGTTGGATAAGTGAAAATGTTGGATAATGAGGAGGGATTAAGGAAAAACCTATTAAACATCAAATTATGTTATGGTTTTATGAATTAAGCACCAAAACATCATGTTTTACAACAAATCGACAGAAAAAGCAGTTCAATATATGGTAACATTATGTAGTAATTGCTGTATTTACTAGGCTTGGGTAGGTCCGTTGGAATGTTTGTAAAATCAGAATGAATTCAGATTAAATTCACTTTTGAAGTGGTTTTGAAGTGATGTAAGCAACCCGGAAGTGAATTTGCCCTTTCAAAGCCACCACTGCCATTTTCGGAAAGGAATCAGCGGGTTTCCCTTCCTTGGTCTTCCCTTCCGTGTGCGGCTCTCGTCCCAGTGCTGAGTGGAGGGAAGGCATCCGCGTACAAACTGGGTTAAACATGCGTGTCCTCCGTTAACGAAGCCATTCCAAAATTTCGGAATTAATTCAAAAAAATTCGAATTTTTGGGGGAAAATTTCGGAAGTCAATCAGATTTAAAGCACCAGCGCCCCCTACATCCGGAACGAGTTTTGGACTATTTTATTTTGGATCACCCAGGCCTAGTATTTACGAATTTAGTACCAAAACATTGCAATGTATTGAAGCAGCTGTGGATCTGGGCAGGAGGCAGACTGTGTTGAGTAGTGCAGAACATTGGATGAGCGAAGGTTGGATAGGTGAGGCTCTACTGTAAAAGGGTTTTCAATAGACATTGAAAGTTCATCATACAGTTAGCGGAATAAAGTGTCCTCTTATAAACAGAGTATCACTATTGGTAAATAAATAAATAAATAAAAATGGGCCCATACGAAGTTGACACTTGGCACTTTGTGAATTGATGGCAGCTACTTTTATCTATTGTTGTTTTAAAAATTATATTATTTTGATTTTATGCTATATGTGTCAACAGGGGTTGTTGTTATAATTTTATGTTACTTGTTTTATACTTATGCACTGTTTTTACCTGTTGTTTGTTATATATGCACACTGGAGTGCCTTTGTAAGCCGCTCCAATTTCCTTCGGGGAGATGGTGGTGGGATATAAATAATGTTTATTATTGTATTGTCGAAGGCTTTCATGGCCAGAATCACTGGGTTGTTGTGAGTTTTCAGGGCTGTATGGCCATGTTCCAGAAGCATTCTCTCCTGGCGTTTCACTCGCATCTATGGCAGGCATCCTCATAGATGCAGGTGAAACGCCAGGAGAGAATGTTCCTGGAACATGGTAATACAGCCCAGGAAACTCACAACGACCCAAAGATGATGGTGATGATGATGATGATTATAAGATATCATCTCCTAGGGTGCATCTATGCTGTGGAATCAATGCAGTTTGACACCACTTCAACTGCCATAGCTCAGTGCTGTGGAATCTTTGGAATTGTAGTTTAATGAGGCACCAGTACTCTTTGGCAAAACAGGCCAAAGACCTTGTAAAACTACAGATCCCATTATTCAATACTATTGAGCCATAGCAGTTAAAGTATATCAAACTGCATTAAATCCATATTGTAGATAACCCTTTCAGCCACTTGCCTTGCTTTATTGGGCAGCGACATCATAAGAGGGGTTCATGTGGAAACCTCCAGGTGTTGACAGGTAATTTTGGAGAAGGTGCTCTTTGGCTGCATTAAGGCCACCTTAATGCAGCTAAATCATTTTGTTTGGCTTGGGTTAAACCATCAAATTCTAAAACAATCACTTGGAACAGGTGTAGAAAAACACTGGCAGCCATTTCTTGTTTTTTCAGAGATTATAAGAATATACTTATACCATCTCCTGCATGAGTAAAGGGCTTTCTTCCAAGAAACATCTATCGAGGACAAACCATTGACACCTGACTCTGAAGTATGGCAGTAAGTGTTTTAACACAACCAACTTATAAAAATATCGCTTGGAACCAGGAGGCATTCCTCCCTTTGTCTCCTTTGCACATATGTCACTGATTTTTTAAATATATATTTGTGAGTGCAAAGTGGTATGAAAATTACCTTGAGTCCATAGCTGCTAGTGGCGTCAGCAAGACTTGTTTGAAGCGATGGAGATATCTAAGCTAACACTTCTTTCTTATCCTGTTCCAGACAAATAAAGAGGCTGAAGGATGCTGGGCAAGAACCAATAGGAACCAATAGAGATTTCCTGTGAGTGGCGACACATCTTCACTAATCATTTAGGTTGGTGTAGAATTGGATCAGCCTTGTGGCAGTTACACTCCACATGGGGCTGATCCGTGGTAATACAGGTAATACAGCCTTACGCCACATTACCCAAAGTTGGGGGAAAAGCCAAATCCTGCCTCACTGTCCCCACTCTGTCTTGTGGTAGCTGAAAGAGTCCTGTGTGGACACATTTTGGGCCCAATCCAGTATCAAGCACAACAGATCGAGCCTGAAAAATGGATCAGTGTAGAATAGATGGTGCCTGGGTCTGACCTAGTTTCTTCTGGATCTGAGACAGCTTCCAGGAGAAACAAAGTTATTTCCCCTCTCTTGTACACTTAGGACTTTATCACACGAGGTAGACAAACTGGCTTTGCAACTTGACTGTTACCAAAAATACATCAATGTAAATCTTGCTACGAGTTTTCCCACCCCTCCCAATTCTCACATACCTAGGTATTAATGGGTAAAAACCATCAATAGTTCCCTATCCTGCTATATTCTTATCACCTATTCATTTATTATTTATTTACATCATTTCTACCCCGCTCTTCTCAACCTCCGAGGGGTGACTTAGAGCGGCTTGAGAAAAGGCAGCAATTCCATGCCGATACACAATATAAATACAATATAAAACCATAAACATTCAGCATTAAAATACAGTTAGCATTAACACATAATACACATTCTCTTAAGTTAAAAACAGTGTTCCGTCCACAACATGAGCATTGAGCCCTATCCATCAACTTGCCATTACAATTCCAATCCAAAATGCTGCATTGTGCTAATGTGCAAAAGCCTGGTCCCATAGCCAAGATTTCACTTTTTTCCTGAATGCCAGGAGGGATGGGGTCGATTGTATGTTGCTTGGAAGCGCATTCCACAGGTGGGGAGCCACCACCGAGAAGGCCCTATCTCTCGTCCCCACCAACCGCGTTTGAGAAGTTGGCGGGAGCGAGAGCAGGGCCTCCCCGGATGATCTTAAATTACGAGGTGGGACGTAGAGGCAGATGCATTTGGAGAAGTAAGCTGGGCATGGTGTGGTGGGTCTCTTCCACATCTATGCAGCCATGGGGGCAGGATTCTCCCCACCTCTTGGTATTCCCAGTTTTCTTATCTATCTGTCTGTCTGTCTGTCCGTCCGTCCGTCCATCTACCATTTTGTTTTTAATGTTGAGAATGTGCAATTGCTCAATATATATATATATATATATATATATATATATATATATATATATTTACAGTAGGGCAGCAAGACAGGGTTCTGAGGGGATATGGAAGTATGCTAATGGGACCATAGATAGGGGAATTGGTGCAACCCAGTTTGGAAGCAGATGTCCTTCGCTCCCACATCAGACCTGGGGTGAGAGCTGTGTTTAACCCAGTTTGGATGCGGATGTCCGTCCCTCCCGCGTCAGACCTGGGGTGAGAGCCACGTCCAAACTGGGTTGAACATGGCTCTCGCCCCAGGTCTGACGCGGGAGGGAAGGACATCTGCATCCATACTGGGTTAAACACAGCTCTCTCCCCAGTTCTGATGCGGGAGGGAAGGACATCCGCATCCAAACCAGGTTAAACACGGCTCTCGCCCCAGGTCTGACGCGGGAGGGAAGGACATCTGCATCCATACTGGGTTAAACATGGCTCTCTCCCCAGTTCTGATGCGGGAGGGAAGGACATCCACATCCAAACCAGGTTAAACACGGCTCTCGCCCCATGACTGACACAGGAGGGAAGGACATCCGCATCCAAACTGGGTTAAACACGGCTCTCGCCCCAGGTGTGACGCGGGAGGAAAGGACATCCGCATCCAAACTGGGTTAAACATGGCTCTCGCCCCAGGTCTGAGGTGGGAGGGAAGGACATCCGCATCCATACTGGGTTAAACACAGCTCTCGCCCCAGGTCTGATGCGGGAGGGAAGGACATCCACATCCAAACCGGGTTAAACATCCACATCCAAACTGGGTTAAACATGGCTCCCCCCAGGTCTGACACGGGAGGGAAAGGAAACAAAGGGAATCCATCCACACTGGTTTGAAAAGCTGAATAATTTCTGACTCACTTACTGATTCGTAAGAGAAATGGTGGAAAAAGCTTCAAAATGGCAAGGATACTTCCGGGTTCCCAAATGCTTTGAAATCACTTCAAAAAGGAATTAGATCCGAATTTATTCCGAATTACGAAGATTCCGACCGAACCTACCCAAGCCTAATATTTACATTAGCCTGAGAAGTTCATACAGATGACGAGGAATCAGATTAGATTTATTCTAAAAGAAAAGTTTGAAACTTTTCTTTTAGGAGGACCATTGGATATGTTTGCCAGCGGATTCTGGGAAGTGTAATCCAAAAAGTCATGTTCCTAAGCTCCACAATGTGTGTGCTTCACATGTTCCCTTTCAGCAAATGTTTTGTCTCATAAAACATGAGTCTGTATTTACTTCTGCTCGAGATCCCCGTGTACAACTGGTGGGCCACTGTGTGATACAGAATGCTGGACTAGATGGGCTGAGGTCCGATTCAGCATGGCTCTTCTTATGTTCTTATGTTCTTATGTTCTTACTTTAAAGTGAATAATGTGATGTGTTTTCTCCCTATGTTCTACCAGACCATATTTACTTCACTTCTTGCAATATGCAGGAAGTAAAACAAATGCAAAAATGCCCTTTAAAAAAAGGCAACCAAGCTCTAGAGAACACACAGTAAATTAACTTTGCAAGCATAAACTACATATAAAAGTATGCAATAAACCAGCCTCACATGACATAATAATTATTCATTACATTGATTGTGGTTCAGCCTAAAGACTAACCAAGAACAGGGCTCCTTTGTGCTCGGCAGTGGGAAAATGTAGAGTGATATACTGTCCCAGGCCTCCAAATGAACGAGACAGATCCAGGTTAAGTGAAAGACATAATGAATGATCTCATAGATTAATGGAGGCAATATTCATTTGGTATTTTTTGTTTTCCCTTGAGGAGAAAGAAAAGAGGCTAGGGTGAGGGTGGGAATGAGTATGTATATACTTTAAATTATTTCCTTTCCTATGTTCCCATGTTAAATTAGTTATTTTGAAGCACATCCCATAGATATCAGTAGAATTATTTTAAAGTTAGGTAGCTTAAAGAGTACATGTAGATGCTGGGTGTTCTATTCACCCCAAATTAACTCATTTGCTCACTTGGACCTGGAAAACAGCAGATAGAAAGGAAGTCTTCAGCATCCCCTGCAATTTTATTTTGTCCCAATCACCTAGAGCATGGAGAAGTTACTTTCTGAGACTACAACTTCCCCAAACTCCTTCCAAAAGTAATGTTTCTTCAAAGGCCCAAGTTAGGGTTTGAGGAGCTTAAAGTAACTTCCACAAGGACTTAATAAGCTCCTTTGAAAACTTTTCTATCTAAAAGTGGTGCTTGAGTAGACATATGTCTAATAATAATAATAATAATAGTAATAATAATAATGGTGATGGTCCCAGTGGTGATCGGCAAACTGAGTGCAGGGCCTAAAGACCTTGGCCTGCACTTAAAAACAATCAGCACTGACCATCGGTCAGGTACAAAAGTCCACCCTGGATCTGCACACATTATTTGCTGATAGATCACCTAGTTCTAGACACTTGGCAAGTGTCCTATGTGTGATCAAATACAAAAGCCACCATAGTAATCATGTTTGCTGTGTACTAATCTTGTTATGTATCAAACAACAGAAGCAGCAGCAGCAACAACAACAAAAACAACTTCATTTATAACCTGCCCTTTCTCCCCGAAGGGAACCTTTGACAAAAACAAAATATAAACAGCAGTCCCCCCAATTAAAACGAACAATTAAATATTTGTATATCATTGTATTATAACCTGCTTCCTCACTTCAATCTAATGCATACCAAAGAAGGTAGGAAGCAAGGAATGGTGCATCAAAGCTCTAAGGATCATTCATTCATTTTTGTATTAATTTGTTTAATTTCTGACCAAGTACAGGTATGATTAACATGACTTTGCTATTTGATACTGGATGATAGATTATTATAAAATGATGTTTCTTTGTATTGAATGTAAAGTGATGATTTGAAAAATGTGGCAAGTCAGACATATATATGGGAGAAGTCAGATATATACATACTTATACGGGAGCGGTAATTGCTAGAGGTACTATTTTAGTAAGATATATTTGGAAAGAGATGGAGGTATTGCTAGAAAAAGATGGGTAAGCTGCCTTATTACAAAGAGGAAAGATTTTAATATTTAAAATGTCTTATTACAATAGATTGCCTGTTAAAAGTGGCTGATTTGGGGACTTAGGATAATCCTTATGTTAGCTGATAAAGATTAATAAGACTAATTGGAGGACTGATCTGGAAGTTATATTTTCCAGTGATGGACCCCAGTTAGCAATTTCCGTGCAACTGTACTCAGGGAAACACTAATATTTTTAGGCAGCATTGCACAGTGAAGACGGGACAGAGTGTGTTGGCACCGTCCCCATCCAATGGCAGAAAGGGCAGCAATGTATATTGCCTCACTATCCTTTCTGCCATCATAGGGCAAAAAGGGGAGGAAAATGCGTATAGTTCCATCAGAGCCACTCAAACTACACATTCCTCTCCCGTAGTGGTGAAAAAAGCACGTTTTGGTGCTCCCCCTCAACTTTAGGAAGAGTGTGGGCAGGCCCTGCCATGAATCATGTACTGGCGCATGGCAGGCCCCATCCTTGCCACAAATAAAAGTGGCAAAATGGGACAAAAATGCCCCGTGTGAAGAGGTGCATTGTCAAGCAACCAGATACAACAGACGGCATCATTAGTAGCTTTTGTTGTTGTGTGTCTTCAAGTCATTTCTGACTTACAGCAATACTAAGATGATTTTTTCACAGGATTTTCAGATGCTATATCTACATTGCAAAATGAATGCTGTTTAACACCACTTAAATCGCCATGGCCCAATGTAAGAAGTTGCAATTTTACAAGGCCTTTAGCATTTTCTGCCAAATAGTGCTGGAGCCTCACTAAATTACAAGTTCTAAGATCCGCTAGCACTGAACCATGGCAGTTAAAGTGGTGTCAAACTGTTTTAATTCTACAGTGTAGATGCAGCCCAAGAGCATATTAACTTGTGTGTTTTTATGGCTGAACAGGGATTCAAACCCTGGTTTCAGGAGTTGTAGTACAACACTCAAACACCACACTGGTTCTATCTGGAGGTCTGATGTGTGCTATATAGTTTGCAAAAGATGCATCTGTGCTGCTGGCTTAGGTCCTGCCTTTACCTTTCTTGTCTGCTAGGGTTTACAGCAGGCTTTTCCAGATGTTATTGACTTGAATTCCAAACCTCATAAGCCATAGCAAGCCATCCAACTATTATCAAATTTTGGGAGATGTAGTTACATCTAGAGCTACATCTAGAGGGTTACATAGGTTCCCCACTTGTAGTTTAAAGCAACATCACTGAAACGATTTTGGAGGAGCCCCTGGTCCCAACAATGGGTTGAACCCTTGTGCCGGCAGGATGGTCTGTCAGCTCCAGCTTCTCATGCGGGCTCATGAGAGAAGCCTCCCACAGGATGGTAAAACATCCCAGTACCCCCTGGACAAAGTCCTTGCAGATGACCAATTCTCTCACACCAGAAACAACTTGCAGTTTCTCAAGTAACTCCTGACACGAAAAACCCCCTGAAACCAGAGTATGGAAAGTTTGCTCTTTGGATATAAACTAATCACACAGCTAAATAATGTACTTCTGGTCTAGGAACTGTAATACAGAATGTGTAGCAGTAGGGGATATAAATAATTCACTCAGTTAGTCTCTGTCCGCCTGTCTGTCTGTCTGTCTGTCTCTCCCTCCCTCCTCCCTTTCCTCCTTTTCTTTCTTTCTTTCTTTCTTTCTTTCTTTCTTTCTTTCTTTCTTTCTTTCTTTCTTTCTTTCTTTCTTTCTTGCATGTTGCAGATGAGGTTGTGCCAAATTCCTAGCCATTTTGGTTTCTTCAGTGAAAGCCCTTAGAGAATTGTAAGTATCTGTATTGCTTTCTTTCTAACAAAAGACCATTGTGACATAGAAAATTACCTTGCTACTTTGTCATCTAAAAGGCATGAAAAAGAAAAAGAAAAATCTCCCAATTCAGTCTGCTTATCACTCAAAAGTTCATAAAACCTTCAATTAGCACCAAGGAAAGAATTTTACTTCTTATTGACCAAGAGACTGAATTAGGAAAAGGAACACATAAATACACCTATGCATACACACAGACAACTTGTACACATACCTTTCCTGATCTGGTTCCTTCCAGCTATATAATAATTATATATTATATATTACATGTAAAATTATTAATAATATTGCAGTATAGTGGTATAGTGCAATATAGTAATACCAATATTGTTATATGCTAATAATTATAATATATTGTACATGCATATAATATTGATCATAATATTGTAATACAATATAATACTAATAATAATACAATATAATAATATAATAAATAATATATTGCAGTATATAATAATATATTAATATATTGCAGTATAGTGGTATAGTACAATTTAGTAATATATAATACTAATATTGTGCTATGTTAATAATATAATATATTGTATGTACTTATAATTTGTAAGCTGCTCTGAGTCCCCTTTGGGGTGAGAAGTGTGGGATATAAATGTTGTAAATAAATAAATAGGGCTTCAACATTAATTGCTCTATTTGACCCTAATGGCTAACGATTATGATGTCAGCATAAAATAAGAATTAAAGATTCAACTGTGAGCCTGATCAACTTCATTTTGAGAAAACAGCTGACATCTCCCTATAGTTACAAAGCTCTGTCATTTGTGCTATGCTAGAAATGCTATAGCTGTAATGTTACGTATGTGCCCAGGGCCAACAACCCGTTATAGTTACCTTAAAATGACAGACTTTAAGAACATCCTCTTAAATAAGAAACAATCTCTGGGTACATTCCGTACTGGTCACACACACTTTAGATAAGGATTACCACATATGCCTTAGATATTGCTCATGCATACTGTATCTTTGCATATAAGTGCTATAAAAATGCTAGGAATCAACTTTGTCTATCTTAACCAGCTTGTTAGTAGATTGAACTGAAAGCAGTGCTGGGACTTGGTAAATCCTTTGGCCAAAGTTATTGTTTGTTGTCTGCCTTCATGCACAGCTTCAGGGCTAATTCCAGCTTGGGAAATCCAGTGTATCAGCCTACCCAACAATGTGTTCTATAAGACTCCTTAAACATAATACACACTTTATTTATATTCCGCTTTATATCCCTGGAGGGACTCAGAGTGGATTACAGTATACACATATAAGGCAAACATTCAGTGCTTTTTACACAGTGAACAACAACAGCATACAATACACAGACATAGGAAAAGGCCTTCCCCTTTTGTCTCCGGCGTCTGGAAGTGATGCTCAACTCTGGCCGTCGGGAGGTGATCTTGTTCCATTTTTTGATGCTGAAGAGCCTGTTGTCCGTTGTTGCACCCCAGGACAGAATAAGTCCTCTGACTTAAACACATCACATGTTGAGTGAAAAATCCAATCCTTTTTATTGTAGCTTGTTAAAATAGCAGGTAGAAATAGATGCTTGTAAGAAAGTAAGAAAGTTCCAAAAAGTATTAAGTCAATAAAAATGCAGAAACAAAAAGCAATGTCCACAAAAGATATAAAAGCAATCCAAAGCAGTATTAATCCAGACAGGAATCAACAGGATGCAAAGACAAACCAGGCAATGCTAGTCAACACCAAAAGGCTAAAAATATCCACAGGAACAAGACCCCCTGAACAGGATTTCCATGGCACATGAACTTGATTTCCAAACGATGTCTGATCTAACAGGTTTTTCCTTCAAGCAAACCTTATATCCCAAAACCCAGAAACTGGTTTTGTTTCCCCCCCACTCTTGGCTCTTATCTGACAAAGTCTTTCAGAGCAACATAAACCTTGAGTTTGCTGTCAATCCTGGTTAAACTCCAGCCGCCTATTTTTCAACTCCTTATCTGGCTGCTCATTAAAATTCCCAGGTGTCAGATTGTTGTCCAAACCCAAATCTTGAGAGCTCACAGAGAGAGGGAGTAAACCATCATCTCTCTGCCCAGCAGGAATATTTTCAGGAGAAACTGGGGCCTCTCTGTCATTGTCTGCAAGAAAATCATTGACCAAACCATCTCCATTTTGCACCTCAGCCTCAGCACCATCATTTCCCTCATCATTGCCCACATCAGAAGCATCATGATCCTCAAACACAGGCTGATTCACAACATCCGTAGACATCTCTGATCATGTTGCAGGTATGTCTGCATGGGCGCTTTTAGACTGACAGCAGAAGCTCACCCCGACTCTTGGCTTCAAACTGCCATACTCCAGTCAGCAGATTCCTGCACTTAGCGGTTTAACTTGCTGCACTACCGCGGCTAACTAACTTCATAGAGAAGCCAATAATCTTGCAGGTTTAGTGGCTAATGTGACTTATGGTATAGCCACACACAGAGTGAATGTTAGAATAGCATACTCCACAAGTTTGTTACTTACCGCTATAAAAAGCTTGAGCCAGCATGAGTCCAGATCCAGGCATTAGTTGATTCACCTGCTGACTAAATACACCAGCTCACCCAACCCAATATCTGTATATATATCTGGGATTAAAAACATAGGATTCCACATGAATGGTGGTCGTTGCATGGTTTTCAAGCCATCCATTTGAAAATGGCACCCATTTGCTCTACTTTTCCAGGGCCGGGCTTTAGCACAGCAGGTTAACCGCCAGCTGCAGCAAACTTGCTAGTCGAAAAGTTGACAGTTTGAAGCTTGGGTCAGAGTGAACTCCTGGCCTTTAGCCCAACTTCTGCCCACCTAACAGTTTGAAAGCAAAGGTGAATAGACAAATGGGCACTGCTTTAAAGTGGGGAGGTATTTAAGGTTATGCCAGAAAAAAAGAGGAAGTTTACAAACAAAGCTCTTCATTAGGGAAGATGGAGTGACAGCAACACCCCCCCCCCCCCCCAAATCCTCCCAATCCCGGTGGCTGGAACTGCACACAAGACCCAAGATGCTGAAGATGGGAAAGCATATCTATGTATGTACAATTGTCTGTCTTGTCAGTGTATAATGGCAATGAATGTTTGTCGCATATGTGTTCTGTCCTAGTGAGAAGGGAGGAATATAAAAACTGTAGATAATAAATCAATGACTTGTAACCAGCAGTCCGAAATAATTTGAGGGACACTACTTCTTGTAGTACTTACCACATCTTACATGACTAATGTAAATCTCCTGAATGGACCTTACTATGGCAAAACAAAATAGCTACACCTGGGAAAATATATGTATTTCTAATAATGTGCACAGGATTGTTTTTCATGCATTTAGCAAATATGTCCAAATGAGCTATCTTATTTGTTTTCTTTGTAACAAGGAAATCATGGTGATTCAGTAAGTGGTGCAGTTTCTTTGTAAGGTGAAAATAAAAATAAAATCATTGTGTATTCCCCAAAGACAGCAGCACCCTTAAAATAGAACCTAGGAAAGAATACCATATCTTAGCAGGCTACATCATTTAATTGGGCGGTGGGGAATGAAGGAAGGAACACTTATACAAAGTTTTACATGAAGCCAAGAAATGTAATTCTGCAAAAGAACTACCGGGAGAAGAAAAAGAGGGCACAGAAGGCGGAAAGGAATCCATTGTAGATGACTTCTACAAGACGTATATTATCATGGCTTGGGGGAGACAAGCGTTTCATTTTTCACATTTTGCACAGCTTTAAAAGACATCCCTTATTTTGCCAAAATGCATGTGATTAGGCCTGCACTTTAAAGGCAACTATGATCCATTTGCATTTTCAAATGCGAAAGCAATTACATTTAACCTCCTATGGCCATATTTCATGCATTTAAAGCCCTGTCTTTGGGAACATTGTTTTAAAGTGATGTAAGGGCAACATGAATAGTTCTCGAATCTTCAGTTTGGAGTTTTAGAGGCATGATGCTTTTATAATGGAGTTGTTTCAGATGGATTCCATGGACCATTCCATCTGAGGAGGGATTGGGGTGACTATGCATCCTTCTTTATAGAGGCCTGGCTAACTTAAAGTACGGTACTATGGGAAACAGAAGGCCCTTCCAGATAGAACTAAATCCCAAAAGGTACCGGGATTTTAAATCTTGGTTCATCTCAGTTGGTCCAATGGGCGGCAGCCAGAATGCTAACTGGGGCGACATACAGGGAGCATACCACCCTCTGCTGTGTCAGCTCCATTGGTTGCCTGTCCATCTCCGAGCCCAATTCAAAGTGTTGATATTGATCTATAAAGCTCTATATGGTTCTGGCCCAGCTTACTTGTCTGAATGCATCTGCCTCTATGTCCCATTGCGCAGTCTAAGATTATCTGGGGAGGCCCTGCTCTCACTCCCGGCAGCATCGCAAATGCGGCTGGTGGGGACGAGAGACAGGGCCTTCTCGGCGGTGGCCCCTCGCCTATGGAACACACTCCCAAATGAAATAAGATCGACTCCATCTCTCCTCGCTTTTAGAAAAAAGCTAAAGTAGTGGTTCTGGGACCAGGCCTTCAGGCAGCAGATGTAAATTGTACCTTTGGATTTGGCTGGATTGACACTTTGGAATTGACTGGACTGACAGTGTGTTCTGCTTGACGGCTTTAATTAATTATTGTATGTAGTGGTTTTTAATGTAATGTTTTGAATGTTTTAATGCTTTTTAATGATGTTGATTATATGGTGTATTTTAAAATTGTATTGTGGTGTTGCGGCCTGTAGTGCTGCAAATGTAAGCTGTGCTGAGTCCCCCTGCGGGGGTGAGAAGCTACGGGGTACAAATATTACAAAATAAATAAATAAATAGGACACACACTGGACCCTAATTCTGTGACTTTGGGGGAGGGGGAGAGGTATATTTCCTCCCATGCCAAACCTTTTGGAAAAAATGGCATTCATAACCTTTTTGAAAAGAAAAATGATGTCACATCCTTTTGGCAAATATGAATCTCCATGAACATCTGGAGACCACCTTTTGAAAACCACTAGTCAAGGAAAGGCATGACCTTGTTAGAAGTAAACCCTTTGATAAAGTGATGTTCTCAAACATTCATGTCCAGTGTTCCCTCACTTATTGCAGGGGTTTTGTTCCAGGACCTCCCGCAATAAGTGAAAAACAGTGATGTAGGGATACTATATTTATTTTAATATTTATACATTATTTTAGTAGTTATACACTATTTTAAGTCTTTATAAACTTAAAATAAAGTGAAGGAAAGGAAAGGAAGAAAAGGCCCTTCAAGGCTGGAGGGAGGGAGGACTGAGGAGGGAAAGCACCTCGGAGAGCGGTAGTGGCAAAAACCCACAAAACAGTAAAAATACAGCGATATATATGTTTTAAATTTAAAAAAATTGAAAACCACAAAACAACACTGTAATGTCATGCAGGTAACTTAGATGTTAAACTGATAAACCCATGTCTTTGAACTGCCAGGGACAAAGACATGCCACAGCACAAAAATGTATATTTGGCTAGCATAGTTTTTAAAATGTTTCTTTGAAGTTGATGAAATTGCAGTTGCCCAAAACATATACTTTCTCTTGAAACCTCTTAGGGCACTTCCAGACAGCCCTTTATCCCAGGACCATCCACATTTTAAAAACACAGATGTTCCTGGGGGTCTGTTAACACACACACCCCAGAAAGCATGCGCTTTTTGGGGTGGGTGTCCAGATGTTGTAGTGGGACTTCCCAGTACAACACTGGCACACTGTAATCCCCTCCTCAAAAGCCCTACCCCCCCCCCCTTTTAAAGTAATGAAAACATAAGAACAGAAGAAGAGCCATGCTGAATCGGGCCTCAGCCCATCTAGTCCAGCATTCTGTGTCACACAGTGGCCCACTAGTTGTACACAGGGATCTCTAGCAGAAAGGAGGGCAAAACCCTTACCTGCTCCCAACCCCCACAACCAGTACCCGGGGAAATCCTGCCTGCCTCCATCAACACAGAGGTGGCACTTGGATGTTCATTTCAGTAACTACTGATTCCCTTGGTATCCATGAATCTGTCTAATCCTGCCTTGAAGCTGTCCAGGCTGACAGCTGTCACAACCTCCTCTGGAAGTGAGTTCCATAACCCAATGACCCTCTGGGTGAAGAAATATTTCCCTTTATTAGTCCTAACTTTCCTACCTTGGAGCTTTAGGGAGTGCCCCCTAGTCCTAGTGTTGTGTGACAGAGAAAATATTTTTCTTTATTCACCTTTTCTATCCCATGCATGATTTTATACACTTCGATCAAGTCACCTCTTAAACGCCGTCTTTCAAGGCTGAAAAGACCAAGGCGTTGCAACCTGATTTCATAAGGGAGCTGCTCCATCCTTTGGATCATTTTTGTTGCCCTTCTTTGTACCTTTTCCAGTTCCGTTATATCCTTCTTAAGGTGCGGTGACCAGAATTGTACACAGTACTCCAGATGTGGCCTCACCATAGATTTGTAGAGAGGCAATACAACATTTGCCGACCTATTTTCGATTGCCTTCCTGATCATGCCAAACATAGAATTTGCTTTTTTCACTGCTGCGGCGCACTGGGTTGACATCTTCATTGAGCTGTCCACCAAAACCCCAAGATCCCTTTCCTGGTTTGTCTCAGAAAGCTTTGATCCCATCAGTTGATAAGTGTATTTGGGGTTCTTTGCCCGATGTGCATGACTTTACACTTGTTTAGGTTAAAATGCATTTGCCACTTTGTTGCCCATTCACTCAATTTCGAGAGATCTTTCTGGAGCTCTTTACAATCAGTTTTCATTTTTAACTACCCTGAACAGTTTAGTGTCATCTGCAAACTTTGCTACCTCACAATTTACTTCTACATCCAGATCATTTATGAATAAATTAAAAAGTAACGGTCCTAAGACTGAACCTGGGGTACGCCACTTCTCACCTCTTTCCATCCAGAGAAGTGTCCATTTATTACCACCCTTTGTTTCCTACAGTTTAGCCAGGTTCCAATCCAGGACAAGACCTGTCCTCTGATTCCATGGCTGAAGAGCTTATTTAGGAGCCTTTGGTGAGGGACTTTGTCAAAAGCCTTTTGAAAGTCAAGGTAAACAATATCGACTGGGTCCCCTTTATCTATGTGTTTATTTACACCCTCAAAGAATTCTATCAAGTTAGTAAGACATGATTTGCCTTTGCAGAAACCATGTTGATTTTCCTTCGGCAATGCCTGTTCTTCTATGTGCTTAGTAATTTTTCTTTAATAATGGTTTCCATCACTTTGCCTGGAACTGAGGTTAGACTAACTGGCCTGTAATTTCCTGGATCACCCCTGGATCCTTTCTTGAAGATCGGAGTTACATTTGCCTCCCTCCAGTCCTTGGGTACAGTGCCTGATCTTAGAGAAAGGTTATATATTTTGGCTAGAATTTCAGCAATTTCACACTTGAGTTCCTTAAGAACTCTGGGGTGGATGCCATCTGGCCCTGGTGATTTGTTGACATTTAGTTTAGTAAGGCATGTGAGAACATCCTCCTTGTTTATCTCTATCTGGTTTAATTCATTTAATTCCCTCCCTGAAAAAAACTGACTCAGCTGCAGGCATATGTTGTCTGTCCTCCTGTGTGAAAACGGAGGCAAAGAAGTCATTTAGCCGCTCAGCAATCTCATTGTCTTCACTTATTGTCCCTTTCTTACCATTTGTCGTCAAGTGGCCCAACTGCTTTTCTAGTTGGGTTCCTGCTTCTGATGTACTTAAATAAGTTTTTGTTATTTTTTTAAATATTCTTTGCTATATGTGCCTCAAAATCTCTCTTGGCTTTCCTGACGGTTGCTTTGCATTTAGTTTGCCAGAGCTTGTGTTCCTTTCTGTTTTCCTCAGTAGGAAGAGCCTTCCATTTCTTAAATGAGTTTTTCTTCTTTCCAATCACATCTTTTATGTCATTTGCAAGCCATACCGATGTCCTCTTGGACTTTCCCAGCCTCTTTCTTATTTTAGGAATGCATTTTAGTTCGGCTTGTTTTTAAAGTATTTTTAAACAGTTTCCAAGCATTCTGGAGGGATTTGATTTTTTTACTGTTCCTTTTAGTTTGTTCTTTACTATTTTTCTCATTTTGGTGAAATTCCCATTGTGAAAATTTAAGGTCTCTGTGTTAGTTTTTACTGACAGTTTGTTATCCAAACTTAAGTTGAAGGTTATTGTGTTGTGGTCACTGGTACCTATGGGGTCATTTACAAGGACATCTTGAACCAGGTCTTGTGCGTTAGTTAGCACCAAGTCCAGGATCCCCTTTCCCCTGGTTGGTTCCATGACCATCTGCTCAAGGGAATAATCAGCTAGCATGTCGAGGAACCTTGTCTCTCTTTCATGCGTAGAACAAGAATTTAGCCAATCTATTCGGGGATAGTTGAAGTCCCCCATTATGACTAATTTATTGCTTTTTGAGGCCTGTTTAATTTCATTTTCCAAGTAGCAGCCTGTCTCTGGAGTTTAGTTGGGAGGGCGATAGCAGATCCCTAATGCTAGATTAGTTTTTTGTCCTGGGACTTTTACCCACAATGTTTCTGTAGGTGAGTTTGAATTTTCTTGAAATTCTAATTCATGAGATTCTAGCTCTTCATTTATGTACAAGGCCACACCGCCACCATTTTTCCCTCTCCTGTCTTTCCTGTACAGTTTATAACCTGGAATTTTTGTGTCCCAATTGTTTTCCTCTGTCCACCAGGTTTCTGTTATGCCAATAATATCAATATTTTTTTCTTTTGCCAAACATTCCAACTCCCCTATTGTACTCTGGTGTGTCGGGAGAGCTCCAGCAAGACTGGAATGGAGGCTGGGTAAGTTTTCTGTGGGGGCTTTCCAAGAAGCCACAGAATAAACCCACTATCTAATTAATTCACCACAAACCAGGGTTTTCCTGATTTGTGGTGAATTAATTTGGGGTTGTCCAGAACGTCATCTGGACAGCCCCCTTTTTATTGCTGAAGTTTCCGCAATAAAGGGGCTGTCTAGATCCGCCCGTAGTTTAACAAATGTACTCAAAGACAAAAAAGTCTTCTTTTAAAAGTGTGTTTAATCACAAACATCTTTTTATTAATGCAGCATACAGACACATTTCTTATTCAAGTTCAGTTATAGATAGGATGCAGTTTCTCTGTGTTGAAAACACAGGGCATCATTCTTAATCGATAGTCCATAATCGAAAGTCTTTAAGTATACATTTTAGGAAAGTTCAAACTGTATAACTGAGGATGCCTGTCATAGATGCATGTGAAACGTCAGGAGATAATGCTTCTAGAACATGCCCATACAACTCTACAACAACCCAGTGATTCTATGAAAGCCTTTGACAATACAGTCTTGCCCTTCTTGGTAGGCTTAGGCAAAACCAAACTGCTGCATCCTCTCATACCTTGAATGTTCTTTTAAATCCAGTATTTTGCTTTCTTAATTACACCCTGATGTTTCTTAACCATGCATGTCCCAGATTCCATTAGCAAAATGACTGGGTAAAAACCCGAAGCAACTCACCGTAATTTTACTACAAGTCCAACTGGTCACCCCATAATTAGATATGTAGTCCTGGCTCCCGAGTGCCTTTCCTTTCCTGAATGCCTGAGCTCAAAGGCCTTCAGAGAGATTAACTTGAGTGACTGGGCTACATAGTGAAAGTGAGCAATGGCTTGACTGGCATGCCTGAAATTGTAGCTTATGCCAGAAAGATGTTTTGCAACCCCGGGTGACACTTTTGCAGCCGTAACTTATGCCAGAAGGAGGTTTTGCTACCTTGAATGACACCTCTGCAGCTGCTTTGTTTAAGGGTGAGGTCTAACACAAAATCCTTGATTTCTTTCTTATGAAGCTTCTGTTCTTTCAGAAGTCCACAGAAGGTTTCTCCCCCATGGGTATGACAGTATTTTGTAGGCCCCAAATATTTCTGTGTGTGTTGCCTCCCCCACTCCCCCATACTGCAATGAGTCATTGTATATAGACTGTCTGGAGATTTATTCCCTCACTGTTTACACGCTGGCCACCCTGAAAGACAGTCTGGAAGCTGAATCATGCTTCCATGTCCATCACTCAGTGTCTTTTAGAAACATAGAATCATAGAGTTGGAAGAGACCTCGTGGGCCATCCAGTCCCAGCCTTTGCCAAGAAGCAGAAAAATCGCATTCAAAGCACCCCCAACAGATGACCATCCAGGCTCTGCTTAAAAGCCTCCAAAGAAGGAACCTCCACCACACTCTGGGGAAGAGAGTTCCATGGCTGAACAGCTCTCATAGTCAGGAAGTTCTTCCAAAAGTTCAGGTGGAACCTCCTTTTCTGTAGTTTGAAGCCATTGTTCCACGTCCTAATCTCCAGGGCAGCCGAAAACAAGCTTGCTCCCTCCTCCCTATATGGCTTCCTCTCACATACTTATACATGGCTATCATGTCTCCTCTCAGCCTTCTCTTCTTCAGGCTAAACATGCCCAGCTCTTTAAGCCGCTTCTCATAGGGCTTGTTCTCCAGACCTTTGATCATTTTAGTTGCCCTCCTCTGGACACATTCCAAGTTCTATTATTATTATTATTATTATTATTATTATTATTATTATTATTACAGAAACTGTGTTTTTTTCCTTTCAGTGACAAACTTTATATTCCTTGCTTCCAGATGGACAGCTCCTAACACTAGCATCTTTCCCTCCTTAATGATAAGATGGAAGGAATAGGGAAAAAGGCAGAGTTGCAAATAAGCCACAGCATCACCTGGCCTTCCTTGAAAGCCCCGTGGTTGTACCAGAGCAATTACCCCATTAAAGCCTTGCCTAGGAGGACCCTTGGCTTTGTGTGTTCAGAAATCATCTAATTACATTGCACAGATAGGGCAGCTTGACCTACTTTCCATTGCTTCTCCTGCTGCAAGGAGCATTTTGTGAAAAAGCTGTGTTGAAATACTTAGAAGGAGAAGAGAGAATGTACAGTACATGTGCCAAAGGTGTCATGCTCCACTCGGGCATGAGGTTGTCCCAGAGGTCATCTCCACATGAAGAAGGATGTCAAACCCCCAGGCTTGCATGCCCTTCCAACAAAGTCTAGAGTTACGCTTGTAGGAAGAGAGTTTTCCTTCCAGGTTTAGAGAATGCTCAGATGGGAACTGGGACATCGCCCCAGTGAACATAGCTGCATGATGAGTTTGGGTGATACACAGGTAAATGGCCTCAGGATAAGGATCTTGAGAGGGCCATGGATGGTAGTTCTAGGATGAGAAGCCCAGGAAAATATATATGAGAGCTGGTAGTTGTAGGATGAGAAGCCCAGGAATACACACACACCAGTGGTTTGCCCAACCCCTGATAAGAGATAAGAACATACACATAAATTGTAATAATTAAATGTATGGGGACACAACATATCACGTGAAAACTTTTCATTTGTATTTTTAAAAATATCTGATTTATTGCTTTTTTTTCAGACTCAGAGATTTCTGGTCATGTTTGCATGACATGCTTACTTACTGCAGCCAGCACACTGATGTGTCGCAACACACTATTTGGAAACCTCAGGCTTTTGTTGTTATTACTGCATTCTATGAAATTGTGGAAGTTTTAGTTGGGAGAAGCACTAGAACTCTCTGCCAAATAACTGTAAACATAACAAGAGCCTACAAGTCCCAGAACTCCTGCCAGTGCTAACCTAGCGGTTTGAAAACATGCAAACATGAGTAAATCAATAGGTACACTCAGGTAGGAGTGCTGGCCACATGACCTTGGAGGTGCGTCTATGGAGAACGCAGGCTCTTCGGTTTAGAATTGGAGATGAGCTCCAACCCCCAGAGTTGGACACAACTAGACTTAATGTTAGGGGAAAAACTTTACCTTTACCTTACAAGTCCCAGAATTCCATGAGTTGGATCCAGGCCTAGCGAAGTGATATCAAAAGGGTATAACTGTGTGGTATAACACAGGCATTGAGCTTAGTAGATCATAATCAGACCTAGCTGCCTGGGATTGCTAGAGATGTAAAATTTCCAGAGACTCTTGAATTATGGAAAAGGCAAAATTCCCCACCCACCATTTTTTAATTTTTGTATCAATCTCAAACTCATTTTACTGCGTTAGTAACACAAAATGTTTAGTGCATAATTTAGCATATAAACTTGTACTACAGCTGAACCTGGATTTATACTAAAGTTGTGTGATGTAAATTGAGACTGAAGTAATTGGGTGAGGGGGAAACCAGTTTCATGTGGAATCATTAGAAATTCAGACTATTGTTTCAATAGAGTTGAAGTAGCCATGAATGAAAATATTTTACTCTGCCCACCAGAAGTTTTTTATTTATTTATTTATTTGATTTTATATTCCGCTCCTCCCTGCAGGCTCAGGGCGGTTTACACAAGCTTACATAAAACAACAACATACGTGGCATGATTAAAATTACATAAAAGTTCCATAAAATTCATAAAACTCTACACAGACAGTGATCGGTAGTCAAAGTAAATTTCTGAGATTCAGTTGAAGGCACGTCTGAAGAGAGTGGTCTTGCATGCCCTCTGGAAGGGGATAAGCTCAGTGAGCGCCCGGATGTCATCCGGGAGGGCATTCCATAGAACAGGGGCTACTACCGAAAAGGCTCGTTGCCTTGTGGTGGACAGGTGGCAAGAGTGAATCGTTGGAACAGTCAGTAGGTTCTGCTCCTCAGAGCGTAGTGATCTCGGGGGAATGTACGGGGTAAGGCGGTCCCTCAGGTACACAGGCCCTAGACTGTGTAAGGCCTTAAAGGTTAATACCAGCACCTTGAAGGCAATCCAGTACTCAATTGGAAGCCAGTGCAATTGCCGCAGAATGTGAGTGATGTGCTCCCTCACTGGTGCTCCCACCAGTAAGCGAGCGGCGGCATTTTGCACTAGCTTAAGTTTCCGGATTGTTGACCAGGGAAGGCCAACATAGAGGGCGTTACAGTAGTCTAGCCTCGAGATGACCATCGCTTGGATCACCGTGGCCAGGTCATCCCTGGACAGGTAGGGCGCCAGTCGCCTAGCCTGTCGCAGATGGAAGAATGCTGTTTTGCTGACCATGGAGACCTGGCTCGAATCCGGGGAGGCTTGAATCCGGGGAGCCACAGGCTTGAATCCGGGGAGCCATGTGAGCTCCCGCTGACAGCCCCAGCTTCTGCCAACCTAGCAGTTTGAAAATATGAGTAGATTAATAGGTACTGCTCCAGCGGGAAAGTAATGGTGCTCCATGCAGTCATGCCAGCCAAATGACCTTGGAGGTGACTACAGACAACACCGGCTCTTCAACTTAGAAATGGAGATGAGAACCAACCCCCAGAGTCGGACACATGACTAGACTTAATGTCAGGGGAAACCCTTTACCTTTACCTAGCCAACTACTCCTCACCTCCCCCAACCCTGTGTGGTGTGCAAAACTGCCTTGTAACCATTCATTCTTTTGTCCCTGAGCCACTGGAGGACTGCTTTTATTCTTTCTCAGCTTTGCCTCTAGATTGTTGGAGACCCTTCTTTAATATACCGGAACAATTTCAAACACGGTTTGCCAGGCTTTTGAGCAGAAAAGGAGAGCAGCTGGAGCAGTAGGTGAGCTTAGCATGACCTCTGCTCTAAACGAGAACGTGCCATTGGCGGAAAGATCTCCTCTGGGGAGAAAGGAAATCAGAAAAAGAAAAGACACTGAGTCTCTCAAAATAGTACCCAGCCAGGTATGTCAAGGTAAATTTCAGCATGATGCAAACTCTTTTAACAGCCAGGCATCAATCTCCGAAACCCAGGATTTATAGCACAGTAAAGGGGGAATGTCCTTTCTTTTGCCAGATAAGGCAGCTGCCCCAGGTAGATTTTGCGATGCCTTTGCCACACCAAAGGCCATGGCAATCCAATCCTGGCATGTACTTCCCAGATCTCACACGACATAAATATTAATTCATAATTGCCATGGATAATAACAGCATGTAGGCAGATGACTGGAGACAGGGTTGAAAAACCTGGCAAACCCCTCCTTCCAGTCAATAACAGTGGGTCTCAGAGGCAGAAGAGGTGGGGAAGCGGTGGGGGAAGAGGAGGAGAAAGCAAGCCAGCATTTGCTCGACTGTCAGTCAGGATGCTTCCTCTCCCAGCAGAGATGTACCCAAACAGGCACTTAATGTGCAGCGCATACCTAATTGCACTGGGAGGGAGGAGAGGGAAGGGAATAACACAGCCCCGTCAGGCATGAAATATGCAAGAAGCAGTGCTTCTGCATGGCAGGCAGTGCATAACATTACGTGCCTGCTGCAGAAAGGGCAAATAGACTCTAAGGCTGGCTTTGCGGCTGGGGAGGCCTCCCAAAGATGTGGGAGGGAATAATTCCTCTCCTGTTGGTGCCTTCGGTAAAAACTGGTGTCTGTCTCTGTGTGTGTGTGTGTGAAAGAGAATGCTCAAGCAGTGTAAACCACAGAGAAAAGCATTCACATTTAGAACTAGTTGCAAGGGATCCTCCCCCTTCCACGCTGCTCCACTTTAAAATGTGGAGCCAGAAGCATCACTGTCACAACTTTGATTAAGAATTAATGAGAACGAAGGCCAGTTGAAACATTTTGGGAATGGGTGGGTGCTAAGAGCATATTCCTAGGGTCTTTCTGAGTGCTTATATCACAGTACCATAGTATCAACGGATTCTGCATCCAATGATTTCACCATGCATGACCTGATTTTTTTAAAAATTCCAAACACCATACCTTGATTTTGCCATTGTATGTAAGGGACTTGAGCATCCATGGATGCCAAACCAAACCCCAAAATGGACATCAAAGACTCACTCCTGACATGAAAAAACTATATGTAAGAAACTGCTGTATTGAGGACTACTTTTTGAATGCTTCAATAAACACAATTTTCTGCCATGATTATTGTATTTGGATTCAATTGCATGAAAAACCTTTGAATAGGGGGAGTACATCAGGATGTGCCTGAGCACATACTGTATAGTTTGGAGAGGCAACAGCATTCTTTGGCAGAAAAGGCTAAAGACTTTATAAAACTGCAGCTCCCATGATTCTACACCTCTGAGCCAGAGCAGTTAAAGTAGCGTCAAACTGCATTAATTATACAGTATAGTTGTAGCCCAAGTTATTCTTAGACAAGAGCAATAAAAATGAATAAGATTTAAGAGAGTCATGACTAGCTTAAGTCCTATTGCAGGTGAGAGAATCATACATTGATATACTGTTCGACTACAGCTTCCAATCTTCTTTACCACTCTATACTGGCTAGGACTGCTGAGAGTCCAACAATATTGTCTTCGCTGAAGGATTCCCACTCCTACACTGTTTGGTTTTGATGGCACTAAGTATGACTATAGACCTTGTCACTCTGGCGTATGGATTCAGGCCCCCAGCTAGCATAGCGGGTTAAACCGCCAGCTACACAAAATCTTGCTGACTGGAAGGTTGGCAGTTCAAGCCTCAGGTCAGGGTGAGCTCCCGCCATCAGCCCTAGCTTCTGCTTACCTACCAGTTCGAAAACAGCAACGTGAGTAGATAAATAGGTACTGCCTTGGTGGGGAGGTAAAAGGCACCCCAGAAATCATGCTGGCAATTTGATCAGAAGGCATCCATGGACAACAGGCCCCTCAATGTGAACAAATGGAACAACAACACTTCCCCATGGTTGTGTCGAGCACAGCCTCCAGCTGCTGGAGTTGAAAAAGAGGGAAGCCTTGCTTCTGTCTATGTACTGTCTGTCTTTGCTGTTAATTGTATACGGCATTTAATGTTTGCCATATATGTATTCTGTAATTCACTCTGAGTCCCTCAGGGAGATTGAGCAGAATATAAATAAATTATGTTGTTGTTGTTGTTGTTATTATTCACTATGCATTGTGGCAAATCTATGGGGTCCCAGTGGGGGGCGTGGAGAACCCGTTGCCTTACACCCTGAATTGCCCAAACTATAACTGGTTTTATCCCACAAAGGGAAGTGTCCGCTGCCCAGCTTGCCCCCATTCTTTCAAAGGCAACACAAGAAGCCTCCCCTGTTGCTGCCATGGTGGTGTACACTGCTTGCTCTCCCCTTTCTCCATGGAGCCTGGCTGGAAATAGATGTGCATCATGTAATGGGCTCTGTCACAAAAGAGAAGAGCAAGAAGTGCATGGCAGCAAATTGCCTCGTCTGATGAGGTCGTAAGGCATGTTCCTGATTTGAGTGCCATTTCCTTCAGAAGGTCTGTTTACATCATTTGGATAGCACTTTAACTACCTTAGCTGCGTCCTACAAAATCCTGGGCTCAGACACTGGAGTTCTCTGACAGATAATTCTGAACACCTCATGACCCTATACATCTCAGGATTTCATAGGCAGGATCCGTAGCCATAGAACTAGGAACATAGAGCTGTAACTGTATAATGTGAAAAAGACCAGCATAGATTCATCCTAAGTTGGAGGAAGCATAGTCAGCAAGAGTCAGCTTTGAAAAACAGAAAATGCTACTAGGAATTGACCCTCAAGGTAAGCCAAACACTGCTCAGGGAATGATTCATTCTGTTATTTGCACTTCTACTTGCATGATTCTAAGCCCTTGCTCTCTTCCCAAATTGCTTCATGTACCAGAAATATGGTTTAGCCGATGAAAGCTTATGCTGCCAACATGTTGGCCTTTTAGTTGTTAGATGATGTATTTCCCCCCTCTCACAACAGACTAATACAATTACATTTCAAGGATAGTGTAACTCTTATCCTTATAGCGAGTCATACTATTATATTGTGCCAAGTGAAGAAAGGCCTCCCTCAGGCTATCACATTGATGATACTCAATAGATAGTAATGAACATTCTGAATGCCTTTGTTATTATTATTGTTGTTGCTTGCCTTCATGTTATTTCCAATTTATAGTACACCTCAGGACATAAATCGCAAAGTTTTCTTACCAAGATTTGTCCAGAGGAGTTTGCCTTCCTGAGGCTGAAAGAGTGGTGCTCTTTAACGCCAGGTCAGTGAATGGGAAGACTTCTATTATTCAAGATCAGGCTGACCTGACTTGCATAACAGAGACCTGGTTGGATGAGGGAGGAGTAAATCTCCCCCAGCTCTATCCACCAGGTTACTCTGTGCAGCACCAGCCGAGACCTGGAGGGCAGGGAGGCAGAGTCGCGGTGGTCTATAAGGATTCTATCTCCCTGATCAGGTATCCCATCCCACAGTCAACCTCCTTCGAGTGTGTCGGCATCAGGGTAGATGACCGGGACAGGATAGGGATTCTGTTAGTGTACCGACCACCCCACTGCACTACAGTCTCCCTACCTGAGCTAGCAGGGGTGGTCTCGGACCTGGCATTGGAGTCTCAACGGCTTCTAGTGCTGGGAGACTTCAATGTACATGCTGAGACCTCCCTGTCAGGTGCAGCTTAGGACTACATGGCTGCCATGGCAACCATGGACCTGTCCCAATTAGTATCTGGTCCCACCCACAGTGATGGGTACACATTGGATTTGGTTTTCTGTCAGGGATGGGATGAAGGTGGCATGGTGGAGGAGCTGGCCATCACTCCATTGCCATGGACCGACCACCACCTGATCAGGTTTAGACTTACCATGCCCCTTAGCCTCCACATGGGTGTTGGACCCACTAGAATGTTCCATCCCAGAAGACTTATGGATCCGAATGGATTCCTGATGGTTCTGGGGGATTTTCCTGCCTCCTTGGCAGGTGACTCTGTCGACGCTTTGGTCTCTTGCTGGGACAGTGAGATGACCAGGGCAATTGAGACAATTGCTCCGGAGCGCCCCCTCTCAAGTAACCGAGCTAAACTTGTTCCTTGGTTTACTGAGGAGCTGGCAGCGATGAAGCGAAAGAAGAGGAGGCTAGAGTGTGTGTGGCACCGAAAGCGTTCCAAATCAGCCCAAGCATATCTAGTTACCTTTCTAAGGTCCTATGACATGGCAATAAAAGTGGCACAGAAATCATTTCTTGCTGCCAATATTGCGTCTGCAAAGAACCGTCCGGCTGAGCTATTCCGAGTCATCAGAGGACGACTGTTAAATCCACCGAAGAGCGAGATCCCTGATGACTCAGTGGTTCGCTGTGAAACATTTGCTTGATTCTTTGCGGATAAAGTTGCACTGATTCGGTCTGATTTCAATGCCATGTTAAGAGCAGTCTCTGAGGATGTAACATGAGTACCTGCTTGTCCAGTTTTATTAGATTCATTTCAAATGGTTCAGCTTGAGGACGTGGACAGGTTCCTTGGAGAAGTGAGACCTACCACATGCATCCTAGACTCCTATCCATCCTGGCTGACAAAAGAAGCCAGAGGGGGTTTAGCAGAATGGGTAAAGGTGGTGGCTAATGCCTCCTTACAGGAGGGCAAGATTCTAGTCAGCCTAAAACAAGCTATCATAAAAGTGCTGTTGAAAAAACCATCACTGGACTCCACTCAATTAGATAACTATCATCCAGTTTCCAATCTCTCCTATTTGGGCATAGTTTTGGAACGTGTGGTGGCTTTGCAACTCCAGGGGTTTCTGGTAGACACTGATTATCTAGATCCGGTACAGTCTGCTTTAGGCTGGGACATGGGACTCTTGTTCAAGTCTTGGTTACCTTGGTAGATGATCTTCGCCAGGAAATGGACAGGGGGAGTGTGTCCCTGTTGGTTCTGCTGGACCTCTCAGCAGCCTTTAATACTGTTGACCACGGTATCCTTCTGGGATGTCTCACAGACATAGGACTTGGGGGCATTGCTTTGCAGTGGCTCCAGTCCTTTCTCGAGGGACGATCCCAGAAGGTGTTACTGGGTGACACTTGATCGACCCCACAACCATTGTTGTGTGGAGTCCCACAGGGTTCAATACTGTTTCCGGTGTTGTTTAACATCTACATGAAGCAGCTGGGGGAGATAATCCGGAGTTTCGGAATGAGGTGTTATCTCTATGCAGATGATGTCCAAATTTGTCACACTTTCTTACCTGTCACCAAGGAGACTGTCCAGACTTTGAACCGGTGTTTGGCAGCTGTGTCGGACTGGATGAGACCTAACAAATTGAAACTGAATCCAGACAAGACAGAGGTCCTACTGGTCAGTCACAAGGCTGAACAGGGCATAGGGTTACAGCCTGTGTTAGACGGGGTTACACTCCCCCTGAAGATGCAGGTTCATAGCTTGGAAGTGATCCTGGACTCATCACTGAGCCTGGAACCTCAGGTCTCAGTGGTGGCTGGGAGAGCTTTTGCACAATTAAAACTTGTGCGCCAGCTGCACCGGAACCTTGGGAAGTCTGATCTGGCCACAGTGGTCCACGCTCTTGTTACATCCTGAATAGATTACTGCAACTCGCTCTACGTGGGGTTGCCTTTGAAGACTGTTCGGAAACTTCAACTAGTCCAACGGGCAGCAGCTAGACTACTCACCGGAGCATCATGCAGGGAGCTTACCACCCCTCTGCTATGTCAGCTCCACTAGCTGCCGATCCAGTTCCAAGCACACTTCAAAGTGCTGGTCTTGACCTATAAAACCCTATATGGCTCCGGCGAAGCATACCTGTCCGAACGTATTTCCTTCTATGTCCCACCTAGAAATTTAAGATCTTCAGGAGAGGCCCTGCTCTCGGCCCTGCTCTTGTCACAAACAAGACTGGCGGGGATGAGGGACAGGGCTTTCTCGGTGGTGGCCCAACGCCTGTGGAATTCACTCCCCTGAGAAATTAGATCATTGTCATCCCTCCTTTCTTTTAGAAGGAAATTAAAAACATGGATATGGGACCAGGCCTTTGGGTAATCTGGCAGACTGACAAGGACGATGACGGCAAGAACTATGGAAACTGATTATGAAAAGCTGAATAGAATCACTAATTACAGAACTCGGCAAGACGACGGCCACCAGGTTGGCTTTTTTTCTAGTAGATTTTAGTGTATTAACTCAATGTTTTAATTATTTATAATTACTGTTTTGTTGTGTATTTTATTGTGTTTAATTGTAGGCATTGAATATGTGCCGACTGGAAGCTGCCCTGATTCCCCCCTATGGGGTTGAGAAGGGCGGGGTAAAAAATATCCGAAATATAAATAAATAAATAAATAAATAAACAGGCTAAGGTCACACAGTGGATTTTCCTGGCGAAGCAGGGATTTGAACCCTCGCCTCCAGTATCAAATCACTATTCCAAAAGAGTCCATTTATATTAGATACATACACCGGCACCTGTCTCTTTATGCTTCCCTGCAACTAGTATATATGTGCTTTCAAGTTGCAAGTCAATTTATGGAAATCCTATGAATCTCATGGGGTTTTCTTAAGCAAGGAATACTTGGAGGTTATTTTGATAGTTCCTTCCTCTGAAATATAGAGGAAGGATATTTAGAGGAAGGATATGCATTGGTAGTCTCCCACCCAAGAACTAACCAGAATTGACCCTGTATCAGTTCCAAGACCAGACAGGATTTGGTGTAGTTAGGATATTTGGACTGTCTGAGAGACCAAATGAATCTGACATCAAAGGAAGCAATACATTGCCATCATGATTAGTAGACACTGAGAGTTTTATTCACCACGAGTTTTTCTAATCCCTTTTAAAATGGCCATATTGGTGACCCTCATTACATTTTATGGTAGTGAAATCTATAGTTTAACTGTGTACAATGAGAAAAGGGACATCTTTTTACATGCCCTGAATAATAATTTCAATGGACGATCCTTCATTCTGCAATTATGGGGCATAGATACATTTTTATGCCATTTTAATGTTATTTAGCTCTCTTGCCCTTTACTCCCTTACGTATCTTTACTTATAATTGAAAAAACTGCATTGTAATATTTTCTTGCGGTAAATGCTTCTTTGAGTTTCTGAACGTTTTTGTTGCCTCTTTTGGCATCTTTATACATTTTTACGCTATTCTCTTAGAGATTCAACAAACAAAACTGTTCATAGTATTCAAGTATAGTATCTATATGTTTCAAGGGTGGTGTCCCCTATTTTCTATTGTTAAATGCCATGTTCTTCTTTGTTCTGATGTAGGCAAAATTTCCATTTCTTGGAAAGGCTTCTTAAGGAAGACTACTAAGAACCAATATTTTCTTTGATTTCTTCCCTTCTCAGAATTCTGAATTAAACTATGTAGACTCTTGAACAAATTACAAATATCAGGATTCTGTAGGATGTTGCTAAGCCAGATAAAGTGGAACTATAATAGTATAATTATGCCGTGTAAATTATACAGTTTATTGTAAAAACACATGAAATCATATAAAAATCAGGAATAAGAAAGGAAGATATATAATCCAAAGAGGTTTAGCAACAGGTTTTAACCAAACAATATCCAAATGTCTCATAAGGTTCCAAAGGTGACAAAGCCCAGAAACAGCCAGAAAGCATCAGTCCACAAGCAAGAAGGTATAACTAGTAAAAACTTGAACAAGAGTACATGAAGAAAACCACAGAAACTTCTAGGATATATTCAATCCCAAACCAAGGCTTGACTTGAAATTGGAACAAAAGAACTCAGGCTTAGCTTCTCACTCTAATGCAGCGTTGCCTGAACTAAGCTTAAGGTAAACAACTGGTTGTTTAATAGACACCCATGAAAGCATCATGTCTCCCATAAATTCTCCACAACTTTCCCACGTAATCTCTCTGACCAACATAATCTGTTTTTTGCTCTGATTTGTAAACAAAGACTTTTGTTGTTTTCTGTAGCTAAAGGGGGTTTCTCTTGGGAACCCTCCCTATCACTCAACTCTTCACTTTATTCATTATCTGATGTTGCTACTTCTGAGTCCCTTGACTGGCCTTGAAGCTCTGTACTTTCCAAGCCAGTTTTCTCACAGAGAGAGCCATCATTTCCCAGACTTGTGCGACAGGAAAGCTCACAATCCTCTCTAAATCACCAATTAAACCATCAGCCTCTGTCTGATCTACAGCAGGACTTCTGTCAAGTAATGGCCAACTTACAACAGTTGGCAGGAATATTTTTTGCCAAGGTTATCATAAATCTGATCAGGGGAGTTTAAAAGTGAGCCATATAGGGGAGAATTATACAGTATTCTTGAGAGCAGAATGTCCTCAAGACAATGTTGGAAGTAATAGCACAATGGTTATAGTCACTCTGTTTTGCTTTGGCCAAATCTTACCTGGAATACTGTTATGTGATTTCAGTCCTGCTAAAACAACAAGTTTGGGGTCCAGAGTGCCAAGCATCCATAGGACAAGATAAGACACGGATGGGTTGAAGGCAAAATTAGAGGCATTATTCTCAATAGCCAGAAAACATGTCAGTGGAGACAGCACTCCCAAGAATTGTAATTGTAAATACATAGCATATTTATTTTATTTTGACTGCTAGTGAATCCTATCATGCTGACTTCTGATTGACTCAGAAAATGTCCAGCTAGATCCATTCCCTAAGTGGTTCTGTGCTCCATTCAACGTCATAGATGGTTAGTCATCGCTAGGGTTCCCATATGTCCCTTATTCTAAGGGACGTCCCTTATTTTGGCCCTAAAATTTGTGTCCCTTATTTTCAGGCCCTGTCCCTTATTTTTGACTAGCAGGACAGGACTGGGCGGGGTTGACCAGAGGAAGGTGTGCGCTGTGGTTTCCACGGCAATGCCTGCCCGGGGATTCCAACTCGCAGGGCAGCCTGCGTCCCCGTTGGAAGGAAGAGGCGATGCAGGACTTTTTCAAAGTACAGTAGACTAATTAACCGTTACCCAAGGGGAATGTTGGATCATGTTGGATAAAGATAGTTTCTGGTTGCTGGAGAGTTACTCTTAAAATAGGCCTAGCTGTGCATCCCAAAACTATACAATGCTGTGTATCCCATACTATACTATACCATTAACTATTGACATAATAATCATGAAGATGTACTGTCTTATAAAATTTATTTTATTTTAATGTTTAGACAGTGCGCTTTTAAAGTCAGCAAAGTCAAGGACTAAATGCAGATGGAGAAAATTAGGTAGTTCTAATAATGTTTTTTCTGCATGACAAAGCATGCAGAAACATACCATGTACTGTTAAGAGGGTATACGTCAGTTTCTTTTGTGAGTTTCAATCATTATCTTATTCTGTTAATAAAACTATTTATACCTAATGTTTGAGTTTCAAGATTTTAATGAAGTGTCCCTTATTTTTGTGAAAAATCCCGTAAATGTCCCTTATTTCGTATATCAATAAATGGCAACCCTAGTCATCGCTGTGGTAGGAAGCTTTAATAAACTGTTATTGGATTCTTTTGAAGGGTGTGTCCGTTTATTGATCTGCCTATGAGAAAGATGTGATCAGAAAGGAATGTGATTGGGTATATGATATTGCCCTTCATATTCTAGCTCCAGTTGATACAATGGTGTTCAAATAAACAATTGATGCTTAGCCGTCGCAATAGGTATCACAAGGGAAGGGCTGGTTTGGGGGCATAGGAGTTGAAGCGTTCCCAGAAATAACCCAGGTCATATCAGGTGAGACAGGAAAAAAAAGACCCAGGGCTCTTATACAAGCCCATTGTGTATTTCTCCAGAGTCTACTGGCACAGTGTGAAAAGATTTGGGTAACCATTTCCTGAATTTGGGGGTGTGGTGAGGCAACATTCCAAGCCAATTAATGACAGGTTAATAATAATAATAATATCTCCCCGAGGGGACTCAAGGTGGATTTCAACAAAAAAATGGAAAACATTCACATTACCTTCATAAATACAAGTACAAATAACAAATCAACCAGATCCCAAAATAAACCAACATCTAAGACAAAATTATAACCAAAAATTAAATAATAACATAATTGTCAATTAATTTGCATCTAACATAAAAACACAAACATAAATTTATCTAAAACTACAATTAAAATTCATAATTTTGGGGTCTAATTTTCAATAACAATACTGTGTCCATTTCTTGGGACCACAATTCAGGAAAGACATTCAATCAATCAGTCAAGGATATTGACAAGTTGGAACGTGTCCAAAGAAGGGCAACCAAAATGATAAAAGGTCTGAAAGTCAAGCCCTATAAGGAGTGGTTTAGGGGGCCAAGTATGCTTAGCTTGGTGAAAAGAAGGTTAAGAGGAGATATGATAGCTATGTTTCAATATTTGCAAAGATGTCACATTGAGGAGGGGGCAAGCTTTGTTTTCTGCTACTCTAGAAACTAGGGCATGGATGGTTGGATTCCAGTTGTAGAATAGATTCCATTTAAACATTAGGAATAATCTCCTTATGGTAAGAGCTGTTCAACCGTGGGATATTGACTCATCACTCCCTGAACTGGGCCCGTTAAGATCTGCATAGATTCTGACTGGTCCAGAGGGGATATCAAATACCTGTGACTGGTTTGCTCTGCTCCAGAACCCACTGAACCAAGACAAATTATATACAAATGAACATATAATTTGCACTAAGCTTATGCTGTCTATACAGGCCACAATATTTTGTGTTCTTGCTGCAGATTTTAGGTTACTATGGCAAACTGGGGTTTTTTAAGGATTAGGAATCTGTTCAATAGAAAGGCAGAGAAAGGAGGGGAGGGGGAAAGCCTGATATGAATTAATATATGGGGTTAGGGTAGTGTAAATGCCAGAAAGCCATCAGTGTAAGACTAGGCAGAGTTTTAACTCTGAAAAAAGAGGAAGGAAGGCTAACTTTCTGTTTGCTACCAGGGCGTGTCTGTTTCCGCCTGCCTTACTCTCTCTCCTAGTCTTGGGAAAGCTTCATAATACAATTGTAGCATGAAAGTGTGTTTAAGGAAGAGATTTCACAGCCAAGGTCCCATCAATGCTAGCAAAATAAATCCATGCCTACCTCTTTTGTTGTGTCGTAGGAACACACAATGTACAACTTTTAACAGTTAAAGGTGTTTCTTTTAGACTTTAATGCAATTTTAAAAAAATTACCTTCTTGCTCCATTGAGTCACCCCAATACCAGACAATTTCACCTTATGTCTTGAAGCTGTATCGAGATGGCTGCGTGCCAGTAGGCTGAAGGTGAATCCTACTAAGACTGAGATTTTGTAGCCTGGCCGCCCGCCTGGAGTGGCGCCCTCCCTGCCCAACTTCGATGGTGCCCCCCTTCATCCATCTTCCACTGTTAAGAGCTTGGGTGTCGTCCTGGATTCACAGTTGACTATGGAGGCCCAGATCGCTAATGTTAGTAAGCAGGCCATTTTCCATCTCCGGCAGGCGAGACAGCTGGCACCTTACCTTTCAGAGGAAGCCTTGGCTACAATCATCCATGCGACGGTTACATCTAGACTGGATTATTGTAACGCCTTGTATGTTGGCCTTCCCCTGTCGATTACTCGGAGGATCCGCATTATTTAGAATGCGGCTGCCAGGCTACTTGCAAAAACACCTTTGAGATGCCACATAATTCCAACTCTGTTACATTTGCACTGGCTTCCAACAGAATTGTTGGTTCTGACCTTTAAGGCGCTTTATGGTCAGGGGCCAGCATATCTCAGAGACCACGTCTCCCCTCTTCGCCGCCAGTGGTCGCCACGACTCCTCCAACTAGACTTACTGTATGTTCCAGGCCCCAGGGAATATACGTCTCGAGAGCACAAGACGTAGGGCCTTCTCCATCTCTGCCCCTGTCTTGTGGAACTCCTTGCCTCCCCACTTGAGGGCAATGCATGACCTGCGACCCTTTGCTCAGGCACTCAAGACCTGGCTTTTTAGCAGAGCTTTGAATGTCTAATGCAGTCTATTTGGTATTGTGTACTTTTAATGCTATTGTTTTATGTAAATCGCCTGGAGCATTTTAATGGAGGGCCATTAACAAGTGAGAAACTGATGATGATGATGATGATGATGATGATGATAGTTTCCAGGGGGGAAAAACCAGGACCCCCAGTGTATCCTATCCTGTCCTATATTTTTATGCTAGTGTATCCTAACCCACCTTGAACCACAAGGAGAAATGTGTAAGAAACCAAATAAAATATAATGATGATGATGATCTGGATTTGAGAGGCATTGAGAACAGGGTGATGGGACAGAGTGATGGGTGGCAGCTTAATAATAATAATAATAATAATAATAATAATACCAGCAACAACTGGGTGCAGTGCCTAAAGACCTTGGTCTGCACTTAAACACAAAATTACCATCTGCCAGCTGCAGAAGCCCACCTTACTGGGATCTGCACGCATTATTTGCCGATACATCACACAGTCCTAGACACTTGGGAAGTGTCCGACGTGTGATTCAATACAACAGCCAGCAGTGTGTCTGCTGTGGACTCATATTGTTGTGTTTCAAATAACAATAATAACAACTTTATTTTTGTATCCCACCTCCATCTCCCCGAAAGGACTCGGGGTGGTTTACATGGGGACCAAGCCCAGTCAGACAGAGATTAAAATATAACAGTAAAAAAATTACAAATACAAAACATCATAAAAACATAACCATCATCAACAACCAATAGCCTAACAAAGTGGTCAAATACTAAGCTAAGGGGTGAGGCAGGGGCTTGTGCAAAACAGTTGCAAGGAAAGGGCTGATTAAAAAAAAGTGGCAACAGTAATAGGTTTTTGAGTACTATCCATTCGCACAAATCTTTTAGCAACAACATGCAGTGTCCTGTCCACAGTGGACTATGCTGAAAATGCTTCAGAAAAAATCAGCCTAAATAGCAAGCCTTGCAAATGCTGTTTTATTTTCAGTAAATGTTTGATTTGTACACTTAATTTTATTTATATACCTATATACCTGGCTTCACATAAACATTTCTCAGGTGGAGTGGGGTTGCAAGTTGAAAAAGTTTTAAGAAACTTTAATCTCGTTCAACCAGTCAGGGAGTAGGGGATTGGTGAGCTCCAATGTACATGCTCATTTGGGTTGCTGTGAGTTTTCCAGGCTGTATGGCCATGTTTCAGAAGCATTCTCTCCTGATGTTTCACCCACATCTATGGTAGGCATCCTCAGAGGTTGTGAGGTCTATTGGAAAGTAGGACAAGTGAGGTTTATATATCTGTGGAATGTCCAGGGTGGGAGAAAGAACTCTTGCCTGCATGAGGTAGGTGTGAATATTGCAATTGGCCATCTTGATTAGCATTGAATGGCCTTGCAGCTTCAAAGCCTGGATGCTTCCTACCTGGGGGAATCCTTTGTTGGGAGGTGTTAGCTGGCCTTAATTGCCTCTACAATTGTCTGGGCTTCATTTCAGAGTTATTTTAGATGTTCCACATGACCCTGGAGGTGTCTATGGACAAAGCTGGCTCTTCAGCTTAGAAATGGAGATGAGCACCAACCCCCAGAATTGGACACAACTAGACTTAATGTCAAAGGGAAACCTTTACCTTTACCTAAATTTTATGTATTTCCCATTTGTGTGTATTAGAATCATTACAAAATACGAAAATTGTCTGGCACGTTTTCCCGGCACAAGGATGATAGTGCTTGTGCCCTAACTAGTTTTCAGCCGATTATGTATTTGTTTGTTTTTAATTTCACATGAGAGGTAATTTTCCTTTTTCGTACTGCTTCTCTAAAAGTATGAAAAAGGGGCATTCTAATCCTCTTCAAAGGACTGGTTCATTCTCTCCAGAACTTGCCACCTTTTAGTAGTGGCAGAAGTCATATTCAGAAGTCTGTGTTATGTACAGTGTGATCCCTAGGTAGATTTTCTTTCATGCTCTAACTAAGGGCGCCTAGCAACCTGCATTGCTGCAGATGTTTGAGGGATGATAGAATCCAGAGAAGAGCCTGCATATATTGCTTTCTGTTGACTCCTAGAACCCTTAAGGCAACATGGCCATCGGCTTATTGCCTGCAGAAATGCCAGACAGGAGTCCAAAAAATAGTAGTGGTGAGGGTGTCAAAAGTATTAATCTAGATCAGCGTTTCTCAACCTGGGGGTTGCGACCCCTAGCGGAGTCACAGGGGGGGGGGGTGGGGGGTGGGATGGGGTGGAGTGTCAGAGGGGTCACCAAACACCACCGGAAAAAACAGATTTTCGGCTGGTCATGGAGGTTCTGTGTGGGAAGTTTGGCCCTATTCTATCATTGGTGGGATTCAGAGTGTTCTTTGATTGTAGGTGAACTGTAAATCCCAGCAACTACAACTCCCAAATGTCAAGGTCTATTTCCCCCAAAGTCCACCAGTGTTCATATTTAGGCATATTGAGTATTTGTGCCAAGTTTGGTCCAGATCCATCACTGTTTGAGTCACTACTGCTCTCTGGATGGAGGTGAACGACAACTCCAAAACTGAAGGTCAATGCCCACCAAACACTTCCAGTATTTTCTGTGGGCATGGGAGTTCTGTGTGCCAAGTTTGGTTCAAATCCATCATTGGGGGAGTTCAGAATGCTCTTTGATTGTAGGTGAACTATAAATCGCAGCAACTACAACTCCCAAATGACAAAATAACTCCCCCCCCCCACAACCCCATCAGCATTCAAATTTGGGCGTATTGGGTTTTTGTACCAAATTTGGTCCAGTGAATGAAAATACATCCAGCATATCAGAGATTTACATTAAGATTCACGACAGTAGCAAAATTACAGTTATGAAGTAGCAACGAAAATAATTTTATGGTTGGAGGTCACCACAATATGAGGAACTGTATTAAGGGGTCACGGCATTAGGAAGGTTGATAAATACTGATTTAAACCTTTTAAAAATTGCTGACGGGTTGAGTAAAATCTTTACATTGAGAACCACTGATCTAGATAGACCTTGGGTCTGATCCAGAAGGGCTCTTCTTATATCCTTATGGAAGAAAATTCCAATGTGCTCCATGACATGTCTTCCCTATTAAGTAGGCATAATGCTGCAGCCTGAGAGCCAATCCATATGAGATGCCAATTATGCATGACACAGTTCATGTTAGATCATAAATGGCATGCATAGGGGATCCAGTATGGATGGGAACCTTGCTATCTGTGCGTTGAGTTTGTGTGAATTGGATAGAGGAGTTTCAATCTTTGCCTACTGCAGTAGTTATATTGGCCCAAAGGACGCAGTATCTTTAATTGGGGAAAGCAGCTTCCATTCCTTCCAAATATTTATTTATTTATTTCCAGTGTTTATACCCCGCTACTTCTCAACCCCCGAGGGGGGACTCAGTGCGGCCTAACAGACGGCAACAATTCGATGCCACACAATACATAGTAAAACACAGTTAAAATTAAAATACATTAAAATACACCTAGAATTCAATACATTAAAATACAGTTAATATTAAAAACATCATATACATTCATCACCATTAAAACAATGTTCCATCCAAAGTCTTAGATCTTAACCACCAATTTGCCAACTGACCAGTCTAAAGTGCCGTGTTGTGATAGGGTGCAAACGCTTGGTCCCAAAGCCAGGATATCACTCTTTTCTGAATGTTAGGAGGGATGAAGCTGATCGAATATCAATAGGGAGTGTTCCACAGACGGGGGCCACCACCGAGAAGGCCCTCCCTCTCGTCCCCGCCAACCGCATGTGAGAGGTTGGCGGGAGCGAGAGCAGGGCCCCCCTGGATGATCTTAAATTACGAGGTGGGACATAGAGGCCGATGCGTTCGGACAAGTAAGCTGGGCCAGAACCAGATAGAGCTGTAAAGGTCAAAACCAGCACTTTGAATTGAGCTCGAATTGGACAGGCAGCCAATGGAGCTGACACAACAGGGGGTGGTATGCTCCTGTATGTAGCTCCGGTTAGTAATCTGGCTGCCGCCCGTTGACTAGTTGTAGCTTCCGAACTGACTTCAAAGGCAGCCCCACGTAGAGTGCGTTGCAGTAATCTATTCGGGATGTGACCAGAGCATGGACGACCGTAGCCAGATCAGCCTTCCCAAGGAACGGGCGCAGCTGGCGCACGAGTCTTAACTGTGCAAAAGCTCTCCCGGCCACCGCTGAGACCTGGGGTTCCAGGCTCAGCGATGAGTCCAGGATCACTCCCAAGCTGTGAACCTGCGTCTTCAGGGGGAGTGTAACCCCATCCAACACAGGCTGTAACCCTATGCCCTGTTCGGCCTTTCGACTGACCAGGAGGACCTCTGTCTTGTCTGGATTAAGTTTCAATCTGTTCGCCCTCATCCAGTCCGACACAGCAGCCAAGCACCGGTTCAAAGTCTGGACAGCCTCCTTGGTGACAGGTGGGAAGGAGTGACAGATCTGGACGTCATCTGCGTACAGATAACACCTTATTCCGAAACTCCGAATGATCTCTCCCAGCGGTTTCATGTAGATGTTAAATAACATCGGGGACAGTACTGAGCCCTGAGGGACTCTACACGACAACGGTTGTGGAGCCGAACAGGTGTCACTCATGACACCTTTCTGGGTACGACCTTCCAGGAAGGATTGGAGCCACTGCAAAGCAGTACCCCCAAGTCCCATATCTGCAAGGCGACCCAGAAGGATACCGTGGTCAATGGTATCGAAAGCCGCTGAGAGGTCCAGCAGAACCAACAGGGACACACTCCCCCTGTCGAGTTCCCGGCGTAGATCAAGGCGACCAAGGCTGTTTCAGTACCATGTCCCGGCCTAAAGCCAGACCATGTATAAATAAGTAAGAGGTTTCCATTTCACTGGAATCTTGTGGTGTAGCTCACTTTCCTTGATGGTTCTCCATTTTTATTGCAGATCAATGTGAGTTGGGTGCACAACACAATGCAGATGGGATAGGACAAACTGGACTATTGTTTTGCTTTTTTGCTGAACTGTGGATGCAAGGGCAACAAAAAAAATGAACTAGGGAGGGATAGCCAATACTCCAGAAGAAAGGAGCAGAATTCAAAACTATCTTAACAGATCAGAGAGATGATTGGCCAAAACTAACAAAATGAAGTAGAAGAGGGAGAAATGCAAAATACTCCACTTAGGCAGAAAAATGACATGCAAAGATACAGAATGGGGGATGCGTGGCTCGAGAGCAATACGTGTGAAAAAGATCTTGGAGTCCTTGTGGACAACAAGTTAAACATAAGCCAACAATGTCATGTGGTGGCTAAAAAAGCCAATGGGATTTTGGCCTGCATCAATAGGAGTATAGTGTCTAGATCTAGGGAAGTCAAACTACACCTCTCTTCTGCCTTGATCAGACCACACCTGGAATACTGTGTCCAATTCTGGGCAGCGCAAATGAAGGGAGATGTTGACAAGCTGGAATGTGTCCAGAGGCGGGTGACTCAAATGATCAAGGGTCTGGAGAAAATCCCTTATGAGGAGTGGCTTAAAGAGCATGTTTAGCCTGCAGAAGAGAAGGCTGAGAAGAGACATGATGGCCATGTATAAATATGTGAGGGGAAGTCATAGGAAGGAGGGTGCAAGCTTGTTTTCCGCTGCCCTGGAGACCAGGATGCAGAACAATTGCTTTAAACTATTCCACCTGAACATTAGGAAGAACTTCCTGACTGTGAGAAGTGTTCAGCAGTGGAACTCTCTGCCCCGAAGTGGGGTGGAGGCTCCTTCTTTGGAGGCTTTTAAGCAGAGGCATGATAGTCATCTGTCAGGGGTATGTTGAATGCGATTTTCCTGCTTCTTGGCAGGGGGTTGGACTGGATGGCCCATGAGGTCTCATCCAGCTCTATGATTCTATGACTAGTTGGCTGCACATAATCTCAGGAAAACTTGCCTTAAAAAAGCAATAAGGTTTCTGTTCCTCAATGTTGTGGGGGGAAAACAGTGTCAAGATCTGTACATGACAATGTGCCCATATTGAACCATTTCACACAATTATTGTAAAACTGTGATTACATTGATTGAGATACCCGATCTCTCTGGCAAAGAATTCTAAATAGCTAACCTGCAAATCCCAGGCTTCCAAAGAATGTTGCCATGGCAGTTAAAGTGGAGTCACGGGGCTATGGCTCTGTAATATTAAAGGGCTTTGCTGCTGATGCTGATTGTCGTGCCCTGCAGAATATATTTATTTGTACCAGGGCATCATTTGAAGGCAGAGAGCACTGTCATCTCCTAACTGCCAAAATCTCAAAGTAAATAGTCAGAAATTCAGCAGAGCAGCCTGTTTCCTTCTCTTTTCTTTTAAGTAGAGCCAGTTAATGCAAGACTCCTAGCTTTCCTGAATTCACAGTGCAATTCAAATTCCAGCAAATGTCCGTGTGATACCAGACGGCTGTAACCTTCTGGATAGTGTTAGCAAATCAAATCCTACACATAATGCAGGGTGGGGGAGAGAAATTCTGAAATTGCATGACAGATCCATTAGTATATATGATAGTGGTAACAAGCGGCAATCCTCTTTCTTCTCTGCATACATACAAAAGAACCTCGTAGGAGTGTGACAAATGGCACAGCACAAGCCTGAACTATATTGTGTTGAGAAGGCGACAAAATTGGCAGGCAGCTTGCTCCTGTTAGGAGCCTGGGGGAGGCTCTGATTTGGCAGAAAGCAATGCTACCTCAAATTACCCTGTCTCCAAACCCCAAAAAGTGCGGAACTACAATTCCCATCACCTACTGCTTGCATGGCAGGAAATGGGCACTGAAATAGAACACATCCTAGGGCATCTGTTGGGGAACACATCTCTCCACACTAAAACAGTGGATGTGGCTCTTAATGAGACATGCCGCATTATCACAGGATGTCTGCACCTAACACCACTGCAGAAATTACACTGTTTAATCGGTATCACACCATCTGACATCTGCCAGGAAATAGCAGCCAATAATGAAAGGACCAAGGCAGTGACATCTCCAGCCTATCCCCTGTTCGGGTATCAGCCAGCATGCCAATGCCTTAAATCAAGAAAGAGCTTCCAAAGATCTACAGAGGTACTCGCAGGAACACCTCAGCAAACAAGAGTCCAAATGTGGCAGGCTAAAACCGAGAACCTCCACCCCTGGCCGATACCAAATGAGAGATTCCCCCCTGGGCACACAGAAGACTGGGCAACTTGGAAGGCGCTGAAAAGACTGTGCTCTGGCACTACGAGATGCAGAGCCAACCATAAGAAATGGTGCCACAACATGCAAGTGTGGAGAAGAGCAAACCACAGACCACCTATTTCAATGCAGTCTGAGCCCTGCCACATGCACAATGGAGGACCTCCTTATAGCAACACCAGAGGCACTCCAAATGACCAGCTACGGGTCAAAGGACATTTAATATAATTGCCAAGTTTGTAAACTTTGTGTTTTTTAAAAAATACATTACAACTGTACCCATATCTCCTGATACGATAAAATAAATCTGTTGGGAGGACTGCATGAGATAAAGAGTGTTTCAAAAAGGAACGCTCTGAAAGCATCACAACCAGTGGCATCATTTTCTTTCCACAACTCACTGTGTAATAGATGCAACATCATGTCATCAGCTGCAATTGTTCGGACATTTATTAAGGCAATGAGAGAAGCAGCACACGTTCCTATCTGATTTTGCTCTGGCAACATTGTTTGACAGTTGTAGGCTTCTCTGGGCCAGCTCTGCCATTAGGCAAACTCAAGTGGCTGCTTTAGGAAGCTAATTTTGAGTTTCATGAAAAGGAAAGATGTTGGATGTTTTATGTATTATTCAGGTCTTATTTCAAGGGATAGTGGAAAGCTGCTTCTTTGATTTACTGACATCTGCTTCAATAACTTGGCTGGTTTGGGTTCTGCGTACCTTGACTTGAGCCCAGTGTGAATATGTCTATGGATATTTGCAGGTCCATTTTATCTCTGTAACATAACATAGATTGGCTCTGCTCAAGAAGGCAAGGGAAGCATTTCAACACACATCTCCTACCCTGGTTCCAATAGCAGATTCTTCAGCTGGAATCTGATGGTGTCTTCTGCATACATACCGTCTCCTCCAGAAATGTCTATACATTCTTTTTCTGATGGAGAACACTAGTTCAAGGTCATGAAAGTAGAGCTATGCATGGAAAAATTAATTGTTCATGCAGATGGTCATTGGGTTACCATTTCGTTGTGCAATTTCACAATCTCTAGTGAGATAGTATTGCACAGGTAAAGGTTTTCCCCTGACATTAAGTTCAATCGTGTCTGACTCTGGGGGTTGGTGCCATTTCTAAGACAAAGAGCCGGTGTTGTCTGCAGACACCTCCAAGGTCATGTAGCTGGCATGACTGCATGGAGCGCCGTTACCTTCCTGCTGGAGTGGTACCTATTGATCTACTCACATTTGCATGTTTTCAAATTGCTAGGCTGGCAGAAGCTGGGGCTAACAGCAGGGGCTCATGCCACTCCCTGGATTCGAACCTGCAACCTTTCAGTTAGCAAGTTTAGTAGCTCAGCAGTTTAACCCATCTTGCCACCAGGGGCTCCAATATTTTACAATAACTGCATAATTCAGTGAGTGCAAACTTGTATGCTATCTCCTAGATGTAAGATCTCAGATGTGTGTTGATATATATATATATATATATATATATATATAGAGAGAGAGAGAGAGAGAGAGAGAGAGAGAGTGTGTGTATATATATATGTATATATGTGTGTGTGTATATATATATATATATATATATATATATGTTTTCATCTATAGATGGAAAAAGAAAGAAAGGAATTACCTGTTCCCATGGGCATCTGCTCTAATTTTCCATTTTTTTCTCTTGGGACCTTCATTACTGCCCAGTTTCTGTTCTTTTTTTCTCCCCCCCCCCCTTCCTCCCTCTCTCAAAACACAGGGACTCTCAGTAGGATCTGTGTCCATTTGGCTATCAGAGGTTGCTTGGGATTTCTCTAGGACAGTGCCTCTCAACCTGGGGGTCGGGATTACCGGAGCTGGGAGGGGGGTGTCACAAGGTGGTTTCGGGGGGGGGTCACCAAAGACTATCCGAAAACACATATTTCTGATGATCTTAGGAACTCCTTTGACAGAGAAAGCTGAAGATCTCTCCACCTGTCCTTCTCTTCCTTTTCGGAAATGGATGGCAAATCCTCCCACCAAAAGCCCCCCTCCTGCTGTGATTCACTAGCCTCTCAGCCAAGTGGAGGGCTGTTTCTGAGACTCCAAGCGGGGAGGAGAGAGCAAGCATGCTCAGTGCATGGCAGTATGGTGTGCATACATGGGCAAGGCAGAGCATATGAGGCTGAAGGGAGGCTCGCACTAGTGAGTCCCGTCAAGGCAGGGGGGTAAACACTCATGCAATATGGTACTGAGACTGACCCAGCAGCGTCAGGAGGAGGAGTAGAAGCAGCTTAGGTAATTTGTAAAGCCATTTATTAGGGGAAAAGGTCAGTCTTTCCTTTTTTTAAAAAAATGCTCCCATTAGAAAATGCATAAGGATGTCGGTGAACTACAACTCCCAAAATCATGGTCAATCCTCCACAAATCCCACCAGTATTCACAGTTGGCCATGTTGGGTCTGTGTGGCAAGTTTGGCCCAGATTCATCATTGTTTGAGTCCACAATGCTCTCTGGATGTAGGACAAGTACAAGTCCTAAACTTAAGGTCAATGCCTACCGAACCCTTCCAGGATTTTCTCTTGGTCATGGGAGTTGTGTGCCAAGTTTGGTTCAATTCCATCATTGATAGAGTCCAGAATGCTCTTTTATTGTAGGTGAACTAGCAACTACAGCTCCCAAATGATAACATCAACCCCCCCCCCCACCCCACCAGCATTCAAATTTGGATGTATCAGGTATTTGTGCCAAATTTGGTCCATTGAATAAGAATACATCATGTATATCAGATATTTACATTACGATTCAGAACAGTAGCAAAATTACAGTTATGAAGTAGCAATGAAAATAATTGTAAGGTTGGGGGTTACCACAACATGAGAAACTATTTTAAGGGATTGTGGCATCAGGAAGGTTGAGAACCACTGATCTAGGACAACATCCCGATCTGATGCCCTACAAACGTGGCTGTATGGCATTTCCATCACCCTGACCACTGGCTACTCTGATGGTAGTTGTAGTCCAACACACTTTGAAGGAGCAAGTTGGGAATGGCTGTTTTAAGGCATGCTAATTCTAGATTGCGTGGCAAAGCTAGTATGCCACAGATAAACTATGTATCATCTGCTGTTAGAAATGATATAAACTAAATGATGCAGCATTAGGCCAAAGGAATAGAAGAATGTGCTTGTTGTGTGTCTTTGGGTGTGTCATAGTATTTGGGGTTTTGATCCTCCTTCTCAAGACATGCCCAGAACAATTACTCACACAGACGACTGGCGTGGGTGTGTTGTACTGTCGCCACCTTTTGCAGGTGTGAGAGGTGACTCCCATTTCAATTAAGAAAAATGGTCTACCATTCAAAATCCATTGTTTTGTGCCTTCAAGCATTCTGGAGTGGCAAAACACCTAACAGGTGAAACTTATCAACCCTAAGGGAACTTTCTCTCTGTTCAGAGGGAGTTTGTTCTTGCCTTCCTTTGAAGCTGAGAGTGTGTGACTTGTCCAAGGTTACCCTGTGGGTTTCCATGGCTGAGATGCAGTTTGAATCCATCTCTCCAGCACCAGCTCAAATCACTTAAATATGCTGCATTCTGAATCTAGCACTTTAGAAATTTGCTTCCTAATGGTATAAATTTTGGACAACCTGGAAATCAGTCCTAAGGGTTTACAAGGTTTTTAGCTTTTGCTGCAGTGGTGCATTGGGCTAAACCCTTGTGCCAGCTGAACTGCTGACCTGAAAACCTGAAGATCAGTGGTTTGAATCTGTGAGACGGGGTGAGCTCCCATTTGTCAGCCCCAGCTTCCCATGTGGAGACAGGAAAGAAGCCTCCCACAGGATGGTAACACATCTGGGCATCCCCGGGTAATGTCCTTGCAGAGGGCCAATTCTCTCACACCCGAAGCGACTTGCACTATATTTGCAATTTGCTTCTGATACAATAAAAAGAAGCTTTTGCTTCCAAAGAGTGCTGGTTCCTCCCCAAATGATAACTCCCATGATTCCATAGCATTAAGACATGGCAGTTAAAGTGGTGTCCGGCTGCATTAATTTTACAGTATAGATGCACCAACGAACAAGGTAACAGTAGAGGAAAATGCCCCTTCGCATGTTTGTAAACTTCAATCTTTTCCTTCCAAAAGCTGTGTTGTTTTCATGTCAGGCACTTGCTTGCATGTGCCTTGAAAAAGAACAGAGTGGCCTTACGTGGTTGTACCATGTACCTGAGGATTATTCCCTAAGATGCAGAAAAACGTGTGGCACTGGCACAGGACACCATCTAGTGCACACATACACACACACACAAACATCTTAACTCTAGCTGCTGCACAGCCCTTTTCATTTTTTCCTGCATCGCTCATTGTGCAGTGTGGATGTCATGTGGGTTCCCTGTTGCCATGGCAACAAACCTTGCTTTGGGAGCAGCCGTGACTGCCTGAATAAGAATCCCACACAGGGAGCATCCGTGTCAGATATTTTCACAAGCATTTTTTGTGCAAGGGCCATAGGAGTGATGTCGGCAAAGCTGGGACCCATCTCCTCGCCAACTTCTCCCTCTGAGAAGGGACCTTGCTGTTGTTGTTGTTGTTATTATTATTATTATTCCCAGCGATAATGTTTCTTTTCTGTGTATGTGCTTAAAAGAACATTACCAATATGCCTTCATTCCATATAGCCATTTTGAGTGCCGTTTGAAATTGAAAGATGGAAATTAGGGGGAAGAGCTAGAAGAGCTCTGAAGGCAGACAAAAATGCTCACACGTTTCATTAGGGAACGTTCCAACATGGAGACCCTGCAGTATTTCTGGAAAATTCACCACGGGAGAAAAGCAATACAAATCCGCTACTGCTAGTAATAGGCAGCTTTTGTGCCATAAGAAATGAGACAGAAGTGCTTTGTGCTGCATACAGGCACCGTCTTGTCAGCAGAATGGAGACGCTTGATCATTCAGGAGCACAGCTTCATTTCTGCCCACACGCTTTATAGGAAATGAACCCATGTGGGAAGAGGTGGACAACAGCTGCTGGAGATCAGCGGCAGAGCACATGTCCCTGGTGCACAAGGTCTTGGGTTCAATTCCCAGCATTTCAAGATGAGGCTGAGAAAGACACTTGACTCTGACATTTTGGAGAGCTGCGCCTATTCCCAACTGGCACCTTCTGGGTGTGTTGGATTGTATTTTCCATCATTTTAAAACAGCTTAGCCAAAGGTTGAGGTAGGGAGAAGAGGAAGGGTGCTCATTTCCATTTCTAAGCCGAAGAGCTGGCGTTGTCTGTAGATTCTTCCAAGGACATAAACTGAGTGGTTGGGCAATACCTGGGGAGCAGCCTGAGACTTTTGATTACTGTTACATTTTTGTTCAGGCTTGAGCTATGCAGGTGCTGAGAGAGAAGCAGAGAGCAGCAGAGAGTGACAGAGTTTGGAGTGTGCTTTAGCTTCATGAGTTGCTGAAGGAGTTTATCCACATGGACAAAGACCATTTTCAGTCTCTCATATAAGGCAGGCCTGTAGCCCGGGGGGCTCTCTCAAGGTGGTCCGCGAGAAGGCCTTATTGGTACATGATTGAAACTGTTATGTGTATTTATATCATGATCTGATCACCATGCTCATTATATCCCACATTAATGGGGTTATTGGGATAACAACACAAAAGGTTGCTAGGGTATACCCTCTCCCACCCATTCTCAGCCCCCCCCCCGAACCAAACCCAGCCCCACCCCCGAATCAAAATCCTGGCTACGGCCCTGATATAAGGCCATTATGTGAGTTGATGCAACTGATCACATTGTACATATGATGTTCTGAACTATGAAGAGTGAACTACTTGTTCTTTTCTGTTCACCTGCGAGACATATTTTCTTTCTCTGGCAAGGCAGCATGTGGGCTGATCAAATGTGGTTTATTTTACATTATGCCACAGAAGTCACGTAAGACAACAAGCCTGTAGCCAAGGGGCAGTTCAAACCACCCCTCAAAATGCATGGAGTGCCGTTACCTTCCCAGCATAGTGATACCTATTTTTTTAAAAAATGTTTTTATTGCACACACAGGTAGAATAATATCCATCCTTATTTCAAAATACTTATCAAGTATTATTTTCTTAGTGTTCTTAACCTTGCCTAGTCCACCTTTATCTCCCTATTGAGATAAAGGTAGAATAGGAAAGAGTACCTATTGAACTACTTATATTTGCATGGTTTTGAACTGCTAGGTTGGCAGAAGCTGGGCCTAACAGTGGGAGCTCACCCCGCTCCCCGGATTTGAACCGCCGACTTTTCGGTCAGCAAGTTCAGTAGTTTAACCCGCTGCGCCACCGGAGACTCCATAATCAAGTGGTAGCCGGTCAAAAAAAGGAAAAGGTTGGGAACCACTGCACTACAGGAAAACCTCCATGAATGAAGTAGATGGGTCCCTTGCCATTCTTCTTTAACATAATTTTTTTGACCAGGGGCAGAAGCAACATACAAAGCATGAGAGGTACCGGGGAACACCCTTTTGCAACTATCCACAAGGCCCAAAGTTTCTAACAGGCTCGTATGGCCCTTAACATATACTCCACATTCGCACAACATACAAAATGCAGTAAAAAAATACTGGCCATTATTGGCAGGGATCCCGGGGTTGGAACATCCACCTATGGTGGCCCACAAGAAAACAAGGTCCATCAGGGACATCCTGGTACATTCCAATCACCATAGGAAGGCGCTGCCCACAAGCGCCTTCAAACCAGGAACAAAAATTTGTGGGCCATGCAGCATTTGTAAACAGGTCAACACCTCTCTGACCATCTCCAACAGACTTAAAGCAAGAGTGTTTGACATTCGTTGTTTCTTCACGTGTGCCACCTCCAACCTGGTGTATGTCCTCATTTTCCCATGTGGGCATGTCTATGTCGGCCAGATTGGCTGACAACTGCGTACAAGAATGATTGAGCACCCCTTATTAGAGCCGAATACAAATGGATCATCCTCCTCTCCAGTGAGACACCTGCTGGACTAAATGAGTCATTGAACATACAAACTTTGATTACTTGATTACCTAACTGCCATCACCTGCTTCCTAATGTGCTGAGGTGTGCCTGTTCCCTGCCCCTGCCCTGCCCTTTCTGCTCTGAGTTCTTAAGCCCCTGAGTTTTCAATCACTTACCTTTGGGTCAACCTTGACTGGGTGGAATTCATCCACATTCTGTGATACTAATGATTTTCCATATATGGGTGAGTTGACATTTGGTTACACAACCTAATGTTACTATTTTGTATGTATTGGCTATTTTATTCTTGTCCTTTTTGCTGATGCCTGGACTATTTGTATTTACAGGATTTATTTTGATTGTATCAACGCCTGGCTCACATTTGTTATTATTTTGGCACTTTAAATTCAGTGGGATTACATTGGCATTCTTCCGGGTATGTCATCACGCATCGCTGAAGAAGACACGCTGGACGCCTTCCATAGGCATCACCACCACGTTGTCCACGTCATCCTCTTTGGACCATGCATGCCGGAGCTCTACTGACGTCATCAGACTACGCATTGCTTTCCCATTGCATCATCAGGAGGGGACACGCCGGAGCACCGCCTACGTCATTTGACCGCACGCTGTTTTGGAACGCCGGAGCTCCCCTGATGCCATCCTACCGCGCGTTGTCTACCCTCCGCATCATCAGGAGAGGACACGCTGGAACACAGCTGATGTCATTTGACTGCGCGTCGTCCACGTTTTGCGCCATCAGGATCTGATACTATTGCGGCACTTTGCCGTCCACGCCGTCCACAGTGCTCCATTACGCACCGGGACGGCAGTCCTGTTCCATCCACGCCGGGGATTGGCCGGGTCCGCTATCAGCAGGCCCGCACGCTGCACCAGCACTGCCATAGGACGATTGTAGATCTCTGTTGTATGGTATTATTTTCCCTTATGCTTTGATCTTGTAGAGTGTATACTGTTCATTCCCATGTGGGCTTTATTTTGATTTGGGGACCCGGGATGGTGTTCTCACCTTTCCATTGACCTGGCTCAGTGGAGCATTCCTCCTGTGAGCGGTACAGGGAGCTCTCCCAGTCCTTGGGCGGTGGTTCACGGCCCAGTGGGGGATTACAGCTGCCTTTATTGCAGTACTCACTTACCAGACTTCTGATACGATTTTTCATGCTCTTTACATGCTGTTCAGCTAGTTGTGTGTTTTCTGAATCTCATTCTTACCCACCTCAAGCTTATGAATTAATTTATTGAAAACACACTTATTTATTTATAATATATAAAGCCTGTGTTTCTTATTGTAGACTCTTAGAATAGGAGCCCCGGTGATGCAATGGGTTAAATCCTTGTGCCGGCAGGACTGCTGACTCAAAGGATGGTGGTTCAAATCTGGGGAGCAGGGTGAGCTCCCGTCGATCAGCTCCAGCTTCTCATGTGGAGATATGAGAGAAGTTTCCCACAGAATGGTAAAACATCCAGGCGTCTCCTGGGCAACGGCCTTGCAAATGGCTAATTCTCTCACACCAGAAGCGACTTGCAGTTTCTCAAGTACCTACACACACACACACACACACACACACAACTCTTAGAATTGTGTGAAGCTTTGGCTCTGCCTTTTCCTCTCCCCTGCTTTAGTTCCCCCTGATCATAGGTTTTTACCCAATACTGTAGGTACCTTCCTTCCCGCCAGAGACCAGCCTTAGTTGGTCTATTCCATTTCCCTGTATAGAGCTCTCTTGCTGGACTCCTCCCTCTTTTCTATAGCAGAGCTACTGTGACTTAGGCTTGGGATTGTCTGGTAACCCTAGGCCTAGCAATCCAAAAACAGGCATCCTTAGCACCTGCATTCAGCAGTATTTTTATACCAGCAGCCCAAAGGACAACAGAAGCTTATGACCAGCTTATGCTTCACAAGAAAGAAGATTGAGACAGTTTATAACTATCGCTTTGCACCAGGGGCAGAAGACTCAAGAAAGATGACTGCAACCAGCAAAGTCACCTTTATGATAGTCCCGGGTGGAGTTAACCCTTTATTCATCTTGTTTGCAGAAAATTCATTTTGTTTATCTTTTCACCTTGCCTAAAGTGATTCTGACTGCTAAGGGTTTTAATCTTAACAAAAGGTATACAAGATAGCTCCTGAGTAAAGCCAGGCACTATAGTTTTTCCCAAAGGCTCAGGCATGCTATCACAAATTGGAAGGGACTACAAAAGCCATCTAGCTCAAACCCCTGTCGTGTAGGAACACTTAACCCTTGGAAGATGCCATTTCATCCTCTGTTTAAGGACCTCCAAAGTTAGAAAGTCCGCCATCATCCATGGCAGCTTATTTCACTTTTGAACAGTCCTCACTAATAAGAGCTGTTTTCAAAGTTCCTCTCAGATGGAGATCTCTTTGGGAAAGGACAGCCACAAAACAAGAACCGCTTCCTTAAAAGCTTTCATCAGCAGCAGCTGCTGTTGGGAAAAATCAGCCACCAGCTGCTAGATATCTGATTTTAAACCCATGGAAGTTCCATAGAAACAGAGTTGGAAGAGACTCTAAGGACCATTCAACCCAGCCCCCTGCCATGCAGAAACACACAATCAAAGCTCCCCCAACAGATGGCTATCCAGTCTTTGTTTAAAAGCCTCCAGAGAAGGAGACTTCACTTCACTCTGAAGCAGCATACCCCACTGTCAAACACTCTTGACTTATGTAAGTGCAGTTTACAAATGTGTAAGTCCCTTTTGAATAGGCTGAAGAAGGCTATCCTCTTGTCGTTGAATTTTGTCCAAAAACCGTCCACCAGAGAGGAGAATTTACAATTCCCATTCAGAACACAAGTTTACAATTTCCTCTCGTGCCTCACACAAGTGTGTACTACACACCAAGGCAGGCCACAGAGCAAGGTGCCTCATCCATGGCAAGGTTTGTCAGAAAGGAGATGTTCCCTCTCTGAATGTCCTTATTGCAGATGCAGTATATTTAGCTGAGAAATAACATTCACATTTCCCTTGATGTATGCTCTAGTTTTGTTGTCTGTCAGGCCAAAGATAGCATCCCTGACAGTACATCAAAGTGCACGCCACAGAACAAGGGAAAATGTATAAGGATCCATGGTTCTTGAGGAGGGAGCTTTATGGCTGACCTCAGTATTTCCCACGTTTGCCCCATATACTGGCATTGTCTAGAAGATGTATTGTTCAGCAGAAACAACACAATCTGTCATGCAGCAGGATGAAGCAATGTGGTTCAAGTGGCACCTTAGCTGAACAATACCTAAAAATGTCTTAAAACAGAGATGGACAAACTCTGAAGTCCAGGGTCCTTTTGCCTAACCCCCTCCTCCCCCAGGACAAATTGAGGTTTGCACCACCTTGGACAAAAGGAAAACAGAAGTGGATAGAAAATCATTTCTGGTTTCATAAAAACATTTTTGGAGAGAGAAAATGGGACAGGAGTTAAAGAACTACAGTCCTCGTGGACAACAAGTTAAACATGAGCCAACAATGTGATGCGGCAACTTAAAAAGCCAATGGGATTTTGGCCTGCATCAATAGGAGTATAGTGTCTAGATCAGTGTTCCTGGGGGGTTGGGACCTGGGGGGGAGGCACAAGGGGATGACAGAGGGGTTGCCAAAGACCATCAGAAAGCACTGTATTTTCTGTTGGTCATGGGGGTTCTGTGTGGGCAGTTTGGCCCAATTCTATCATTGGCAGGGTTCAGAATATACTTTGATTGTAGGTGAACTATAAATTACAGTAACTACAACTCCCAAATGTCAAGGTCTATTTTCCTCAAATTCCACTAGTGTTCACATTTGGGCATGTTGAGTATTCATGCCAACTTGACCCAGATCCATCATTGTTTGAGTCCACAGTGATCTCTGGATGAAGGTGAACTACAACTACCAACTCAAGATCAATACCCACCAAACTCTTCCAGTATTTTCTGTTGGTCATAAGAGTTCTGTGTGCCAAGTTTGGTTCAATTCCATCATTGATGGAGTTCAGAATGCTCTTTGATTGTAAGTTAACTATAAATCCCAGCAACTACAACTCCCAAATGACAAAATCACCCCCCACACACACACAACTCCACCAGTATTCAAATTTAGGTGTATTGGGTATTTGTGCCAAATCAAAGGATCCCATAGCATTAAATCATGGCAATTAAACTGGTGTCAAATTATATTAGTTGTGCACTATAGATGCACCCTAAATCTTCTTCATCAAATGCATTGGTCTGATGAAATAGAATCTTTCATCTACCTACTTCATTGCTGTCATTTGGACACATATGCAACCAACACCATCTTTAAGGCCATACAATTTCCATTTCTGAAATCAGATGTCTTCAAATGGGGTAAAGTAGGATACTTTTTCAGAGCAGGACTGGTCCAAGTTGTTTTGCTGCCTTAGATGGAAGGCACAATTGTATCTCCTTCCTATGAGCTGGCAGCTAATCAAGGCATTTTAAAGCAACAGTTGTCTGTCCATTTGTAGCTTTTGGTACCCATTGAGCTGTATGATTCCCATCCCTGTTTCAGTGTCTTCTGCAAACTGCAAAACAAAGACTAAAAACAATCCTCATGCAGTTCCAGATTGGCCTAATTACCCTAAAGGCACCAGATACCATCTGAACTTGAAAGTTTAACAGGGTCAGCCATGGTTATTATTAGGATGAGTGACCGCCAATGAATATCAGGAGCTATAGGCCATTTTTCAGTGGAAGAATCTGGCGAAACCACCTCTGAATACTTCTTGCCTTTAAAAACCCTAGGAAATTTCATGGGCTCACAATAAGTTTATCTTTCTTTTTAGACAGGCTTTAAAAAGTTTTTAAGACCTAGCCGGTGGTTGCTGTGTTAGTTTAACACATTTTAAATGGTTTAAACTAAGCCATGGGTTTAATTCTGTTTTAATGTTTGTATGCTTTGTGTTTTAATGTATATATTGTATGGTTTTTAGTGCTAGCCAGTTCCAGTTTCCTTTGGGAGAGAAGAAGCAGGATATAAATACTACCGTGGTTACTACTAAAACTATTACCACTACTACGAATAAGTCACCAAGCAAAGTTAAGACATGTATACACACAGAGTTGCAGCTTAGTTGGGTTTTAAGCATTTTTCACAGTTTGATAAGAGTGTTAGGCACTTTCTTCTTTTTAATTCAAACATGTTTTGATGATAGGCAGGATAATAAAAACTGGTAACATGTTGATGGTATTATTATTGTTGTTGTTGTTATTATTTATTAAGCAATGTGCAGAGAGTTGCCATAAATGCAATGTGCAGAAAGTTGCATTTGGAGAGTAGTGTCATAGTTCCTTCAGCAGAAACTGAGGAGAAGCCATATAAATGAATAGAATGTGGAAGATTCTCTAAACTGATGGTATTGCACACATTCGTTATTAAAGAACTCACATGGGAATTTAAGTCATAGAAATGTATGGATTGTAGAAAGCGCAATAGTCGTCTAATGTTTACATTTGTTGTTTTAAATGGTTGTTTAATTGTTGTTGGTTTTTGGGCATGGAATAATGCCAATTATGTAAGCCGCCCTGAGTCCCCTTCAGGGTGAGAAGGGTGGGATGTAAATATCGTAAATAAATAAATAAATAAATTTTTGGGAGTTTTATTAAAGATAAAAAGTAACATTTCTAAATGCTGCACAGCTTATGCTCAAATCTTTATAGAAATAATATGAACATCTCTGAATCACCACATTGACAAACGCACCTCTTATATACAAACTTACCTTGATGAGACCCCTTGGATGAAGGGGGCCTTTGGTTTCAATTTGGACTATCTTTTTGGTAACTTAGGGTGCAACTACACCAAGCATGGGCAAACTTTGGCCCTCCAGGTGTTTGGCCCTATCGGCTATTAGGAATTGTGGGAGTTATAGTCCACAACACCTGGAGGGCCGAAGTTTGCCCATGCCTGATCTACACTGTAGAATGTATGTCTTTTGACACCATTTTAGCTGCCATGGCTTAGTGCTATGGAGTCATGGGAGTTATAGTTTGATGAGGCATCAGCATTCTGCCTTTGCCTCTTTAATGTCCCATCCACACCTGCACACGTTGAGTATCTGAAATGCTTAGGGCCAGAAAAATTTGGGATTTTCTCACATTTCAAAGTACTTCAATTTGCATAAATGTACTTCGTGAGATATCTTGGAAATAGGACCCAAGTCTAAACATGAAATTCATTGGCGTTTCATATAACCCGTACACATACTCTGAATACGGTTTTATTCAATATTTTAAATAAAATGTGTGTGCACTGGGCCATCTGAAAGTAAAGATGTTGCTTTCTCAGCCAACCATGTGCATGATTTTGGGATTTCCTGATAAGGGATGCCAAACTTGCATTTGCAAACTGAGAGCAGTTCTCCACAGTCACCAGCAGAGGTTTCCCATCCCATCTGCTATCATCTGACCCAGGAATCAGGTTTGGGACCTTCTATGTGCAAAGCAGATAGATACTGTGCCCTTGAACAATAACTGTTTCCACACAACTTTGGCTGCCTAATGCCCTGAAGCAATCATGATTGCAGAGAGAAACTTGAGTTCATGACTTCAGTGAACTCTAAAAAGCTTCAGCGCTCCCAAGAGACTCAATAACATAAATTTACTTTAATGTCACATTTTAAAGCCACATTTCCGCTTGGAAACAAATGTCTTATGTTGTGCATTTTGTTTGCATGGTGCACTGCTACTCATTAGCCTCAACCAGTACCGAAAGTAACAAAAATAAGGAAGAGCTTTGCTTGTTTACTTTTTAAAGGAGAAGGAAGGAAGAATTGTCTTTCTTCCCTCAGCATTGTATCCTCCAATCTGGCAACTAACTAACAGGACAATATTCTGGTCAGGCTTGCAAATCTCTGGCCGTCTGGCAACTCAACGCACTGTTCTAATTTCCTGTGAAAGCAGGATGTGTGGCAGTTTAACTCTCACAGCAATGCAAAAGGAGGGTGGTGTTGACAGTGGTGATTTGAGTATGGAAATTTTATTTTTGAACTTCAACTTCTAGAATCCCCAATGGCCAGGCTGACTTAGGAATCTAGGTTGCTAGAGACCCTATAGAAAGTACCATTGAACTGGATTATATGGTAGTGTGGACTCCGATAACCCTGTTCAAAGCAGATATATTGGATTATCTGCTTTGATATTCCAGGTTATATGGCTGTGTGGAAGGACTCAGTGCTAAAATTATGCACCAATTAAGTAAGGTACAACCTAGGGCTACTTAAGGCCTATCAATATAATCAACCACCAATCAACTAGAAGTTCCTAGAAGACATCACAGCTCTGTTTCAACATTGCCTCGCCACAAGCTACCTTCAGTGGGACAATGAATTCTATGAACAGAAAGATGGAGTAGCTATGGGGAGCCCTCTTAGCCCAGTCATAGCAGATTTCTATGAGAGGGCTCGCCATAGCTACTAAACAGGTTCCTGGACCACCTTAACAGCATCCACCCAAACATCCTATTCACCATGAAAAAAATGAAGGAAAACTGCCTTTTCTAGATGTCTTAGTCATCCACAAACCAGATCAACAATTGGTCACACAGTTTACAGAAAACCTACACACTGAGATAGAAACTAGGCCTGGGCAATCCATGGTTCTAAATTATTCTAAAGTACTTACAAAACTAAAGTTCTGGTGGTGAAAACTAGGTGGCGCTGGCGCTTTGCTTCTATAGTGTTGCTAAAATTCTGGTGGTGAACATTTCCGAACTCTAACAAAACTTTCAAAATTTCGTTATAAATGGCAGTTCCTAATTGGTTCTGTCTTAAAAATCACCAATAATGAAATAATAATGAAATTTTGTAAGTTTTGTTAATGTCACGATCTCGGACTTAGCAGGCCCCTTAATCACACACACAGAGATGTACTGAAGGCTAACTACTTTATTGAGTATGAAAACAGTTCAAAAGAATATATAGTCCAATAATAAACAATTGTCCAAAAGGTAGAAAGCAAGATTGTCCAAAGTAACGTAGCAAATAGACTTGAATCTTGGCAAGGCTCCGCAATCCAATGCGGATCAAGAAACAAGGCAAGGCAAATGCAAGGCAAGGCTTGATGACCACGGCTTAGCTTGTGGTGCCACTCCGCTTCACGCCTATTCAGGAAAGACGTGGCCGGAGAACTGAGGATGCGTTCCCACGGATCCTATACTTAATCCTTCGGCCGAGCCCCCCGCCGCTCTAGGCTTCTTCGTCTCCAATCTCTGCTCACGGACCTCGGTCGGTCTAGGACCCTAGACCAAGCCCTCCTAGTAGACTCAATGTCCCGTCTCCTATCGAAGGATCGACCTTGCCTCTCAGCAGCTGTGTCGCTATCTTCCTGAGAACTTTCCTCCCTAGCACTTTCCCACTCGGCTTCGTCCATGTTTTCACTTTCAAGCTCTTGGGAATTCCTCCCGGGTGTTCATAACTCCCTTCGCTGCCCATCTCCACCTGGTGATCGGAATCTATGCTAGGCCCAAACATCATCTCATCCCATGCCAAGCTCTCTGCAGGCGAACGAGGCCCATCCGAAGGGCCCTGTGCTTCACCCCAGTCATCTAGCTCATCCTCTGAATCCACCTCTGCTGCTGCAGGCCCTAAAGCTAATGGAACCCCAGGACCTATTCCCTGCCCTCCAGGCACAAACGAGAACTGCTATGCTACAGTTAAAGTTCTGAAATGTTCACCATTAGAACTTTAGCAACACTATAGAAGCAAAGCACCAGTGCCACCTAGTTTTCACTACCAGAACTTTAGTTTTGTAAGTACTTTAGAACCATTTAGAACCATGGATTGCCCAGGCCGAATAGATTCCTACCTACATAAAAACTCCAACCATCACCCAAGTCAAAAAAAGAAGCACCATTAAAGCCCTGGCAGACCGTGCAAAAAGAATCTGGAACACCACCTCCTCCAAGATGAACTGAACCACCTAAACTGGGCTTTACGGGCCAATGGAGACTCTACCACAGACATCAGAAGAGCTGCAAGATCGAGAACAAGCCACAAGACAAAGATCCACCCTGAGTAAAAGTGTTAGTGCCATACATCAAGGGAACCACTGACTGCATAGGGAAGCTGATGAAGAAGTACAACATACAAACTATCTACAGACCCACTAAGAAAGTCCAACAAATGCTAAGTTCAACAAAGGACAAGAGGGATCCTCTCATCTCTGCAGGAGTCTACTGGATACCAAGTCTACATAGGGACCACCAAATGCAGCATTTCCCAAACATGAATCAAGGAAAATGAAAGGCAGTGCAGATCACTTCAATTATTTATTTATTTATTTATTTATTTATTTATCCCGTCCTATCTCGACCTCCGCAGAGGGACTCAGGGTGGCTAACAACCGGCACACAATGAGCTCACAACCAAAAGCATAAATATACAATTTAAATATAAAAACAGATACAAAAAATATAAATATAAATATAGAAACAATATAAAAACAGAATAAAAACATTCAAACAGTCAAACAGTCACCAATTTAAGTTATCGTCCCAAAAGCAGTTCGTCAAGTCCATTAAAGCCGTTGCTTTGCCAGCAGGTCAGCCTAGTCTGGAAAGGCCTGATCCCATAGCCAGGATTTCACTTGTTTCTGAAAGGTCAGGAGGGATGGACAAGATTTAATTTTGATTGGGAGGGAGTTCCACAGTCAAGGGGTCACCACAGAAAAGGCCCCATCCCTTGTCCCCACCAAACATGATTGGGATGATGGGGGGACAACGAGCAGGGCCTCCCCGGATGATCTTAGGGTCCCAGAGAGTATTTGATGAATCAACCTTGGCACAGCATATTATTAGAGAACACAGAAATGCTGGAGCATTCTAACAACTACTGTGTCAGGCTACACAGAGAAGCCATTGAAATCCACAAGCATGTGGACCATTTCAACGGAAGGGAAGAAACCGCTCTGAGTCCCCCCTCGGGGCTTGAGAAGAGCGGGGTAAAATCCTGAAATAAATAAACCATGAAAATGAATAAAATCTGGCTATCACTATTTAAAAAAACTCTAAAATTATAGCAGTAAATAAAGAACAAAACTCAAACACAGGGAAACTCCAGAGAAGAAACAATCAGGAACAGCTAATCACCTCTCAACAAGGAATTCCTCCAAGCAGTAACAGGGCACACCTAAAAACTGTCAGGCCATCAAATGCTAATCAAGGTAGCCAACTGAGACATTTACACCTAGCTCCAACAGTGCAACGAACTGCTAGAGAAAAGTGAAATGCACAAATATAGAATTTTAACTGGTGGCTTAAATGAAAGCAGAACATGTGAAAAGGATGTTGGGGTCTGAGTAGATCAATAGCTGAACATGAGTCAGCAGTGTGATACAGTAGCTGAAAAAGTCAATGCAATTTGAAATGCATCCAAAGGAGCACAATGCTCTGATCAATGAAAGTAATATTGTATTCTCCTCTTGGTGAGATCCCGTCTGCAATTTTGTGTCTAGTTCTGGGCACCACAGTTCAAGAAGATATTGACAAGCTGGAATATTTCCAGGGAAGCATCGCCAACATGTTCAGAGTTCTGGAAAACTAAGCCTTATGAGGAGTGACCGAGGGAGATGTGTATAAGATAAGAGATCATATGATAACTGTCCATAAATATCTGAAAGGAGTTCATTTAGAAGATGGAGCAAGCTTATTTTCTGCTGCTCCGGATACTGGAACACAAAACAATGGATCCAAATGACAACAGAAAAGATTACATCTAAACATGAGGAAAACCCCCCTTTTAATAGTAAGAGCTGTTCAGTAGTTGAATGGATTGCCTCAGAGGGTGGAGGGCATACTCTCCTTCCTTGGAGGTTGGTTAGATGGCCATTTTCCAGGAGTATGTTTGTTGTGTATTCTGGTATGGCAAAGGGTTGGACTAGCTGACCCTTATAGTCCCTTCCAAATCTAAGATTCTTTGTTTCTATGTTTTTAATCACACTTCTATTAGCTTATAGTTTTTAGTTTTTCATTTTCTGATTTGAAGATTGGGGTCTGACGGCCATAAATAAATAATTTCACAAAAGCAACAAAGGTTTTATTATGCAGCTTTACCTAGGCACCTTTGCACTAAACTATGGAATTCCAATTCTGAAGTCTGTTCATAATGTGTTGTTGTAGGCTTGCATGGCCGGAATCACTGGGTTGCTGTGAGTTTTCTGCCTTGTATGGCCATGTTCCAGAAGCATTCTCTCCTGATGTTTCACCCACATCTATGGCAGGCATCCTCGGAGCTTGTGAGGTCAACTCCTCAACCTCTGAAGATGCCTGCCATAGATGTGGGCAAAACGTCAGGAGAGAATGCTTCTGGAACATGGCCATATAAGGTAGAAAACTCACAGAAACCCTGTTCATAATGATTTTATGATGGTTCAGACTCTGGCAGCTGAAACAAAAAGCGAAGGAAAGATGTATCTATCACCCAATGATGAGCAGCTACATCCTAGTTTTTAGCTCTGTCTACAGGCTACAAGCATTAGTGGGTTATCTTGACTTGTCCTTTCCAATCAAGAACAACAGCCCCCTGTCAAGCAACAATCAGGCCCCATTAATTCCCTAAGGTCTTAAAATGAGAGGAATAAGCCAACTGTTTTGCTTTTTCTTTCAAATGTGAAGACAGTGCATGGATTGGGTGCATTGCCACTATCAGAAGAAGATTCATATAGTATAGATCCAGTGCCTCCATTGGCAGGAAAGCTTGCCTTTTTTATTACCTTACAGCACATTTTGTCACATTAATCAGCTCATCATCAATACAGGGATGTCTCTGTACCACCCACCCACTGTGCTGCAAATGGCCACTGCTAAAGTACTGTCTGTACTTTCTGCACTTCAGTACCCTTCAACCTTTCTATTTACAGTCCTCTCCATTCTGTTCCCAAACCATGGGGGTATACACTTGCCAAGTGAGGATAACACTTCATGCATTTGATGAGGTGAGCTGGCTCCATAATAACATTTGTTAGCCTTTAAGGTGCCACAAGACTCTGAATGAGGTGCTGTTTCAAGCTGGTGGAGCATAGAATTTTCACCAGTGTTCTTATGAAGGGAACTTGAAGGGATAGATAGACACTGTATAAGATTTTGAAAAGAGTACCGTATTTTCCGGTGCATTTTCTGACTGGGTGCATAAGACGACCCCCCCAACATTTCAAGTAAAATTTTCAATTTTTAGATATATTTGCCCTATTAGACAACCCCTCTTTCCAGCCCCTTCAGGCCCCAAAGTCTCCTTTCCTGGGCTTTGAGGCAAGCTGAGGCCCTGCCACAGCTAGCCAACCGCTCATCATTTCCTGTTTTAGGTCCAAAAATCGCTTTCTGTTTTGGATCCAAAACAAGATGGATGCTCCTAACAGGCGAGGGTGGCGGGCAGCTGCCCTGCGCTGGAGCAGGTCGTTAGAAGCAGCAGCAGCTGCTGCGCTCCTCCAATGTTGCTTGTCTCCCACTGCCGGGCTTTAGCGTCACCAAGGGGCTTCTCTAGTCCAGGCCCACCTCGGTTGTCAGTGCGGCGGAGGAGGGGGAAGCGATGTAGCTGTCCGGCGAGTATATCGCCTCCTCCGCCACATTGACAATCGAGGTGGGCCTGGAGTGGAGGAGCTGAAGCCCGGTGGTGAGAGACAAGTGGAACTGAGGGCTGGCCTTGGTTCCGCTTGTCTCCCACCACCGGGCTTCAGTTTCACTGAGGCTCCTCCACTCCAGGCTTGCCTTGGCTTTCAATAATAATAATAATAATAATAATAATTTTTATTTATAAGCTGCTTACCTCTCCCCAAAGGGGACTCGGAGCGGCTTACATGGGGCCATGCCCAAACCACAAATCACAAAATATCAGACATCAAAAACAGTGGATGGAGGAGAAGGCGATTCAGCCATCCGGCGAGTATATCACCTCCTCCTCCATTGCTGCATTGAAAGCTGAGGTGTGCCTGGAGTGGAGGAGCTGAAGCCCGGCGGTGGGAGTCAAGCGGAACCAAGGGCTGCCCTCGGTTCCACTTGTCTCCCACTGCTGAGCTTCAGTTTCACCGAGGGGCTCCTCCACCACATGCCCGCCTCAGATGTCAGTGCGGCGGTGGAGAAGGCGACTGATGAGTATATCACCTCCTCCGCCACTGCTGCACTGACAGCCAAGGCAAGCATGGACTGGAGGTGCCCATCGGTGAGGCTGAAGCCCAGCAATGGGAGACAAGCAGCGCTGGAGGAGCGCAGCAGCTGGGCAGTTGCCCACCTCCCTCGCCTCAACCCAAGTTCAGCAAAGATCTTCTGGCTTAAAAAATCATCTAGTATGCTGGAAAATACGGTAGTTGCTGCTCTTGTGAGAAGTGGCAAGGATGACACTTGTAGTGAGTTGGCTTCATCAACTCAGCAGCGATTGGCAGGAAGACTGGGCATTTGTTCAGAGAACAGGCTGAGAAGAAAAAGCTATCCATCTTAGAATCGCGAAGTTGGAAGAGACCATACGGGTCATCCAATCCATCCCTCTTCCATGCAGGAAAAGCACAATATAGAATCATAATGGCCAATCAATGGCAAAGGAGATGTGCCCAGGTGATGTCCAGCAGCCATTGCATATACCTCCTTACATCATGTCAGGAAATGTGGCTATGTTGTGACGTGGTGGTGGTGGTGGTGGTGGTTGTTGCCTGGCAGTCATTTCTGACTTACTGTATGATGACCCAAAGGTGAACCCAGCACTGAATTTTCTGCCTAAGGTCACCCAGTGGGTTTTCATGGCTCAGTGGGGAATTAAACCTGGGTCTCCAGAGTTTAGTCCAACCCTCAAACCACTATGCTATATTGGCTCTCACGCATCCTAGCAGGGACATGGTGTGACCAAGCATGTCGAGGTGTCAGGATTATTGAGGAGATGGTTGATATTCCATACTATCCATATCCTTACATTTCTACATTGGGCTTCTGTGAATATTGTAAGCTATATAAACCAAGGATGGGAAAAGTTTATCTTTTGGGCTATTGTTCCCAGCATTCCACTAGCTGGAATGGCCATGTTGGGTGGGAGATTCTGGGAACTGCAGTCCAAAAATAACTTTTCTCAGTTCTGTAATAAATAAAATAAGTTATACCAATGAACTGAGAACTAAAGGCTTAGACAAGAAGATCTTTTACATTGGAAGTAGTTTTTGGAAAGGCTGCTGAAATACAGTAGTTGCAACTTCATCTATGAATGAAGCTACGTGCAAGTCCATACGATTGTTAGTTTCGGAATCAATTCTATATAAACATTGCAGTCAGGGCCGTAGCCAGGATTTTGATTCGGGGGGCTGAGTTTGGTTCAGGGGGGCTGAGACTGGGTGGAAGAGGGTCTACCCTAGCAAACCTTTTGTATTGTTATCCCAATAAGCCCATGAATGTGGGATATAATGAGCATGGTGATCAGATCATGATATGAATAAACATAACAGTTTAAATAATGTACCAGTAAGGCCTTTTCGTGGACCACCCTGAGAATTTCGGGGGCGGGGGGCTGAAGCCCCCTTAGCCCCCCCCCCCTGGCTACATGCCTGATTGCAGTGGGACATGAGAGAAGCCTCCCAAAGGAGAGTAACACATCTGGGCATCCCCTGGGCAATGTCTCTGCAGACGGCCAGTTATCTCACACCAAAAGCAACTTCCAGTTACTTCGGTCACTTCTGCCATGATTTTTAAAAAATTACAGCAACATTTATATTTAATGTGTGCATCAGAACTACAAGTCAGCCTCTTAAGTGTTCTCTATGCATCACTCAATGATGCATCCACCCCCCCCCCCCCCGCTACTAACCCGAAGATGAAATCATAACATGTTTTATACATGTGGCGGTTTGACTAATAACTTGGATTAAGAAAAAGACCTCTATCTGAAAATATACAATTCAAATATCATAAGCTGTAAAACAGGGTGTGCCAAGACTCAAATCAACCATACTGTGGAACATTTTCCTCTTAAGTGTACATGAACAGGATCAATGAATGTATCTGAAAGTTCACTAGCAGTTCTGAAAAGAAGCACTCCACCTGAGATCTTGCCCTGAGCTTTAGAGAGTCTCAAGAAAGCTGCAGGAACCTAGAAGCAAGATGAAGCCCTGCTTTTGGAATGTATCCAAGGGCCAGGCAAAGACTTTGTCCTTCCCAAAGTTTAAGGGGTAGTTATTCTGGCTGAGAGTCTCAAAGTTGAAAAAGGACACAAAAGGATAGTCTAGCCCAGTGCATCTCAAGTTATCAGATGTGGAAGAACCAGCAATTTTTTTTCAAGTTTGTCAGGGACCGGTACTATGTTTGTGCCCATTAGCTACAACTGATTTATTTCCCTAAAAACTCACTAGGGAGCAGCTTGTGGACTAGTAATAGTATGGACCATTACTTTGCCTAGCATAGATGTAGTCCAAACCCCTGCTAGAGCAGGAATGTACAGCTAAATTTTCCTGGATTGGTAGTCATCTAACCTCTAAGTAGGAGTGCAACCTCATCCAAGATAATCTATTTTCCACTGTCAAACAGCTCTTATATGAGAAACATGTTATTTATGTTTAATCAGAATCTCTTTTCTTGTCATTTGAATCCATTAGTTTGGATCCTAGTATCTACTGGAGCAGAAAAACACAAGCTCAGTCTGCCTTCCACACAATAGTTATTTGGATGACTATCAAATCATTGATCACTCATTTGCTCTCCAGGACAGACATGCCAGTCTCCTTCAACTATTTTGCATAGGGCTTAGTTGCCAAATGTTTTACTATCTTTCTTGTCTTCCTCTGGACATAGTCCAATTTCTTGAAAATCTTCTTAAACAGGATTTACAGAACATGACCCACTACTCGAGGTGATGTCTGACCAAAGCAGAAAAGAGTATTCGCAGATCTGCCAGACCACACAATTATAGCATTATGATTCTACTTTCAGTGCCATGATTCCATCTCATGGATTTCTGTGATTTGCAATTTAGGGAGGAGTCTTTAGACTTTTCAGCCAGAGAACACAGTCAAACCTCAAAGCCCAGCATTCCATAGGATTCAGCCATGGCAGTTAAAGTGGAATCATAACACTATAATTGTACAGAGCTGGCATAGACAAACTTTCTAACTCAGGGGGCCGAATGGTGGGCCGGAGTGTGGTGGGTGGGCTGGGAGGGGGGGGAGGTTCTACCCGAGTCTCTTCTCAGTCCTTTCTTCTCCTTCCTCTTCTCTTTCAGAGGCTGAAAGTGAAGGAAAGATGGGAAATGTTTGGATCCCAAAAGGGTTGGCTTTGGTCAGGATGAGATGGTGAATGGGAGAGAAAAAGTGTGTCCATTAGATCCCGTATTGCCTACTCCTGATATATAATTCTAGAATCCTAGAGCTGGAAGTGACCCCCAAGGGCCATCCAGTCCAACCCCCTGTCATGCAGGAAGGCACAATCCAAACATCCCAATAGATAGCCTCTGCGGAAAAGCCTCCAGAGAAGTAGACTCTACCACTCTCCAAGGCAGCCTATGCCACTTTCCAAAAGCTCTTACTCTCAGGAAGTTCATCCTAATCTTTTCAGTTGAATTTATTTCCCTGCCATTTGATCCAATTGCTCCCTTGTGCCCTGGTCTCTAGAGCAGCAGAAGGTCAGTTTCCCCCCTTTTCCTCCTCAATGTGACACCCTTTTAAATCTTGAAACATGGTTCTCCTGTTCCCTCTTTACCTTCTCTTCTCCCAGTTAAACATCCCTAGAAAGAAAGGAGGAAGAAAAAGAGAAGGAAGGAAGGAAGGAAGAGAAGGATGGAAGGAAGGGTGGAAAGGAATGGAGGGAGGGAGGAAAGAGAGAAGGAAGGAAAGACAAAAGGGAAGGAAGAAGGAAAGAGAGAAGGAAGGAAGGATAGTATGGTGAGAGAGAGGAGGGCCTTAGAAAAGAGCCCAAGGGGCCGCATCTGGCCCTCAGGCCTGGGTTTGCCCATACCTGGTCCAGAGTGATAAGGTGCATAGTCATATTAGTCTATGGCAGGATGCAGAGGGTTCTTGTAGCACCTTTGGGGCTAGTGGTGTGTCTACAACAGGGGTGCTCAGAATGGTGATCGGGATCACCAAGGTGATCTTTGGGCCTCATCCTGGTGATCTTGAGGCCCCTGACCAGGTTTTTTGCAGTTGGTCCTCTTCATGCACCCCTGCACGCTGCAAAGAAGTCCTCCGTCGTTGCTCCTCCCCACTCCCTGCTCGCGCGCAGCCTCCAAAAGCTCCAGAGTCCAAGAGGCAGAATGGGCCCCCTCTTTTGGATTCCTCCTCCCTCCGTCCTTCTCCAGCCACTCAAAGTCATAGGAGACCAAAGGGGGTGGGCCTGTATGACGCGATGCATGGCTGGCCCCGTGTGCAAGCGCAGAAGCACCCATTCTGCCTCTCAGACTTCTCGTGAGCTCTTGGAGGCGGCACGCATGCTGGCACAGTGGAAATAGGAGCAATGACGGAGGAGGAGGAGAAAGACGCTTTGGGATCATTTCCTTACCGCATCTCAAAGGTCGGTCTTTTTACTTGGGGGTGGGTGCTTGATTGTTCTGTGGCATGTCTCTTTGTTTATTTTTAATGTTTAAAAATGGCCTTTTAGCTCCAAAGCCTCTCTGCTTGCTTTGTTCCTTGAGAAATATATGTTGGGGAATATGGAAATGTGGGAGGAAAAGGGTGGTTGGATGTATTTTTGCATGCCCCTTTGTTTACCTTGCTGAGTATTAAATGGCCTTGCAGTTCAAAAGCCTCTCTTCTTACTTTCTGGCTGATAATATGTGTGGTAATATGGCAGTGTGGGAGAAATGGGGTGGTTGGATGTATTTTTATGCTCTGTTTTAAATTGTTATTAAATTGAAATGTTGATGTTTTATAACTTCATTTTATGTAAACTGCCCCGAGCCTGCTGGAAGGAGCGGTACATAAAAATGAATAATAAATATAAATAAATAAAAAAGAAAATAGTTATATGTTTTACATTTCTGGGTAGGTGATCTTTGGGACTTGGTTTTTTAATCAGTAGCTCCCATGCTGAAAAAGTGTGAACACCCCTGGTCTACAACATTGAATCAATGCAATTTGACACCATTTTAACTGCCATGGCACAATGTTGTAGAATGCTGGGACTTGTAATTTTACAAGGCCTTTAGCCTTCTCTGCCAAAGAGTGCTGGCACATCACCAAACTTTAACTCCTATGATTCCATAGCTTTAAGCCATGGCAGTTAAAATGGTGTCAAATTGCATTAATTCTACAGTGTAGGTATACCCTGGCAGAGTATACCAGGGTATACCATCTTATCACATGCCTGAGTTTCATTATCCCTGAAAATCCCTGAATATGTCTCCCAAATTATGTCATTGTCTAAATTGTGTAGCCCATTTCCTTCTTTTATCCTTGCCAAGAAAAAAAAACCTGTCAGAGAGGGAATGATTGGAATAGGTGTGCAATGCTGTGATGGTTCACGTCCTGTCTGGAAGTATCCAGTTCTTACTTGGCTTTGCTTGGAACCTTCTGCCCGCCCAACAGGGAGTTTGGGGATAATCAACAGTAAAAGATGAAGAGATTAACCAATTGAAGTGTCAGAAACAAGGGAGGTATTTGCTCAGAAGTCAATAGCTGAACAGACGTTCCTGGCAATGGGGACGAAGGGGAGGGGGAAGTGAACAAGGAACAGAACAATTAGTGTGTTAAGGAGAGATCAGAGCGGAGGAATCTAGGTCATGGGATGCCACCTCATATGAATGAGCAGCCAGCAGGCTTGCTGGTGTTATGTTTCATAGAAGAAGTGAGATTTCTAACACTTGTTAATAGCTTCCAAATTAAGGAAGATCCTGGTGTTTATTCAGCAAGAGGATGACACCAGGGTGAAGGGACAGAGAGCCTCAAATAAGCAGCACACTTCTGGCATTTATAAGGGAAGCTAGGTTTCGAGGTGGGGGCGTGGGGGAAGCAAGCTTCCTGAAAGTGATCTCTTTCCACTACTCTAAGACATTTTGCCACCCAAGGAGAAGAACAAGACAAGGCTTTCTGCCACCAAGAGAAGCTGATTTCCAGACAGCCTCATAATCTGGGACAAAGAAGTGAGGCAAAAAATCTTGATACCTGAAAACAAGTCTAAACACTGAGCTGTCAGTCTTAGCAAATAGTCCCCTAATGCCCTGACAGGTTTGTTTGTAGAGGATTTTAGAAATCTACAAGATGGATGCGGGACTTTTGCTGGAACTTCATTTTTTTATATAGATGCTCTGAGATGCATTGGAGCTCATAAGCGTTGATGCAGATATACAAATGTGCACACAAGCAGATTTCTTGTCATTATCTTTCCTCACCCTCCTGCTGCCTTTACATTTGCCCTCTTGAACCCTGCTTCCCTTTGGGATCACTTGCCTGCCATGCTGGTGCCCACTGTGTAAATTCAAGCTCTGTTTAATGTCATAAATATCTGAACAAAGGAATAGTCGCAGAAAGTTCTCATAGGAATTGCTTTCCATTTGTGCTTCCATTTTGCCACCTGTGTGTCCGTGGCTCCATCTATTTGCAGACCTCAACAGCTGTTTCATTATTTTAAAATGTGCATATGCACAAGAGCAGACCACAGCAGCATATTGCGACAAAGTCTCATGTTTCTCTTGAGTGCAGGGATATACAGTGATGTGTGATGCGAATATGCACATTTTCCAGCCAATATTGGATTTTAAGTGCACCTTTTAAACCCGTGTTTTAATCTAATGATGACCTTCTCACAGCAATATCGGAGGCACTCCAAGTGGCCAGCTTCTGGTCAAAGGTCATTTAGCATAATGCCAAGTTTTTAAACTTTGTGTTTTAAAATACATTTCAACTGTACCCTCAACTTGCTTCTGACACAATAAATAAAAAAAATCTGATGATGCGCTTCAGGGCACATTTTTGGCAAGCGTCACCTAGCTACCTCCCCCCTCCCCTTTTAATCCCGCTTTCCCTCCGCTTTTAGGACCTGTGTAGAAGGACCTTGAATCTATTTTGACACAGGTAATGGGACAGTTTTCCCTCCTGAGGATATATCATCTAATTTTCAGCCAATCTGGAGGACTGTCATTTGTTGACATGTCCTTCATTTTGGGTAAGTGGTAGTGCCATCACATCCCCCCTGCCACCTTTTGGGTCCCTTTTCAGGGCTGTGTTTGTTTGGAGTGGTTGATGGATGTCTGAAACTATTTTTAAGCCTCTTGGAGATTCTGGGAAGGTAGCTATGGACTAAACATTAAACCAAGAAGTCATTGCTCACAAATGGCTAAGAATGTCAGATTTTGAAGAATATGTTTGTGCTAATTTTTTAAAGTGTACAGGCCTCTCTATTCAGAGATTTTCAACTATCCATCGCTTCCCCCACCTCGATTCCAAAAAAACCAACAACTTTGATTTTGACATTTTATGTAAGGGACACCTTTTTTACTGCACTGTTGTGTATACTGGGATTTATCATCACATATTTTGGTTGTGAAGGGGGGTTCTGAAGCCAAAGCTAGTGACTACCAACAACCTACTGCAGATATAAGTTCAGAGATCAAGATTGTGTAGGCCAGTGTTTCCCAACCAGTGTGCCACGGCACACTAGTGTGCCGTGGGAAATTGGAACCTCCAATACCCTTTCTTCCCCCTCCTGCTGAACACTTTTTCTTCTCCACTAGGGCTCCCTTCTTCCTAGCCTCTTCTGGTGCCATTTTGATCTGAGGGGGCAGCGTGAGCGTGTTATGTTCAGGAGGGGAGGGGGAAGACGTGACCCGTGCGGGCGCTACTGCGCAGAGTCGCCCCACGTCTCCCCCCCCCCTCTCCTGAACATGCTCACACTGCTCCCTCAGATCAAAATGGCGGCAGAAGAGGCTGGGAAGAAGGGAGCCCTAGTGGAGCAGAAAAAGTAAGTGTTTGGCAGGAGGGGGAAGAAAGAGTGAAGAAGGAAGGGGAGGAGGAACTATAAATCCCAGAAACTGTAACTCCCAAATGTCAAGATCTATTTTCCCCAAACTCCGTCTGCGTTCATATTTGGGTATATTGAGTATTCATGCCAAGTTTGGTCCTGATCCAACATTATTTGAGTCCACAGTGCTCTCTGGATATAGTATTTTCTCTTGGTTATGGGAGTTCTGTGTGGGAAGTTTGATTCCATTCCATCATTGGTGGAGTTCAGAATGCTCTTTGATTGCAGATGAACTATAACTCACAGCAACTACAACTCCCAAATGACAAAATCAATTTTTTGACTGATAGTCCCTCCTTAGGTTAGTAATAGTATGTTTTGTGGCCAAATTTGGCAGCAATTTGTACAGTGGTTTTTGAGTTATGTTAATCCCACAAATGAACATTACAGCAGTTGAACACGACCTTTATGTGTGTCTTTCTGCCATTCCTGCCAGGATATCTATGTTGTGTTCATCGAAACAGGCCCAGGTTTCACACTGAGTGTAGAAATACATTTAAAAACATATTAACTATATGTATTACTGTGTTAGAGTGTCATTTTGTGTCATTTTGGTTGGTGGTGTGCCCCAGGATTTTGTAAATGTAAAAAATGTGCCGCGGCTCAAAAAAGGTTGGGAAACACTGGTGTAGGCTACAATTCCTGTTATCCTTCATGACCGAGTAGGGCTGTTGGGAGTTGTAACCCCCCCCCCCCCAATATCTGGAGCAGGGGTGCTCACACTTTTTCAGCATGTGAGCTACTCTTAAAGCAACCAAGTCCGAAAGATCTACCTGCCTCCGCCGCCATGCGCTCCCGCGCGCTCCTGCCGCTGCACGCTCTTGCCACCGCGCATGCTCCTGCTGCTGTTTTCCACCCACGCAGCGCTTCTTTCGCCTCCGGGGCATTGCAGGAAGGAGAAAGCACGAGGCGGGGCATCCAGAGGGAGCGCTCCGCCCTGCCGGCCTTGCCGGCAACGAAGGCTGCACAGCTGCTTCTGAATAGAATAGAATAGAATTTAATATTTGTTAATCGCCCTCCATCATAGATGCTCCGGGCGATTTACAGCAACAGAACAACAACATATACAAAAAACACAGAGGGAAGAACAAAAGGGTGGGGAGGGAGGGAGGAAATAGGGAAGTGTCCGCGGCGATGCCCTTAAGGCCCCATTCTGCCATCGAAAGGAGGCAGGCAGGGATGTCCCAATACCATCGCCAGTGCCAAGGCGCCGGTGGGGGTTAAAACCCGCGAGCTCCCATATGGGAGTCTGGTTTGGGAGTCCCGGCCTGACCGCGCAGTGTCCTTCACATCTTTATTGATCGTCCAGTGAGGCCCTCGGAGCTTCGACTGCTTCTGGACAAGAGAGAGGCAGGGCACTCCCTCCAGAGGCCCCGCCTCGTGCTTCCTTCTTCCTGCAATGCCCCGCAGGCGAAAGAAGCACCGCGAGAGCAGAAGCCAGCAGCAGGAACGCGCGTGCACACAAGGTGTGCGCGCGTATGGCAGAAGCACCCCATCCGGCTGCTGAGGCCCGAAGATCACCTGGAAGAGGGCCAAAGATCTACTAGTAGCTCCCGAGCTACCTAATGAGCACCCCTGATCTGGAGGAATAAAGTTGCTTGTTCCTGGTTTAAATAGAAATACACATCTTTCTAATGAGGAGGATTGTAACCATGGCTACCATAATGACACTATAACATAGGGTCAGGCATATGCATGTTTTCTAGAAGTGCTCTTCTTATCTTTGTTTCTTTGTCTTCTAAGGAGTTACAGACATCACAAATAACAAGAGGAAGAAATGGGAATGTCTTCTCTTTCCTTCCTCTCTCTCTTCGCTCATTCTGTATTGCGGCTCTTATAAATAATACAGTACATTTTAAGCCAAGCACTTGCATTATGAAGCTCCTTGTCTGCACGAATTAGGAGAGGTGGCCTATATGAACCATATATAAATACTTGCCTTTTAGGAATTACTGGCCTACTTGAATTGCCTGTCAGAAGCGATTGGTGGACATGTTCCTTTTTCACTTTCATGCTAGCTGAACTCACACAGACATATAAAGGGACGTATTCTACCAGAGCAACATGACTTGACCTGATGGAGATTTACAGAAACAGCCAGGAAAAAAGGGCCTTCGTACACTTTTGAGTCAGCAGCTCCTAGTCCCAGATCACTGAAGCATCCACCATTTTGGACCCTCTTGTCAAATTCAGGTGAGTCACTGGCATGACACATTCTCTTGGGCAGGGTTTTAAGCTTTGGACATAGAAAACACCCAAACATTTCTTGACCCCAGTTTGGACAGTCTGTTCAAGGCCAATCCAAAATGCTTTGATGGTTAAGGCAAAGGACAAGATGACACTCTTTCCACATAAGAAAGTGAAAGGAATCCGCAGTTGAGTTGTACATCAAACGTTGGCAATAGAGCAGCAGCCAGATTACGGGGCAATTGAGGCTTAGAAAATGCAGGGCAGACTATGTGCCACGCAGCTTGGACTATTTTCCCCATGGCCATTGGAGTTGTAGTCTTTAATAAAAGGAATATTTTCAATATCTGGTCCTCCAATAAGATAAGATAAGGACCATGAAGCATATAGGAAGTAGCTCAGTGGTTCTCAACTTGTGGATCCCCAGATGTTTTGGCCTTCAATCGCAGAAATCCTAACAGCTGGTAAATTGGGTGGGATTTCTGGGAGTTGTAGGCTAAAACACCTGAAGACCTACATGTTGAGAACCACTGAATTAGCTGCTGTAGTGGTTGTAGGGTTGCCACTTTCTGATAAAAGAATAAGGGACAGGTACCTAAAAATAGGGAATTTTTCATAAAAATAAGGGATCAATTGATGATTTTCAAGTTTTTATGAAGTTTCCCTTATTTTTGTGAAAAATTCCCTATTTTTAGATACCTGTCCCGTATTCATGTGGCAACCCTAAGTGGTTGACCCCCATCACCTGCCACATGAAGCAGTTGCCCCACTCAGTTTTGGTAGGGTCAACCTCTAGGTAGCCTTCTCCTAACTAGATCCCCTTTATACTACACAATTCTGTAGTATAATTCTGTCAACTAAGTTCCACTGAAACTGCTACTACAATATCCTACATAATCTTGGGATTTCCAGTTTTATTGTTTTGTGCTTTCAAGTCATTTTTTATTTATGGCAACTCCAAGGCAAATCTAGCATAGTGTTTTCTTAGCAAGATTTCTTGAGAGGGGATTCTCCTGTGGTTTCCTGTGAGGCTTCTCAGCCAAAGAGCTTCTGACCCATCAGAATGCATATCCCAGATTTCACTTCATCACATTTACTAAATTCCACTGAGTGCTACACTTGAAATGTGGTAAGCCACTTTGTTCATCACAGTAGGTTGGGTTCAAGTGTAGGATAGAGCATTCTTTTTCTATTTTAAGCATGGGGGCAGCATTCTTTTCAAATGTTTCAGGAGGTGGTGGGGAAGTGAATTTTTGGTAATGATTCAGATGTTTGGCCAATTCTGTAATGTGATGGCATTAATTGGTCTCAGGTTTAAAATGAAACGTTTCCCCAATTGGTGGGGATGCATCTGCACTGGAGAATAAATGCAGTTGGGACCCATTTTAAATGCCAGTGCTGTCCTGGGAATCATAGTTTTCCAAGGTCCAGACCCTTCTCTTGGTGCATTTACAGTATGGAATGAATGCCCTTGCACCCTGTTTATTTATTTATTTGTCACATTTCTATACCGCCCCTCTCAGCCCGAAGGCGACTTGGGATGGTTTACACAAGGCAGTCTCTGCCCTCCAATACAACACAAGCAAACAGCCCAAAAAAACCCCCATATAACAACAAATTAACAATTAAAAACATACAATTGTAGTCTCAGCGTAATGTTGAAATCACTTTCCGTCACATCGTTGTCATTCCATATATCTAATTAAACCGTTACATTTCATCAGCAAATGTTTAAATGTAATGGCTCCATGCAATGGAGTCCTCTTGGGAATTATCTTGTTTTTTTCTTTTTCTGATTGACTGATTAGAACCATGAATCTGAAGCTAAAAGAAAGAGTCATCATTGAATTTCTGGTAAAAGAAGGTTGTGCACCTAACAAAATCCACAATCGCTTGAAGAGTGTTTATGTTTTGGCCCCTTCTGACTTTTACCTGTTTGGACATTTGAAAGACAACCTATGTGGTTTCAGATTCAATGACTTGAATGACATTAAAACAGCTTTAAAACCATGGGTCATGAAGCACAACCCTTAATTTTTCCAAAATGGTTTTGATGCTTGGGTTAAACAATGATGCAAATGTGTCACCGAACAGAATTTGAGTTGGCTCTGCCCAGAAGGGGCACGAGCCCTAGCGCCCAAATAGAGGGATCGTAACCCTTGGTGAGCAAAGGCAGGACGCAGATTTTCCCACCCCACTGTTTCCCAATAAACCTCACCAAAGTTGGAAAAAAGCCACCGAGATCTTTAATTGATGACCGCCACAATTTCTTTGTCGCAAAACAGCCATAAGGTTACATTAAAAATACATGCCATATTTATAGTTATACAGAGCTGTCAAAATTCAACTTTCCCGCCCGTGCACTCCGGCCGGCTCCATGCTGATTGGATGGAACATTGAGATCAGCTGGAGGCGAGCCAATGATGGAACTGTGCTGCCTCTGTTCTGGCGAATGGGAAGTGAGAGGTGGGAACTTGGAGAGAACAATGTGTCCGGAGGTTCTTGATTAAATTAGTCCTTTATGTAAATGAGGATGCCATGCTCTCAGCCTTTCAGGCTGGGATAATCTTTTGTTTCTTTTTGGAAATGGGGAACTGGCCAAATCTGCCCCTTCCTGTCAACAAAGGGCAAATACAGATCTCTACTGGGAAGTTTTGGGGGAGATAAATAAACAAAAGTTGGTCCAGATTGCTGAGACTCCACGGGATCCGAAGCCGGGAAAATAAGCCATTGTGTTGAATGGGAATAATTATGCCAATATTCCCAGCTGGAGGGGGGAACGAAACTTCGAGGCCTCTCCTGCTGTGAGATAAGGGGTCTTCATTGGGAAACAAGACAGCCCCTGTTTCCACACCCGAAAAGCCCTTTATGTTCATGCAATAGTCATTGATGAGTTAATCAAAAGGTGCGGCTTGGAATGTAGCTGTCCTGATCTTCACTCGCTGATAGCACAAACACATGGCATTTTCTCATTATATTCTTAAAAGATACATGGGAAGGGGAAAAAACATGCAGGAAGGGAAATGGAATACACAGATGGGAATCAAAAGGGGATATTTCCATCATCACCAATACATTTAATAATACCAGCTCATAAGGGAAAAAGGGGAGAATATAGTCCAGCAGTTCATATATCTTAAGGAAATCATGATGAGTAATTCATAAAAGGAAATTCATCTGGTTCAGTTCTTGGGGAAACTAAAGGAATGGGTTCTTTCTCTAAATCAGCACGGAGGAGTGACCTAGCACATAAAACCTTTGGGAAACTATAAATTCCTCGCTGCTCAGGGCCTCCCAACATTGGTCCATTTTCATGCAACTTCCCAGGGATGTGCTCATAGAAAGTCCATGGTTTTTGAACCTCCATGGGGCCCGTAGACAGTGGCAGGAGCAAATGTATTGTGGAACCGGCAAGTTCTGACAGTCAGCTGGCTTTGAAAAAGATATTCTTTAAAAATCAAAAGGCTGTAGCAGAGGCAGAGGAGCTCAAAGGAAGAAAACAAGATGGCAGAAAGTCTTAGAATGAGCCAAAGAAAAATATGGAATTTGAACAGGGTCAATCGGTTAAACTTATGTTCTCGCGGATGCTGGGGAAAAACAGTGCCATTTTGGAGGACTCCATATTTGCGGTTTTGAGAGACACAGTTTCAGCCTCCCCAGGACGTCAGAAGGGCAACCCAGGCGGCCCAGCAGTGTTCTGTGGCCCGGAAAGGTTTATTTCATCAGAGTCTGCGAGTAAGAGCTATATGGGACACTTTGTATCTTTGTGGAAGGGAAAAATGTTGTGATCTGAAGGGTTATTCATTAGGTTAAGATACAAAGTTTCAGGTCAAGTGGGACGTGGGAATAGAAGGAAAGAAATGGCTAGAGGTCTTCTGAATCTTAGTCCCAGCCTTTGTTCTTAATGATGCCAGACCACATAGAGCATGCAGGAACATTGGAACTCCTTGCTGCAGGCCAAACCAACTCGGATGCAGAGGGGGTCTTTTGGGGCTCGCCTCCAAATGTATATAAATTGATGGTAACTGCGTTGAACATTACTTTTGTGCAGAGGACAGTTCAGGCTATGATCTGTATCAACTTCTGCTGCTATATGTTCATTCATTACATTTTTATGACACAGGAGACAAACCTTTTTGACCCATGTCTCATATATATGCACTTTGGATAGCATAGGGAAGGGTTAACATCCCTGTGGTGCTTGTTTTGCTGTCTGTGCCCATTCAGAATATTTCACCTCACTTTCTGTTCCTATGAGAATTGGATTTTGAAAAAATGGGCTTGTTTTGGGAAAAGGTTTGATGAGAAAGCTTCAGTGGAAACCCTTTCACCCTATGATAACTCTTTCAAGAGTGAATTTCCCTTCCTAGATTTCTCACACTTGCTGTTGTCTTATCCCAGTTTTTAGCAATGAGTTGTTTGTAAGTTGGATGTGTGTAGCTCAGGGACTGCTTGCATGTATGTTTGGGAATGTGGAAGTTTGCATAAGCTGATTTGCTTTCCTGAGAGTACTAATTGCTCTAATGTTAATTTTAAAGAACAAAACAGTGGTAGAGTAACATTGGATAAAGTACCCTTTAAGGAATATGGAAATTATGTACTAGACCAGGGCTGTCCAACTGGCGGCCCGGGGGCCGTACACAGCCCCCCAGCCTGTTGGACATGGCCCCCGCTATGCCCCCGGATGCCATTTTTAATTTTTTTTTTAAAAAAAGGCGGCCGGGGGGGGGAGGCGGGGCAGGGAGGAGGAAGGGAGCCAGCTCCTCCTCCCTGCACCGCCCCCTCCGTCCCTCTCTCTGCGCCGCCGATGCAAACCGGATCGCATCGGCGCCGGTGAGAGAGGGACAAGGGTGGTACAAGGAGGAGGAAGAGAGCTAGCTCCTCCTCCCCCTGCACCACCCTCTTCTTCCCTCTCTCGCCGGCGCCGATGCCTTGGAAGGGAGGGGGGTCCCCCGCGGCGCCTCCCTCCCTTGCAAGGCATCGCGGCAGCGGCTGAAGCTGGCGCCGGCTTCCGCGGCTGCCGCGATGCCTTGCAAGGGAGGTGGGTCCCCCGGCGGCGCCTCCCTTCCTTGCAAGGCATCGCGGCAGCGGCTGAAGCCAGCGCCGGCTTCCGCGGCTGCCGCGATGCCTTGCAAGGGAGGCGGGGGTCCCCCGGTGGCGCCTCCCTCCCTTGCAAGGCATCCCGGCAGCAGCTGAAGCCGGCGAAACCGCCAGCTTCATCTGCGGCCAGGATGCCTTGGAAGGGAGGGGGTGCCCCGTGGCTCCTCCCTCTCTCCCAAAGCATCCCGGCAGCTGGGGGCGGGGCCGGGGGCGGGCCGGGGGCGGGCGGCCCCCCAGGTCATCAGTGACCTGGAATCCGGCCCTTGGCCGGTTAGAAGTTGGACAGCACTGTACTAGACTACAGCTTTAATGCCATGATGCCTGAGGGATTCTGGGAACTAAAATCCAGATTTTTTTCCTCAGCGTTTGCATTTTACTAGCAACAAATCAAGCATCATGGTCTGGAAACAGCAATACTGATAGGATTTTTTTTCTATGGCACAGACAGTGTGTGTGTGTGTGTGTGTGTTCCCTCCGAGATCCATCCCTAGTCACCTTCTAAGCCCTGATATGGCTGGTGCCTTGTATTGCAGAGGTTTTAATCCTTCCAGGCAAGGAGCTTTGCTGCCTGACTCTGAAAAGTGTTTCAGTGCATGATTGATTTTAAGACCACAAGAAATCCCATTAAAATGAATTGCTAAGCATATGTTAAGTCCTTGGCAAGATTGAGCCAGAAATCCCTATGCCCCAGAGGCTCAGTGGAGGTACGTTGGGAGAAAAAAAAATGCAACCATTGCCATCCACCATAGTGAAACATCAGGCAGTCTAATTCCAACAGCTTAGTCTCAGCTACCAAATACTATGGCTTGATTGCTATTCATGCAAAGCTCACAAGTAGGCACTCACCTCTCTCCCTTTTACCCTTTGTTTCAGTTTATTTCAGTTGTTGCAAACTCAGGACCTTATCACATTGGGATGTACTTCGTTTCTTAGACTCTTTGAACATGATTTCAAACAGGTCCCATCACATAACGTTTGTCCCAATCTGTCAGTAATCCAGTCTGCAAGGCATCGTAGAAACAGAGTAATTACAGACATGATTCTAGTCATGTTTTTTGATTTAATATGATTCTGAGGTGCTATTTTTGTGTGTGATCGAAAAATCAATATGCACCCTGTCATCTAAAATCTAATGAGAACAGTAATTCGAGACTTGCAGTGCAATATTAGTGGGGAAAATTTAAAAGTAACATAGGTAGGCATTCAGATGGAGGAGCCAGCCTTCCGTGGTGTGATGAGTCAAAGCGCAGTATTTTCAAAACATAATAGTAGTAATATAGTTTGATGTCACTTTCTGTTTGGCAGAATAAAGCTAAATATTTCAACTTCCAGGATTCCATGATGATGGGGGATGATGGCGTCCGTATGCATACCGTCCTAAGAAAGTGCGAGATGCATACTGATATAAACACAGTATATCCCCATGTGATGAGGTCCTCAAGGTACACCTACACTGTATGCAGTTTGACACCACCGCTCAATGCTATGGAATTTTGGAAGTTGAAATATTTAGCTTTATTCTGCCAAACAGCCCTGTTCCTCATCAAACTATGACTCCCAGGATTCCATAGTATTGAACCACGGAAGTTAAAGTGACATCAAACTATATTACTATTATTATTTGTTTATTGGAGGGAAGGATATTAGAGGCAAAGGTGAAGTACTTTGGTCACATAATGGGAAGTCAGGAAAGCTTAGAGAAGACAAAGATGCTGGGGAAAATGGAAGGAAAAAGGAAGAGGGGCCGACCAAGGGCAAGATGGATGGATGGTATCCTTGAAGTGACTAGCTTGACTCTGAAGGAGCTGGGGTGGTGACAGCTGACAGGGAGCTCTGGCGTGGGCTCGTCCATGAGGTCATGAAGAGTCAGAAGGAACTGAACGAATAAACAACAAATAATTATTATTGTTATTTATATTCTGCTTTACCTCCCCAAAGGGGAATCAAAGCGGCTTGACATAAAATCATTGGTATCCAATTTAAAATATACAAATATAAAAACATTAAAACAGAATTAAAGACAAACAATATTAAAACAGTCAAAATCTATAATGAATTCTTTAGTCTAAATGCACCTTAATTTAATTAAGTAGAGAGGAGGACAGGAGGGAGAGAATCTTGCTCTTCCCTGTAGGTTTTGGCAAAAGCCAATAGCTGCAGCCTCTTATATTTTTTATCGTCTTCTTCATTCATAACTTTGCCATTCTAACCACACTCTGATATTGTGTGGCTTTTTAAATCTGAGACTATTGGAAGGCTATGAGTTATCCTCTAGTTTACATTATAACCTTCAAGTCACAGAGTTATACAGTACGTTTGCAAATGGGAAAATGCAATGGTTGTGCTTTTAGGGTAAACCTTGACCTGCTTTGTGTCCTGGCTTTCGGTGGGGTCCCTGATATCTACCCTCCCGAAATTGGGAGGGTAGATATCTGTTTTCGTTTTGTGCCCCCGAAAATCCACTTTCTATCAGACCATTTGGGGGGGGGGGGGCATTCCCATCCAGACTCCTTTCCCTAGTGTACACTTTAAGGAAGCTTCTTACTCGCTGTTTCTACTATAGACTAGGTGCTCGGGTGCAGGCCTGCCTGCATGCCACACCACACATGCACTCTCACTCTAGAGTAGTGGTTTGCAACCCATGGATCCTCAGATGTTTTGGCCTTCAAATCCCAGAAATCCTAACAGCTGGTAAATTGGCTGGGATTCCGTGTTCTCCATTCTCTCCATGTTCTCATTCAAAACGGCAATTGTTCATTTATAAGGAGTCATTTAAGGTGTATGCCAAAACACCTGGGGATCCACAGGTTGAGAACCACTGCTCTAGAGTAAGAGGTGCTTGGTTGCAGGTGTGTGCGCTTTCTGGGTCTGCATGCCATGCCACACACACACACACGCTTTCCAAGGAGAGTGTTGTGTGGCATGGCCTGCAGGCCCAGAAAGCCCATGTGCACCTGCCAGTACCTGAAACAAAGCAACTTTTACTCTAGAGTAAGAGGTGCTTGGCTGCAGGCAGGCATGGGCCCATATGTCATGCCATACCTGTTACCGAACAATGGAAATATAGGGGACCCTTCCCATAGGGGGACAGAGCCCAGGCCACCCCTAAAACGTGAGGATCAAGGCCCAAATCTGGATGATCTTTCCAAAACTACAAATCCCACCGTAACCCAGATCAAAGCTCACCCAGATTAGGAAGAACGCCAATACCGAGAGATGAATCTTAATCAGCTGATAAGGATGAGATGCCACGCCAAGGGTCCAAAGGCAAAACATGTCTTTAATGGGTTGTGCACACAAATATATAGAAAACCAGTCATTTACATTTGAATTGAGCTCCTCCCTTGCCTACGTGCGGCTTCCCGTCATTGGTTAGAATCTGGCCTACAGTTGTTTGTCAAAGGAGCCGGCCGGGGCTGGCCAACCAGAAAAATTGCGCCTAAATTCAAATAGGCCAATCAAACTGGGGCTGCATGAGGCAGGAAAGGAACACAAAGAAACGGCTGGATGGAGAGGAAGTTACCTTTTGTTTAAATATTGCCAGGGGGTGGGCGAGCGTCCATTTTGGAGCTTTTATCCCACCTGGTCTTTTGTCAATTTGAATTCTTTAATGGCTTCGTCCTAAGCCAGAGCTTCCTTTGTTTGGGATTTTTGGCTGAGCGGGAAAAATGGTTTCTCAGTTTAAAATGACCTACAATTATGACTTATGGCAATTGGCAGTGGGGTTCCGAATCCCACTTGGACCCAATTATGTTTATGAATATGAGGTTTGGGAATGCCATAGCTTATGTCCATCCAGCGGCCAAAGTCTCCGAGGCTGGAAGAACATAGGCGGGTAGACTATCAATATAAGGTTCAGATAGCCCTGAGAAGGAATTGATATCTACCTTAAATATTGTTTGTGCAAGGAAATTGGCTGGGAACATATATTGTATTACGTTAATCTTTGGAACTCTCTGGTTGAGGATGTTATCTTAAATGTTACAGTGACACAAAAGGGGAACACATAAGGACACACTATAGACAAGACAGAACAGAGATCCCCCAGCAATCATCCCATAACATTCCCATGCAGCCCTCCTTCCCAGAGAACAGGATCTTTAAAACAATCAGCAAAATGCTGCTTTCCTTCTGGGAGTTGTAGTTCCTGGGGTGTGGTAGGATGGCAAAGTCATTGAGGGTCCATGGGGCAGAAAGGGGAAAAGGCAGGAAATGTCCAACTGGGAAAGTGTCCTTGAGCGAACTGCTTCTCCCAAGGCAGAGAGGGTCAGGCAGCCCTTCAAAACCCCCCTTCCATGATGAAGAAAACAAGGCTTCTCTGCTAGGATCAGCCAGGGAGAAGCTTCAGGAACAGTCCAGGAGAAAATCAATCAGAAAGGGGCAAATGGGGTCTTTGTACTTGAGGAAACTAGATCTTCTTTGGCATCAGTCCGAGGCCCTCACCCACCCCCCTGAAGAGATCTCTTTGGGCCAAAATTGCCCCAAAAGCTGCCGCTTTTGAGCTTGGATATGCTTCCCCCAGGCCGGAGAAAGGATAGGGAGAGAGGAAGGAGGAAGAGGAAACGATGGGAGAAATGGCAGAGTGTTTGTTTATTGTTTTGTAAGGTGTTTTGATTTGTTTGGAAAAGTTTCTTTGTGGTTGGGGAAAGGAGGGCGTTTCGGGCCTAGTGGCGGTTACTGCAGCGGGGTAGCATAGGCCTAAATGTGGCAGCCTGGCTGTTGTGGCTTGGAGGAAGGGGGAATGTATTTGTTTCTGTCTGGATGTGGTTTGCTTATGGGGTTGGAAATGTCATTGCAATGTGTGGGGCTGAGGGGTGCTGGGGAAAAGTGTCCTTTTCTATTGTTTTGCGATGTGTTTCTAAAATGTCTTTTATGTGCCCGTTGCTATGTAAATGTTCTGTAAATGCGGTAACTGGAGGCAATGGTGGCTGGGCTTGCTGGGAGGGACGGAGTTGATGTAGTGGTGTATGGCACAGAGGTGGGGCAGAAGGAAAAAAAGGTTTGGTGCTGGTGCAACTTGGGCCATAGGCCAAAATGGATGCTGGGGAACTCTCTGCTGCTTGATCTCTTGGGTTTGGAACTGCCTGATTCGGCCTCATACCCACACTCTCTTTCCAAGGATGTGCAGGCCCAGAAAGCATGTGCACCTACAGTGCCGGCAGTCAAGCATCTCTTGCTGTAGGTTAAGAGGCACTCTGCTGCAGGCACTGGACTGCACACCATGCCACACCCACACTCAATTTTCAAGGAGAGTGCATGGTGTGCAGGCCCAGAAAGCATGCACACCTGCCAGTACCTGCAGCTGAGTGCCTCTTGCTCTAGTAAGAGGCACTCAGCTGTAGGTACTGGCAGGCAGGCGCACTTTCTGGGCCTGCATACCACACATGCACTCTCTTTCCCTCTTGGTTGCAGGTGAAAGCAGATTTGGAGCTGGAATTGACTCCAGTTTGCTTTTGTGTTGAGCTGATTTTTGTGCGGGGAGTGGGCTTCCCATTTCATGCTCCCGAAGAAATGAAGGAAATGGTAGAAACAAATTCTGCACACCACTCTAGGAAATAAACAATGAACTAGCTATTTATAAGTGCTACTTCTCAGCTCTGCAAAATCACGCAAAATCAATAAATTTCTGAAACAGAAACAGGTGTGCATTTGACCCATTGTCTTGCTTCTTGTTTGCAAAATGGACCTTAGGCCAAATCATTCAAAAGTTTAGGTTTAAGTCTCTAAATCCACTTTAGGCTTTAGATAAGAGAAAGTTTGGATCACGTCAGGTGAGCATATTTGGCAACTGGCAACTCCATTGGGATTTCCAAGTGCTCAGCCTCTCTGGAATCTGGCCGCCTTTGATTTCCATGCCATAAAATGGGTTTATGAGGTTAATGCTAAGTGTTTCCCTTTGAACACTTTAATCGAATTGTTTCGGCGCTCTATTGATTCGCAAAGTGACCAGGACAGCAGCCATCAAACCCATCTTTCCTACCATCTTTCACCCCCCCCCCAAAAAAATCCCATAACGCATAAGCCATGCAAGCTGTGACAGGCATGGGAGCTCATGTAGGAGTGATGCGTCACAGCTAACTTTCTTGCAGACCTTGAAGCAGAGCGAAGCACAATAGCTTCAAAGGGAAGCTTTGCTTTGGAAAACTGGCTCACAGCTTTTACTAGTGATCCATTTAATGTCAGGTGTGCCATTGGCGCTTCCCATCGGCTTGACGAGATTGAACACGCTTTGCCAATAGCGTTAAGATCTGTAATGCTTTCTTCTCTCTGTGTTCTCCGTTCTCTCAGTGTTCTCATTCAAAATGGCAATCGCTCATTTATAAGGCGTCATTTAAGGTCAACAAAAGCTATGGAGATCCACCTACCAGCTTAATGGCTGGTCTTCCATCTTCTCCATTTCTTTCCATATTGAAAGGAAATATAACACTAGTGGATATTTCGCCAATGTCAGGTAGCAGAAGTGGGGAGATGGCAGTTAAGGTGCTATGGAGTCATGGGAGTTGTAGTTTTAAAAGGTTTTTTGGCCTTCTCTGTCAAAGAAGGCTGATCCTCTGCAAACTACAACTCCTATGATTACATAGCATTGAGCTATGGCAGTTAAAATGGTGCTGAATAGCATTATTTCTACAATGTTCATGGATCCTCAGATACCAAGTCAGTTCTTATGAGAAGAAGTGGCCCTTTAGATATGTTTTCCTCATGTCAAAATGTCAAAATGAGCACCTTAAACCAAAGTCAGAAATTAACAGTATTTACACTGTAGAATTGATGCAGTCTGACACCACTTGAACTGCCATGGCTCAATGCTATGGAATCACAGGATTTAATTTTTGTTTCTGTACTACTGGTTTCATTTCACAACTGTTTTGAGTTGATTTCATTTTCGTAACAGCTGGAAAAAATAGCCGACTATACCTCCCAAGAATACCCGGAAATGTTATAGCTGTCAAAAATTTGGATATCTTCTTGCTACTGAGCTGCAATGGCAACATTGTGTTGCTGAACTGCTGGCCTGACGGTTGGGTGAACCGCTGACCTAAAGGTTGGAAGCTCAAATCCACAAGATGGGGTGATCTGTCAGCTCCAGCTCTTGCCAGCCTAGCAGTTTGAAAACATGCAAATGTGAGTAGATAAATAGGCACTTCTTCGGTGGTAAAAGGCAAAGAAATACTCCAAGCAATCTTCCTTCCAAAGGCACTGAATGTTTTTTTAAAAAAATATATTTATTAGGGTTTCTCCAGTAACAATAAAAAGAGGTGGAACAATTTCGGGTAAAAGGCACTGAATGTTTGATTATGTATGTAAATGTTGTAATCCGCTCTGAGTTACCTAGGGGAGAAGAGCAGAATATAAATAGAGTGTACTATTATTATTATTATTAAGTGTATTGCTGGAAGAAGCAAAGACCACCAGCACTGAAGCGATCAGTGCCATCAACTCCTCTGGACTGGCAACGTCGTTTGAATGCCCAATCACCATCTCCCAAAGCAGTTACTATACTCCCAACTCAAGAACGGAAAACATAATGTTGGTGGACAGGAAAAGAGATTTAAAGATGGGCTTAAAGCCAACCTTAAAAAACTGTGGCATAAACACCCAAAACTGGGATGCCCTGGACCTTGAGCATTCTAGCTGGAGGTCAGCTGTGAGCAGCAGTGCTGTGGCATTTGAAGAGGCACAAATAGAGAGTGAAAGGGGGAAATGTGCCAAGAGGAAGAAACATCAAGCTAACCCTGACCAGAACCGCCTTCCACCTGGAAACCGATACCCTCACAGTGGAAGAACATGCGGGTCAAGAATAGGGCTCCAAAGTCAGCTACGAACCCACTGCCAAGACACAACACTAGGAGGGCCATCATACTCGGGCAATGAGGGATCGCCTAAGTGAGTAAGTAAGGATGATAATGATGGTGATGATGATTATCTGGAGCCAACTGCTGCAGTCAATTTCTTGATACCATTGTGACCTACATTCCAATATTCAACATCAAACACATTGTTCCTCTCATCAAACCCATTGCTCCTTCTCTATTTCTTGAACATTTGATTGATTGATTGATTGATCGATCGATCGATCGATTGAATGATGATAAAGAATAGATTCGCATTCTCTAGTAAAGGTAAAGGTTTTACCCTGACATTAAGTCCAGTCGTGTCCGACTCTGGGGGTGGTGCTCATCTCCGTTTCTAAGCCTTAGATTCCTCTAAGGTCATGTGGCTAGCATGACTGCATGGAACGCTGGTACCTTCTCGCCAGAGCGGTACCTATTGATCTACTCTCATTTGCATGTTTTCAAACTGCTAAGTTGGCAGAAGCTGGGGATGACAGTGGTCAACAGCGGTTTAACCCACTGCGCCCTCAGGGACTCCACATTATCTAAAATAATCTAATTTTAAAATATCAACACACAACACAAGAAACCAGTTAGTCTTTTATGGTTCAAACTACATATTATCTTAATTATGTGGCATGTGGCCATTCACAAGAGATTTTAAAATTTGATCGCTAGCTGTGTGTGGGATTTTCACCACCAAAAGGAAGTTTAACCTGAGCAAATTCACTGCCACCTCACCCTCCATTCACACGTTGTATTTTTCTCTTCCGATTTGCCATACACAAAGTGCGAAGGATCTGGTTATGGAGGAATCTGATACACCTTTAATTTTTTTTTTGTTCAAAAACTATCCTGGTATGACAGCAAGCCATGTTGTTGAGTGTGCCTGGCTTTGTGGCTCTCCAGAACCATGACCACGGCATGGGAAAAGCCAGCCCATTGATGTTATCTCTTCCAAGATAAAGAATCCGCACCATGCAAATGACTATTTTGAGCCATTTTCTTTTGAAGCCTTAATTAAACGATCAAACAAGGGCGTGTGTTCGCAAGCTTGCTGTGTGATGCCGCTGCCGTTATGGCAACGTGTGTGTCATCGCAGGCACAGGAAGCTGCCAGCTGTTCCACTGCCTCTCAGCATCCTGTTGTGGTGTCTCTGTATGTGTGTGTGTGTGTGAAATACCAGTGTAGGCTTTTAGCAGCACTAAAAAAATTGCACTGCACACCATCAGCAGAAGAGGAGGAGTTGGAGGCGCAAGTGGAGGTGGCTGAAACCTGCCAGGCAACTTTTGCAGCCTCCTCCAAGGGTGTGCCTTCATGAATCACTGGAGGAGTGAGCTCTAAGACTGTAATTGTCTTGCATGAATCATTTAGAGGCCATTACTTCATTAGCCCTGGCAAGTTCCCGCATGTGTAAAGGGGCAGAGCCATGCTTTCAGCAATAAACAAGCAAGCAAGCTGGTCTGCACTCACTCCAATGCTCCTGAGGCCGCCAAAGTTGTGGTTCACTGTAGTCTTGTAGACCAATAAAGGGTCATCGAGGTGCCTTGGAGACAAAAGAAGTGGGCCATAGACCACAAAGTTCATGCTATGATGAATGGATACGCCCTAAAGGTTCCAGATTACTCCTTGTTTTTCCCTCTATTATAAAACTGATGTGGTTACTTCTTTTCTGTAGCTACATACTAATACTGGAGGCTGAAGGGCCACATTAGCCCTTCTGGAGAACATGGAAGGTTGTATAAACTCTGCAAAGATTGTGTGTGTGTAGTTAAGGTAAAGGTTTTCCCCTGCCATTAAGTCCAGTCATGTCCAACTCCCATTTCTAAGCCGAAGAGCCAGCGTTGTCCATAGACACCTCCAAGGTCATGTGGCCAGCATGACTGCATGGAGCGCCGTTAACTTCCCGCTGGAGTAGTACCTATTGATCTACGCACATTTGCATGTTTTTGAACTGCTAGGTTGGCAGAAGCTGGGGCTAACAATGGGAACTCACCCTGCTCCCCAGATTCAAACCTGTGACCTTTCAGCTTAAAATGGGCTAGAGATGGCACATTCTCAGGTGTGGCACCAAAACTATGGAACGGCACTCGCCCCAGAACCTTTTGGAGCTCGAGCTCTGAGTGGCATGAGCTTCATCGGACGTATCCGAGGACAGAGAAAGTCACTTTTTTGACAGATCTGACCCCTTTTGCCAGATCTTTGGACAGTGGAAGCCAGGCCACCCTTCTCTCCCGTGGCTTGTTGCGGGGGATCTCCCTGAGACCCCCAGCACTTCCGTCTTTTGATGGCAAGGTGGCATTTGCCGGGCTTACCTGAGCACCCCCTTGCCATATCTGAACTCTGCCCCTTTCCTCCTCTTCCCCCCTTCCTCCTTCTTCCCTTTCTTGTGTTGTACTGTTCTGTCTATTTGATTATTGTTTATTATCCTGACTTGTGAACCGCTCCGAGCCCTCGGGGAGTGGCGGTGCTAGAAGTCCGAATAAATGAAATGAAAAAAAGTTCAGCGGCTCAGTGGTTTAACTCACTGCACCACCAGGGCTCCATATACACACACGCGCGCGCGCACACACACACACACACACACACAGAAATCTCAAACTTTCTCGGGGGGAGAAGTAGGGGCCATATATGTCATGGTTTTAGATTCCTTGGACCATTCTATGCACACAACATGTATTTTTTATACTTATTTGTTTCTGGTGCTTTCAGCAACAAACAAGCAAACAAGCGGGTCTGCACTCACCCCAGTGCTCCTGAGGCTGCCAAAGTTGTGGTTTGTTGTAGTCTTTTAGACCCATAAAGGGTCATTGGAGTGTCTTGGACACTAAACAAATAGGCCATAGACCAAAAAGCTCATGCTATGATGAGTCGATATGCCTTAAAGTTTCCAAGTTATTCCTCCCCCCTCCCAATTATACACTGATGTGGTTGCTCCCTTTCTGCAAATACATAATAATACAGAAGGGAAGGGGCCACATTAGCCCTTCTGGAGAACATGGAGGGTTGTAGCCCCCATTGTATCACCTCTGCAAATATATATATATATATATATATAGAGAGAGAGAGAGAGAGAGAGAGAGAGAGAGAGAGAGAGAGAGAGAGGGAGAGGGAGAGGGAGAGGAGCCTGTGCTAGCACAGCAGGTTAAACTGCTGAGCTGCTGAACTTGCTGACGGAAGATTGGTAGTTCGAATCTGGAGCGTGGGGTGAGCTCCCGTTAGGCCCAACTTCTGCCAACCTAGCAGTTTGAAAACATGCAAATGTGCGTAGATCAATAGGTACCGTTTATGTGGGAAGGTAACGGCACTCCATGCAGTCATGCTGTCCACATGACCTTGGAGGTGTCTACGGATAATGCTGGCTCTTCGGCTTAGAAATTGAGATGAGCGCTACCCCCCAGAGTCGGAAACGACTAGACTTAATGTTAGGGGGAACCTTTACCTTTACCATATCTATATCTATATCTATATCTATCTATCTATCTATATATATATAGAGAGAGAGAGAGAGAGAGATCTCAAACATTCTCAGGGGAAGAGTAGGGGACATTTATGTCATGTTTTTAGATTCCTCTGGCCATTCTAAACCCAGAACATGTATTTTAATACTTCTTAGCTTCCTCTTTAAAAGGCATATCTTGGACTTATAATGGCTCAGAAGTCATGCAAATCTTAGCAAAAATTCCCATATCTCATAGATGCATTGAATTTTGTCCCCCGGAGAATCTCAAAAACAGCCCGAGGAGTCATATGTACTCTATGGGCTGCTTTGCCCACCCCTGCCCTTCAGAAATTATCACTCAATGTTACTGAAGAGTTGTAGGCCACAAATCCACATCGAAATGGAGCTGCAGCACCATCCAAGGGCCTTTTGTTGGCTCTGGGTTGCTCCCTCACTACCAGAAGGGGCCTCTCATTGTCCATCTCCTTTAAATGTTGATTTTTTTTATTATGGTCTCAGACCAGGAGTTTGAAACATTGAAACATAAAAACCAGAAGTTCACAAATATTAAAAGTGGACCTCTATCCTAGGGCCCTTCCACACAGCCATATAACCCAGAATTTCAAGGCGTAAAATCCCACAATATCTGCTTTGAACTGGGTTATCTGAGTCCACACTGCCATATATTCCAGTTCAAAGCAGATCATGTGGAATGCTAGACTGAGGGGCCTCAGTCTAGCATTTCCAATGGGAACTGGAGAGAGTGATGTGCCCCTAGTGTGTCTGCTTAAGCATCCCGTTTATCCTTCCCATATGCAGAGGGTACTCCTGTGTCTCACTTTTACAGTCCTGTTTAAAGAGAATCCAAAGAAAAGAGATCCTTGAAGGAGCCTTGAAGTTGCCCACCAACCATCAGCCTGTTCTTGAGAGCATCTTAAGAACGGGCCTGGCATTCACCTTTATTGCGAAAGCATTTATCTTCAAATTACTGCACTTCTTCCTGGCTTTGCAGCTTTCCCTATCTATTAGCATGAGCCAATTTTATGCATGTCTGTCTCTTCACCTCCCTTCTCATGTAAGTCACCAACCCACACACCTCATGTTGCACACATGCATGCCTCCCCAGTAGGTTGCAATGCTGAGTCATTTAAATTATGCTGATTTTTGTTCTCTCGTTTCTGACTTTGAATATATTCCTTGGCAAGTAGAGATTTGCAGAGAAAAGTTGGAATAAGGAGAGTTCCTTGTCAAGGTTCCATACAGTCATCCTCTTCCCAAGGATGCTCCATTTGATCTCTTCAGTAACATTGACTCTTCCTAGTTTTTCCTACCAAGCTTAAAATGTTTTCAATTTGCACCTCCCAAATGTTGCGGATATCAGTGTTTCTGGGATAGGACAACATGTCACGGCCCTGCTCTATAAGTGTCAAAGCTGAGGCACCTCTCAGCAAATAAAGGAAATGGCAATCATAAATCAGGACTTGTGTACTGGGGGCGTGGAGTCTTCCTTCTGCCTTCCTCTCCTCTGCTTTAGTTCCCCCTGTTTATCGGACTTCCCAATAGTGTAGACCAGTGCTTCCCAAACTTTTTTGGCCTACCGCCCCATTTCCAGAAAAAAAAAATTACTCACCGCCCCCCTAGAAATTATTTTTTAATAGCAATTAAACAGAAAGATATATGTATTAATATTTCTACTTTTTTTGTAAAATATAATAAAGAAAGTTGTAAATTAGAAACATTGAAGTTTGAAATTATGAAACTATTTATTGAACTTTGAATACAAAATAATGAGAAGGGTGAACCTGGTATGCTGCTACCGATCTAGTAATCCTCGGCTCTATTTTCGTCAGCAGTAATCTCAAATCATCGCGATTGACTATTTTGCATCGGTTTCTTTTTTGTAAATAAATTGGTTACCACACAGAATCCATGTTCCACTAAATATGTTGAAGGGCATTATTATTGTTATAGGACTCGACCAGTTGGAAGGGAACCCCAAAAGTATTATTATTATTATTATTATCCCTTGCTTGGCGAGAGGGGGAGGGAGCAGGAAGAGGGAAGACACACACACACACACACAGATGGATGGTAGCCTGTCGCCCCCCCAAATTCTCCTGAGCCTTCCAGTGCCCCCCTAGATCGCCCCACCACCCACCAGGGGGTGGTACCGCCCACTTTGGGAACCACTGGCGTAGACCTTGGGTCCTGGGAGGAGCTTAAAACACTCCTCAGAGGCCTGCCTCAGTTGGTTTTTTCCATTCCCCCACAGAGTTCTTTGCTGGACTCCTCCTCTTCTATGCTGTAGAGCTTTACAGGTCTGGTTACTCTGGCCTCTTAGGCCTAGCAATTCAAAACAGGCATTCTTAGCACTTTCTCCTGATGCTACATTTAGCAGTATTTTATACCAACAGTCCAAAAGATGACAGAAGCTTTTGGGTTTCAAAGCCAAAAGATGCCTGCATCCAGCACAGGAAAGAAGGTTAACCCTTTATTCACCCTGGCATTGCGGGCTTTGACACCAGAGGCAAAAGAGACTTTCAAAGACCCCAGAAAGATGCCTGCATCCAGCAAGCTCTCAGCTTGTGAGGATTTTTAGGTGTAATTTATAGTTTTAACCGTTACCTTATGATAGTCCCATTAAATTTTGGCTCCCCGTCATGGAGACAACCTCATTTCAGGCAGGAAAGGCACATAGAAAATCTCACTAGTTATTAACCATTTCAAACTAAAGGATTAATTTTATTAACAATGTACTATTTGTGATGTAATGTAAAATAAACCACGTTTGATCAGCCCACACACTGCCTTGCCAGAGAAAGAAAAGTATGCCACACAGGTGAAGAGTAAAGAACAAGTAGTTTACTTTTCTTAGTTCAGAACAACATATGTACGATATGATCAGTTGTAGCAACTCACTAAATGACCTTTCAGAGAGATTTAAAATGGTCTTTCTTTGTCCATGTGGAGAATCTTCCTTCAGCAGTCAAGAAGCAAAACAGTCTGTCACTCACTGCTGCTCTCTTCTTCTCTCTACACCTGCATAGCTCGAGCCTGAACAAAAACGTAACAGTATCTAAAAGTTCCAGGCTCAGCCATCACCCCGGCTGATTGCCCAACCAATCAGATTCATTCATCTTATTTTGCAGTTGACACACACACACGCTCACTGATTCTTTGCATGCTCCAACACTTTTAACATGTTAGTTCTAATATAAATAAATATTTCCAAATTCTGATGTTGTGTGGGCGTGTCTTTTGTCTCTGCAATGCTGAATAGCACAGAGTAGGATTGTGTATCCTTCCGGCCGTATGTGGTTTTGGGGGCTCCTTTGTGACCCTCAGATCAATATAGAGTGCTCAAATCTCTGGTTTTTACAAGTATAACCAAAAAGGTTGTTTGGTACCTTTGGGAATATTATTATGGAGCAGCCTTGCTTTTTAAGATTGTTTCAAGGGCCTTCACATTCAAACAGTATAAAATTAACATTAATCAAGGAGCTACGGTGGTGCCATGGGTTAAACCCTTGTGCTGGCTGAACTGCTGACCGGAAGGTTGATGGTTCGAGACTGCGAGATGGGGTGTGAGCTCCCATCTGTCAGCTCCAGCTTCCAATGCTGGGACATGAGATAAGCCTCCCACAGGATCGTAACACATCCAGGCGTCCCCTGGGCAATGTCCTTGCAGATGACCAATTCTCTCACTCCAGAAGCAACTTGCAGTTTCCCAGTCGCTCCTGACATTATTATTAAAAAGCAACAACTTTAATCAGACTAATATGATGTCTAGTTCCTGGAATGTTATTTCTTATTTGCCAAAATGGTGATGTGCAGGGGAGATGAAAAAGGCCCTCTACTTTCTGAGTGCACCCACCTCTGCCCCAGGGTGTGTGTATGTGTGTGTAAATTAGAGAAGAATTATATCTGTTGTTCTACAGTGAGATCTTTTCTAAGCTTGATTAGTTTACATTGTACATGATAGTAAAATGAACATGCAGGAATGGTTGCTAGCTATGGCTGATCTACACTACCATATAATGCCATTGGAACTGCAGTATATGGTCAGTGTAGACCCATACAACACAGCTTGAACTGCATTATATGGGTCTATACTGACCATATATTGTAATCCAAATGGCATTATATAGCAGTGTAGACCCACCCTATGGCTATAAGAAGTGACAGTGCTTCGAATCAAGATCTAAGTGATTTTAAATGGCTGCCAACGTAAACAAAGTGTTCCAGGAGTTGGTGGATCTTATAGGCACATTTGGTTGCATATTAATTTGTGCATTTAGTTGTGCATTCACCTGTGCATTCGACTGCATGCTTGGTTGTGCAACACTGCCACCCAACACAAGAGTGATGTAGCACAATCTGCAAGAGAAAGAATTACACTCACCTCCGTTTTAGAATGCCTGGTACCAATTATTCCTTCTGTATTCCTTATAGAAAGAAAAGACGCTGTGATGTCATGTGCTAATATTTCTGCTGCCTTTGCTGGTTATTATGAGGGGTTTTTTTCATGATTGTAGCAATTTTATTCCTCGTTTTTTTCCCCCTTTCTTGCTTCCCCAGGCACTGTGTGTTGCATCTTATAAAATCAGGCAGGTAAAACGGAAATGTTACATCCGTCTTCTCAAAATCCATAAACGCATGCCAGTTATGTTTGTACTAGAAGTTGCTCTAAAAGTGGGAGTGAAAAGCTCTTTCCTCTTTTCAAGGGTTATTGCAAATCGAGCACGAAAGAGGTAACTAACATGTGGCATAGATTTACACTAACCTTTCTCAAATGTTAGGCATTATTATGTTAATCCAATTCACACTATTTAGGAATTTTGTAATGTAGTGCAGATGACTGTGTAGTTGGCTAATGAAGAAAACAAGTTGAAGAGAAGGGTGGATTTTTCGAATGCTTGCAGAAGTGGGCAGAGCTCTATTGGCATATTTGGTCTTGTCAGAATGACCTAGTACTCACATTCAGAGATCACATTTTAGCTCTGCCCCCTAGATCACTAGCTTGGCCTCTCTATGCAGGATGTCTAGCAAGATCTTGTGAAAGAAAATCTCCTTTCAGATCTTTTCACATATTGCAAAAAACCTAGAGAAGTGAGACGAGGGTTCCCTTCCCTCCTTCTCATAAAATTGTAGAGTTGGAAGAGGCCACAAGGGCCATCCACTCCAGCCCCTTGCCATACAGCAGTGTGAGAACCACTACTATACAGGAACACATAATCATAGCACTTCCAACAGACCTACCAAGAATCCCAGATCCCTCTCAAGCCAGGTATCACCCATCCTGTATCTGTGTATTTCATTTTATTGCCTAAGTTTAGTACTGTCCATTTCTCCCTGTTGAAATTCATTCCAGAGTTTTGACCCTCTCTCTAAACTATTAAAGTCATTTTGAATTCTGGGGTATTTGTATCCCTTCCCAGTTTGGTGTCATTTTCAAATTTGACAAGCATGTCTTCTCTTCCAAGTCATGGATCTTCTCCATCATCTAAGTCATTATCCATACAGTTCTTTCAACACAAGTAGGCCAAATGCTGAAACAGGTAAAAAATTATTGAACTGCAGATCTTTTGGGTTTTTCTTCTTTTGGGGTGTTGAGACCCAAACTCTTATCAATCCACATACCCTGCCCAACTGCATCTTTAAAGAAAGAATGAACTGTACACAGCTTTTTGAAGGTCGCTGTGTGCAGTTATTTCCTTACCACTACAGGTGGTCTCCAGGTCTAACAAAATACAGGGATGTCCTATAGACATGCCAAGAGGAAAGTGTATCAAGCAAACCTTGACCGGGACAGCCTTCCACCTAGAAACCAATGTCCTCACTGCGGGAGAACATGCAGATCAATAGGGCTTCACAGCCACCTATGGACTCACCGCCAAGACACTGAACTTGGACGACCATCATCTTCAGGCTATGTAGGATTATTTTCCTCCACTGGATTAAATTTGGCACAAATACCCGATACACCCAAATTTGCATACTGGTGGAGTTGGTAGGATTGATTTTGTCATTTGAGAGTTGTAGTTGCTGGGATTTCTACTAAACCTACAATCAAAGAGCACTCGGACTTCCACCAACAATGGAATTGAACCAAACTTGGCACACAGAACCCCCATGACCAATAGAAAATACTGGAAGGGTTTGGTGGCCATTGACCTTGAGTATTGGGAGTTGTAGTTCACCTTCACCCAGAGAGCACTGTGGACTCAAACAATGATGGATCTGGACCAAACTTGGCACGAATCCTCAATATGCCCAAATGTGAACACTGGGGGAGTTTGGGGACAATAATCAAAGAGCATTCTGAACCCCACCAACGATAGAATTGGGCCAAACTTCCCACACAAAACCTCCATGACCCATAGAAAATACTGTTTTCTGATGGTCTTTGGCAACCCCTCTGACACCCCCTTACAACCCCCCTCCCAGGACTCCCAACCCCCAGGTTGAGAAACGCTGCACTACAGCCTATAATGTGGAAGTGGGTTTCTCATATGTCAGCTCATGAGATAGGAGGTACCCATTCCGTGTAAGTCAGTGTTTAATGCATCACCTCACTCTGTTCCCAAAGGGACTGCAACTGGCCAAAGAACCTCCACTAAGGATGCTAAGTTCCAGTGCAATGAAACTTAAAAAGCTACCTATGCTAAACAAAATCAATGACAGCAAACTACTACTGACTCACAGAAATTGTCATGAGAGGTGCAAAGGGGAAAGCACTCACTTTCTTGAAGCCTCTCCTCTGCTCTAACTTCATGCTTAACGTTTCAGCAAAGACCAAGGTTGCTCTGGGTCTTGAGAAAAGTGATTAGCAGCAAATTCAAGGGCTACTTGAATGAGCAAGTCACTGAAGACAAGAGTTAGGGAAAAAAGATTTTTGGCTCTTTCCCTAAATCCTTTAGCTGCCATGGTCAGTCCACATATTGGGTAAGAGGGATCCTGGGAGTGGCAGTTGAAAGGGCTGAGTTCCTACCTCTGCCTAAGATAATTTAGCTTAACCAACTGCTCAAATGAAATCTGCGTGTGATCACCCTCAATTCTGGAATCATATAGAGTGTTCCCTCATTACTTCGCGGTTCGCTTATTGCAGACTTGGTTTCGCAGATTTCAAAAAAAAATAATTTAAAATATATATCATGGCATTTCCCGTTTTGGGGGTTTTTGCCGCCGCCACTCTCTGAGGCGCTTTCCCTCCTCAGTCCTCCCTCCCTCCAGCCTTGAAGGGAATTTCCTTACTTTCCTTCATTTTATTTTAAGTTTATAAAGACTTAAAATGGTGTATAACTACTAAAATAATGTATAAATATTAAAATAGAGCATCCCTATATCACGGGTTTTCACTTATTGTGGGAGGCCCTGGAACCTAACCCCAGCAATAAGTGAGGGAGCACTGTAGTGCTATTCAAAGTGATGGTCCAAAGTGGTGTTGGTCTGTGAGCGATCAACTGTCAGTCCCTGGCAAGTTTCCAGGAAGGAATGGAAACAAATGTGCCTTGGGGAAAATGCTGTTTCCTCAAGTCAGTTTGCTTGAGGTGTCCTGGTCCATAATACAAGTCAGATATGTTCATAAGCCTCTGGGGCAAGGTGGCAATTGAAATAATGTTGACAACTTTTTCATGACCTGCTCTTTTGATCCTTTTCAATTATAGTATGACCCATCCCAGTGGTTGTTAATATTCCTAGACTTGCCATAGATATGCAAAACTGCAGCTAATAGCAAGCCTAACTGAACTGAGGGACCTCTGAGCCCATGAATACCAGAGAGTCATGTTGGCAAATCTAGAAAATGTCTATAGGACATCCCAGTATTAGACCAGAATAAATGAAAATGCTGATACCTTTCTCACAGATATGAGGATTGTACTGTATAAACAGAACCCATTCAATGGATATTTTCTTCTCTTTTGACCTGTCATCATGTTCCCTAGCGCTTCCATGATGTTTGCTATTACGTTTTTTTCCAGTTGGCTGTTATTTAGCTTTTTATGTATTCACATGTTTTTCAGTGACTAGAATGCTGAAACTTTAAAAATTGGATCACACATTTCAATGAATACTCAGCTTTTTAATGCGTAATTGTGTGCAGTGACTAGGTTACTATGTGGATTATCTTAGCCCACTCATATTGCAGCTTTACAAAAGAATCCACATTAACTGCCGGTCTGCTACCAATCTAGGTTTGTCGGTACTAGCATTCAGAGCCAAACATAACAAGTGTGCAGCACTTCAAATGTTATCTTAACTGTAATTCCCAGCATTCCTCACTAATGGCTACGCTGCCTAGGGCTGCTGTGGGGCTGTACACAGACCACAGTTCCCATCCTGATAGAGTCTGGATTACATCAAGAAACATTTCTCCCATATCAACTTCCTAGATCACTACAATCTTAAAGTTGGAGCCTGCTGTCCACATCTATCCTTTTAGCAGCAGCAGACACAGGCCTCTTGTGATTGTGCCACTCTGTCTCTGTAGTATAACAGTCTTCAATACTAGTGTTTAAAGTATTCATTAAAAGCTTTGCTTTTGTTGTCTTCCAGCTAACTATAAGCTATTATGAACTCTTGTGCACATTGTGTCACTCACTTATGCTGGTGTTATAAACCTGCTTCATGATTTGTGCAAGAATTGGTATAAATATTTCTAATATTTTATTTTATATAGCATTTCCCAGCAATACAGGTTAACAATGCCTCAAAGTACAGCATCTCAAAATGGTCACTCTATAAAAGTATTTTGTTGAAAAGCAAAATCTTGTTATGACTTGTGGATGGCACAGCAACTCGTATCTGACTATAGGTTAGACTTACCATGCATAGGAGCACACTGAATAGTTGCCAGATGTTAATGAAGAACTTATAGCAACAGTTTGCATAATGTGTACATCATGCATTGCTTACACATTGCTCAGATGTACAGGGCACGAAATGCTATTTCTCAATGGCAGTTTAACAAGCAGATTCATGTCAAGTTACCATGGGAAGTAATTGCATGGGAAGCATATCGTTGGGCACGTCATGCTATCAGTGAGTATTTCCCAGTTGTACCCTTTAACTGCATTGGATGACAACACCCAATATCACCAGACTGGAGGAGCACTCATATGGAAAACTGAAAAATATCAATCAGCATTGGTCATACTGGGTAACAGCATAGTATCTCTGAATAGAAGGAACTTGTGAGTAAACTAGGGGGGAACCGGATATCTTAACAAGCTCATTAAGTGTTTTTAGCAGGGGGATGGCTGACCACTACACAGAGTAACTGATCTCATCTAAGAGAGCTACTATTTTGTTCATACTGGCGCAGTAGGAAAGGTTTAATTTGTATTAGATCTTGCCTATAAACTGAAGTCACATTTAGAGTCTACATGCTAAAGTACAATAGAATCTCACTTATCCAACATAAATGGGCTGGCAGAATGTTGAATAAGTGAAAATGTTGGATAATAAGGAGGGATTAAGGAAAAGCCTATTAAACCTCAAATTACATTATGATTTTTCATATTAAGCACCAAAACATCATCTTTTACAACAAATCATCAGAAAAAGCAGTTCAATACATCGTAACATCATGTAATTACTGTATTTATGAATTTAGCACCAAAACATCGCAATGTATTGAAAACATTGACTGCCTAGAGAAACAGCTGTGGATCCAAGCAGGAGGCAGACCGTGTTGGATAATACAGAACATTGGGTGAGTAAAGATTGGCTAAGCGAGACTCAACTATACTCGTAAAAGATATCTCACTGAGCCCAAGTCTATTGACTTTAGTGGGTGCACTCTTTCAAAATTTGGATCTGGTTACATATCATATATTGCAAGGAACATTAAATTTGTACATTTAAGTTGCAACAGCTTTTAATGAAGGTTTTAGTGTGCTTTATGCTGAGGCGTTATCACATCATCATACGTCTGCCTCATTAATGGCTACCATTATTCTGTGCTACCATTGCACAGCAATACACAGACTTTCCTCTTAATTCTGCTCATGTACTTTTGCCCTTACAAATATACATCACATTGTGTAATACATAACTGGAACGAAGAAAGCATTTTATATGATAGCTTTCTGGAGGTGTTGTGTAATGTTTCACAGATGTCAATAGGAGGGGTGGGGAGACCATAACATTAAAATCTGGGCAACCTGGCAAATTCCTGTGTGAATAGCAACGACCAAAGCAGAATTGTATTAAAACAGATTTTGTGTCAAATGCACAAGTACTTTTACAATATATGCTTTGCAAGGATTCTGATGAACACTCAAACCTCCAAGTCAAACAGAATCCCAGAAGGCAAGATAACTAAAGTGAGATTTAACAAGAATGCTGCAAAGAGTTCTTATTATGACCCATTTTACATGGAGCGATTGCATGAATGCATCATTGTGCATTTTTGTAGATTACTATGTGTGGTGTATTCCAAGTGAGACAGTTACTAAATGGCAGTTTAATAAGCAACACAAGGCCTGCTGGCTCCCTACAGGCAAGCACTGCCAATCACAGGCAGGCAACCTTTGGGACCAAGATGTGGGCCAATCTTTCTCCCCCATCCTTTCCTTGGTGTTTCATGCTTGAGGAGTTCAGGGAAGAGGTTTGCCCTGTCATTTCCCTTTCCTTATGCTAAATAAAGAACTGAAGCTGCCCAGCTAGCATCAAGCTTAATAAAATGACACTTGCTTTTAAGTAGGCAGGAAATATCACATTTTACACTTTTGCTTTTTAAAAGATTTTAATCTGACACATTACAATGCACACTTGTGTCCTTTTATCCAGAATTAACAGGATACCATCCACAAGATATGGAAAAAGGAAAGTTTATCCACAAGTATCCCTTATTCCCATTCCCCTTAAACCAACAGTGTATTCAAGCCTCCGACTATGTCCAGTCCCTCCCCTGCCCTCCTTCCCCATTTGCTCCCAGGTGTGTTGAAGGTCAAGATTTTATGGTGGTTTTTAATCGGTTAAAAACAAAGTATCTGTAACAGTTTTTAATAGTGTATAAAACCAAGAACTAACTTGCTCAATGCATAGACAAACTATTGATGACAGAAATTTAGAAACTGCAAAGACTGCATGTAGGTGAATCACTTGTACTATATCTACTGTTCCCAAACAATTTCTAAGCAAGCCCCCTTTTATTTGCTGCTGAATATTCTGAAAGCAAACATTACAGGTTATCCATTTGAGGAATGAACTTGTCTGAAAGTAGCAATTTAGACCCCACCCCCAAAACAAACCATTAAAGTAAAATTAATAAACAAACATATTGTTCATCTACTCAATAAAAGCAATTAAGCTTTAACATTTAAGTAGCCCACTGAAATCTAGAAAGACAATTCTTGCTTACTGTGGTCCACTTATAGCAGGCCAATACTGTCAAGTGAGAATGCAAAATGGATCAAGGATTGCATTTAAATGACAGGTGTACAAGTTCAAGAGAGACAGGGAACTAGTAAGGTTCAACCCAGGATAACTACAGTAAAGGTAGTTTTACTGAAATTGTGTATGAAAACGTATCAGAGCTGCTATCTAGTGTTATGCACAAAATGTGCAATTTCTATGTGCAGGTTTTAACCAAAGAATAACATTAGGTACTCAGACCAGAAAATGAATGACCCAGGCACAAAGTAAAGAAAGTTTGGTCGCTGTTCTTTCGGTGTCTCAGCAACGGGACACAAATCACTTCTCTCTTATGTCACCCATGAAGTTAGCAGTCTTTTAAAGTAAAAAGCAAGTGGGACAGAACTTATGCACTCTGAACCTGAGATCGGAATTTTGTGAATCACTCAAACTATGTTTTAAACAAATCTAATCAACGCTGCTAGACAACAGATTTTTAAACTTCTGCTCCACCTAATTTAATTATTTCCAAAGAGTCAAAGTTTAATTAGCAATAATTCCGTTCCTTCGAAGAAGCTTATTCACCACTCTCTTTCAAACAGGGGAACAATTTCAGTAGTCATTTTTACATGCTAATGCAGCCAGTGTGGCTGACTTGTCATAGTTTCATTTAAGAAGTTACATAATGAAACTTCAAAACAAAGATCATTTATTTCAGCTTGCTATTGTAGATGTGGTCATTTGGATCATGGACAGAAAAAAGTTCAGCTTAACTGTATTTTTGGCAGCCTATCACCCAACATTTGGATTTAGTGAACTGCAGATAACTCCAGTGCATAAATCAAAGATAAATGTGTCTTTATGTCCATGAGTGGAATTTCATAACGGCTGGTTTCATAAAGGCATCAAAACAAAGCAGTCTTTAAAGAACATCCTTCTCCAAAGATACTAAGTACTGAGAAGATAACCAGGTTCAAAGAAAGCATGTTGAATGAGAAATAGTGTTGTAGTTAAGGTGAACTCTGTTAACAGCAATGGTGTTACGAGTAATGACACTGCTTAGTTTTTGGCCGGGGAGAAGTTCACTTGATAAGATTTTATAAGGCAAATAAACAGAGGTACTGAAAGCAGAATTTCTCCAAGCATCTGACCTGTGATATTGTAAAATCAAAGTACTATTTTATTAAATGAGTTATTTTACATAATATGAACATCAATATAATTACAACTGTAAAAAATTTAAGAATGAACCAATTTTTGATTTCCAAGTAGGGCACAACTGTACAGTTACATAGATTTGTCTTTACATGAAGCCCAAGAGGAACAGCATAAAAATATGAATGTTTCTATAGCCCCTTCGGTTTTTGCTGATCAACAGTTTGTTAGAAAAGCAGCTGCAGATCTGTTATGTAATGTTTGACAGTAGAAGAGTCATTCGGTTCCATGAATTCACCTGCAACACAACAGCAATGTCATTACATGAAACGTTTGCATGATTTCATAGATATATTGTCATCCAATAAAGAAATGGGATAGCATAGCTTAATTAACCTCCACAAACCTTTGGTAACAGAGAAAGCTAAAGGAAAAATCAAAACACTGTATATAGTGGGCCCTTGATGTCGCAACACAGAAAGCCTTAAAGGGCGAGACCAGTTTTCCCCTCCTCACTTCCCCTTCAATGCTTTCAGTACTACTCAAAGGCTCAACTACACTTGATGTCCCCAGGGGTTTGGTTCCAGGAGCTTATGCAGGTAACAAAAATGTGGATGCTGGCGTCTCTATTAATAAAATGGCATAGGGCAGCAGGGCAAGACCTGGGGCATTATTGGGGCTTCCCTTGCTTTCAAGAAGCAAGGCAGATACCTGCTTCTGTCTTTGAGATGAAGACTGTGGAGAGAACTCAAAGAATACACAAGACCGCATGTGAAAGGATTTGTGAAATGGCGGAATGTGAAGACTATGCTTGTATTCCCACTATTTTACAGTTCCTTGCATCTCTCTGCAGCATCACGAATACAACACTTTATATACTACGCTTCTTGTTGTTGTATATATTTATTATTTTATTTATTTATGGTATTTGTACCCCGTAGCTTCTCACCTTAACCCTCACCTATGGAACGCACTTCCAAACGAAATAAGATCAACTCCATCTCTCCTCGCTTTTAGAAAAAAGCTAAAGTTGTAGTTCTGGGACCAGGCCTTTGGGCAGCAGATGTAAATTGTACCTTTGGATTTGACTGGATTGACACTTTGGACTTGACTGGACTGACAATGTGTTCCGCTTGATGGCTTTAATTAATTATTGTTGTATGTAGTGGTTTTTAATGTAACGTTTTAATGCTTTTTAATGATGTTGATTATATGGTGTATTTTTATATTGTATTGTGGTGGTGTGACCCGCTCCTCTTCCGACACCACACGCACTCTAGCCGCCTCTTCTTTCGCTTCATTGCCGCCAGCTCCTCAGTAAACCAAGGGGCTGGTTTAGCTCGGTTACTCGAGAGGGGGGTGTTCTGGAGCAATCGTGTCTATGGCCCTAGTCATCTCCCTGTCCCAGAGAGAGACCAGAGCTTCGACAGGGTCACTTACCGAGGAGGTGGGAAAATATAGTTTGAAAGCTGGTTTAACCCATTGAACCTTAACCTGCAGATATGATGGGATCACTGTATATAGCATCTAACTGGCACACTGCCCATCTGGCAACTATCCATGTTGCTGCGCAATAACCTGACTTAAATGTTCACATATAAGAAATAGCACAATAAAATGAAGTCAAAGACCTGCTCTTAAAACAGAAGTTGTATTTCATTTTCATTACATTGCTAAATATAGTAAATTAAATACAGCTGAGGTAGAGATTTGCAGCTATTCTTCCATCACATTCACACAATAATAAATTCAAATTAATAGAAACAATACATAATTCACCTGTGAACTTCATGCCTGAACATCAGCCAGTTCTGGAGGGAGTGGAGTCTTCGGATGCTTACTCTCAAAGTGCTGCTTGAAGGTCTTGGGATCTGGCATCTGTGTCTGAATAGGGAAAGAAGCATGTTTTATACATTAAAAAAAACCCACAGAGGCCTAAAGAAAACCCTCTACTGCTGAATATACAAGTTAAGCAATCAAATGGTGTTGGGAGTTATTTTGTTAATCAGCAAAGTATTTTAAAGGTAATAGTCCCTTCTCTGCCATTTCTTAAATTACCTGCGTCAACCTACTAATCGCTATTTAGGTTTCTCATCTTTTCCAAAACTATGTACAGTATATGGTACTCCATATGCTACCTTCTCTACTGCTTAGATGATATTTATTTCAGAAGCTAAGAAATTCAAATATACAGCTTTTTCAATGCTGTGGAATACAAAACTATGATTAACCATTTTTATTTATTTGTATGTTTGCATTTTCTTTATGCCTTCAAAATACTCAATTTAAACTGGTTTAATGTTCATAAAATTCTGGCATGTTTATTATGACATTTAAGGAAATGTTTGGTAACATTGGCTTTGTATCCCTGCTTACGCTGTTAATTTAGATGTGCTTTTATTTTTCTACTGCAATTTAGAACTATTGTGGCATGCTGTTTACTGCTTATAATAGTGTTATTAACATGGAAATCCACATGTTCTTTTACGAAGGTTTAAATTAATATAGAAAAATATAGCATGCCCTTTTAGGTCTACATTGCATTCTCTCACAAAACAGATCTGCATTAATGACTTTAAAGAGCTGAGATGAAAGGTCGATACCAAGGAATGGGGTACAAAACAGTGGCTTAGTATACATACACTAACTATTAAGCAACAGGGTGTTCCTGAATTAGAACTTTTCCAGAACCAGGCTCAGAAATAATTTCACTCATTAAAAAACCCCAAACACTCCCTGCTTGTCTTCCAAGCTTTTTTTTTAAAGGCAGTGTAATTGATGCAATTGACTGAAAGCTTTTTAGTGACTATAACTGGGAGCCAGAAAGCTGTTTCTCTACCAGAAATCATCTAGACCAGTGGTTCCCAACCTGTGAGTCCCCAGGTGTTTTGGCCTACAACTCCCAGAAATCCCAGCCAGCTTCCCAGCCATAAAGATTTCTGGGAGTTGAAGCCCAAAACATCTGGGGACCCACAGGTTGAGAACCACTGATCTAGACTGAGATATACTTGTTGATCTTAACTTAATTTTTGCTCAACTTGGTTTAAGAGATCTAGTACTATGTACAAAACATGGATGCACACCTTATCTAGCACTTTACACTTGATTTTAACAAGTTTAAATATGAAAAAGCTAACAATCCTATTATTTTATCATCACTTTAAATAAACAGGTAGGACACACATTAAATGCTAGAAACCTCTCTGGGATCATAATCTACAAAAAAGCAGATATCTGTATAACTAAAGATCAATGGCCACACATTACAATATACTTGCTTTTCCATGTGTGTCTCGGCAGCAGCTGGATAAAACTTTACCTCCATATCACTCTCAACCAATAGGATGCCCTCCATATTGGGACTACAACTACCATTCTTTTAAGATAGTATGGTCAATGGGATTTGTAGTCCCAAAAGTATGAAAGACATCAATCTGATTGAGATACTCAAATACGTATATTCTAAATATGCCTGATATACATGATACTGACTCTTTTATTGCTTTTATCTATTTCTCTGTTCTTACTGTATGCGACCTTGGAAAACCCCAACTCAGGTATGGCTTATGTCTAGGAAAAATAACACATCTGTTCCCCAGAGCCATATGAAATGGTGTTTCCATTTCCTTCTTCCTGATATTTTAGCCTACTAATTATAAGTCATTTATTATATTTTGTGTATTACATGTTATTATGTCTTGTCAGAACACAGGATTTCCCTGATTGCTACTGAACTGGCAAAAGTCACAGAGCACAAACATATATTTTTGTCAGGATGACATTCAAATGATTGCTAAATAACCTTTCTCATTTATTACCAAAGCTGAATTTCAGTCCTAGGAAAAGGAACTGTATTCATACAATCAGAGAGGAGAGAGAAGTGGATTGATATAACAAATATTTATGCCACATAACACATTAAAATAAGAAATATATTTAGACAGTGTTTCAATAGTATTCTTTCTCTATGCTTCCTATGAAGAAACCTTTAGGACAGGATAGGCCCCCATCGAGCATCCTAGGCCACAACAGACCTTGGAGTGTTGCATCTCCCTGCCATTTTTTAAACCCCTGGCTTCTTTAATGCCCCACAAAGGGCATGGAGAGTAATTCTGGAACATATTAGGTCTTTGCTAGGTAATTTTAGTCAGGTTCCACGTCATCTTACCCATACACTCCATGGAAGCATTTTAAAGCAACCAGAAAGAATATTTTCCGAAAAAAAGTGGGAAGCTATGGCTACAAAGATTGCCCATGGGCAGCAGGGGGGATGAAAGCCTGTACTTTCATATCCTTTCTTTGGAGGATGTCCTCCATACGCAAAGTATTAATTCACTTCCACATCTGGTCACTCTCTGTATACAAACATGGACAACCTCTACTGCCCAGGCGTCCCCCTCCTTGTTTTTCATGCCGAGCACAGCAGGAAGAGCTCCTCTTCCTTCCCACAGAGCAAACTGCAGGCACTAAGGGCACCATCCAGATGGAAAGTTAAAGAGGAGGGTTAGAGGAGCTTAAAATGTTTGTTCCTTGATGGATTAGGGATGGGGCCATAATTCTATAGCCTACTGAACAGGAAATCATTCATTTTATCTTTCCCCTTTTTTTTCTACAAAAGGTAGGGTAACACATCTGAACATAGGTAGATAAGTAGATGTGTTATATATGAGAGAGACAAGGAGAAGCAGATACAGACAGAGAGGTACATTCTTGCCATTTCAACAGTTTCATATTAAAGTTTGGGTGTTCCTTATTCAGAATTCCAAAAAAACCCAAATCCAAAATCATCTACACTGCTGGCTGAGATACTGACACCTTTGCTTTCCAATATTCAATGTACCCAAACTTTGTTTCAGGCACGAATTCTTTTAAATATTGTATAAAATTACCTTCAGGCTATATGTACTGGTTGTATATGAAACATAAATTAATTTCGAGTTGGACCATATCTCTAAGATAGCTCATTATGTACATATATACAAAACAGTTATTCAAAAACCCAAAATCCAAAACACTTCTGATCCCAAGAATTTTGGATAAAGGATACCAAACCTGTGCTGCAGTTCTACTTGTTGACTAGACAACTTGGCAGAAACCACTTTTTACTCTTTAGAACTTCTTACCCTACAGACGGTGCACGTATATATTAAAGCAGCCTTAGCTGCAGCCTTCTGATCATGGCCTTGTTTCTTTTTCTGTCCTGCTTGTTTTTTGGCATTTTTCTGCTGTGACTGGATCTTCTGCTGTCCACGAGCCATATCTAAAAATGAATGCAGAAACATTATAACAAAATGGTCACCAAACATTTCATCCCAAATGTATTTGTGCGAAAAGACATGTTCCTGAGCACATGTACTCTAATGTCAGTGATCACGGATGCAAATAACTTTCTCCCATCATAAGTAATTTAGGGTGCAATCTTAGAAGCTATGCTCTAAAGCAATGGTTCACTAGGTATTCGGACTTCAACTTTTAGAATCTCTGACCACTGGACAAGGTGGCTGGGGTTTATGGGAGTTGATCCTCCTGGTGATTAAAGGTTTGAGAACTGCTGTTTTAAAGCAGAGTGGGAAATACCATATCTAGTCCTTCAGATATTATTGATATTTCTCCCCATAACGAGCGGTTTCACAAGTGTCCGATCATTCTTCGAAAACATTTAACTCTGATTCTATAGGGCAATTCCACGAGATCCTGGATATATGGAATATTTTAATAATAGCAATAATAATTTTCATTTGGGAAGGTCAGTGAAAGAATTCAATTCCAGCAAAGTCAAGGAACAACCGACAGCTGCACAATTATTTTACAAGAAATGTGATTATATTTATACCTCCTTCACACAAGCACTATATCCATCATCTACCCTAGCACTTGCTTACTCTTGCATAATGTTTTGCATTTTTTGATGTTCTATGACATCCCACCATTTCTAGTAATGTTTGGTTCCACCAATAGATTAAGTGGACATCAATACGAATGGAACGTAATTTTTTTTGCTGAATTCCAAGAATTCAAAGCCATTAGGTACTCCAACTGTACTAATGAAAACTATAGCTCCCATTAAATATTTGCCAGCAGTCCTATGATAACAGTATCCCAGGGCTCACTAATATAAAGGAGTGGGGAGAGGACTAACCAACAAGACACAGAAAGTGCCTTCCCCTGTGAAGGAAGGACAAGACAAACAAGCTGCTTTATTAAGTATAATTGTGACAGATAATAACAGCATCAGATAGACAGGGAAGCAAGCTGAAACTTGGCCACACATCGATATAAATCTAATTTGCAATTAATTAAATGCATATGTGTACGGATTACAAAATGGAGGGAAAACTGCAAGGAAAAGCAACTTGTGCACTCATAACAGAAATTCAATGTCTACCAGAAAGATCTTGGTACTGGGTTGTTCCAGTTTCAAAGGTACTAATGCACTATTAACTCTTCATATAAAATATATGAATAGCTGTGTTAACCATCCAAAACATTCAAAAACCCATAATCAGACTGTGGAGGGCCCATTTGGATCAGGATCTGTGATTTCCACTGGCTGCAGATTGTGTGTTATATTAGTAAATGGTGGTGATGTGGCCATGGACACACTGGAGTATGCGTGTTCACATTACTGCAATTCAATAATATGGGGCATTATCATTTCTTCTTTTTATATCAATGGTGGGTCCTGGAACCGTGTCATCAAGGACTCTTCGTCTCAGAGTGTGCTGGAAGCTCCTTCCTTGGAAGCTTTCTGTCAGGGGTGCTTTGTGCTTTTCTTGCATAGCAAGGGGTTGGATGACCTATGGGGTCTCTTCCAACTCTATGATTCTATGGATATGGTGGGCTTACTATATTAAAAGAATATTTATTTTGTAATTATTTTACTTACTCTAAAAGGGCGGAAACAACAAAGGTTGTTGTACTGGAACTCCCTTCCTTGGCGAACTAGCACAGATGGGAGATAACAGCCCAACAATACATGAAGGGCCACATTTTCTTCAACCCTGCTTGAATACATCTGAATGTTTAAATATGATTCAAATGATTCAATTTAAAATAAGGTATGGATTTAATTTGAACTTACATATACAGTGCACTGAGCATATTAGAAGCCTCAAATATGTACTGTGGTTGTGCACTTCCCTGCTTTTTGTGCAAATAACTTCATGACTACCTGTTTTAATAAAACCACAGGCTGACTACTCAGGCACAAATTAGTTATTTAAGGAAATAACAAATAAGCCCTATCTAAGAAAATGACCAGAAGGCACTCATTCGCTCAACTTCGGAAAAGCATCCCAAAAGTTAAAGCTAGCTTTTCTCAGTAATTCAAAAACAACAGGAAAGTACCACTACTGAGGATTTCGTACTGTATCCAGAGATTGAGCAGCTGTTACTTTCTATCCTAAATAGTCAGCCACTTAGCCCAGGAATGATCCTATCATGCGGGTCTGTTAAATCAAAACAGAGGATGGGAGTTTCAGAGAATTCAGGGGTCACTTTTCTGTCCTCCAAAGACTACATAAATTGCAAAAAACAAACCAACAATGAAGTACCTATAAGCTTTTGAAAACTATTACGTTTATGTTTAAACTGCACAGGGAGTCCTGTGTAGGTTGAAGTTATCATTATTGGGAGAAACAATTCCTTTTTATTTTGGCAAGAAAATAGACTGGCTGTAGCATTAGGCTCTGCAAAAGCAGCAAAGATGCACCTTGCCCACCCTGATTTATCTAAATGGCAGTCAGAAAACCAACTCCAAGTTGACTTAGTTATACTTTCTTTTCAAAGGGAGACAAACTTTATTATCTAATCTCTAGTCATATTCAAACCATCTCAACATAGATAACACACCTTATTTTTATGCTGCCTAGATTCACTGAGGTCCTAGCAGTTGTATTAAGTTTATCTTTTAAAAAATTCTTAAACATCCTTATGAAATAGTTTAGGCAGAGTACACATCTGGTCAGTGATTATATTCCATGCTTGGATAGAATTTGAATTAACCTAAAGGTTTGCCCTTAGAAGTGATCCAGTGATTTTCTTCCCAGCCTGCTCTCTTTGTTGATTCCTCATTATCAATGGGGAGGGGGGCATATGAACCCAGGTGATATAAAATTAGTTTCAACTTAGTTCTGGACATCTCTAGGTTGCTCTTTGTATTTGTATGTTAATACAAAGCATGAAGTGAGAATACATTGCTTCAACAGGAAATGAAAATGTTCATTTTGGTGTGGTTGGTAAACCAGTTCAAAACGGAACATTGGCAGCTAACAGAAACTTCATCCCAAAATATAATAGCGGCAAATAACCAAATCCTCACGCCCAAAACATTTATTTATGTATGCCAAAGTGCAACTTCCCAGGAGCCTGTTCATTTTAAATATTCACCTCAATCAACTGCTATGCCCCCCCCCCCTCTCGTAACCATCCATGGATTACCAAATCTTCGGAGGCTTGTGGGACCTAGGAGATGGTGAGGGGGAAAATAGGTGTTTGTAGAGAAGTGTGAAATCCCACTGATAAGTCAGAATTAGCTTGCAAAAAGATGGATTTAAACTCACTCGTTTGTTACAATCTTTTATTTAAAAAGTCGAGTTTTTGGGGAACTCTATGAAGAAAATCACTTATTTAGATTACGTAGGAGGGACTGAGAATGATGCCGCAAGAATGACTTTATCCACGATCCATACACAGAATAAATCTGTTAATACCAATCTTTCTAGTAGAAAGTTTAATGTTTTACTAGACTACCCCATCCCACATTTTCCCCCTAAAGGTATCAGCATCCATATAACCTTTATTTTACAATATAAAATGCAGCTTTGAGTATTTTGCCTTAATATTTACATGTTCGCGAATGTTTGAAGTTCTAATATTACACCTTATCTCTGATACTCTTTTCATTTGCTTTTTACAACAATATCAAATTATCTCTTTCAATGCACTCTTTAAATATCCTTGATCCTAGAAAACCTCTTTTTTGCTAGCCCAAAGCTGTTGTTAAGGCTCCCTTTTATCTACATGGTAGTAAGCAGTTACCACAGACAGATTAATCAAAAGGAGATAAACTGGTGTGGGTTGGGGGGGGGGGCACTGCTAACCCAAAATGTACTCTTTGCCAAACACATCTCAGCATCTGCTTTGTCATACCTACAATAAGCTTAAAGTACATTGGTTCAAACAGCTGAGAATGTAAAAACAAGAAAATACAGATTGGACAGGATGTTCTTTTAACTGCAGATATTCTACTCATGCACAAAACTATAAACGACATCCAACTAAGCCACCCCTCCAAATCTCACAACCATAACATTTGACACCAATTCTATGGAGCTCGGTATACAGTCAGCACATGTTATCAGAATCTTCCTAGTTTTCACCACTACACACATTCACAGAATCCAACATATGGATCTAGTCCCAACATTGTAGGCCTGACTGTCACCAAATATGTATAGGAAGAATCAAAATACTCCCTGAAGGCACTCTTGGAAGTCATATTTCTATGTTCATATTAAAAGACATACAATCCTTTACGTTATCTACTATTTGGCATTCTTTAACACTGTAGGAAATATAAAGCTATACAATTTTCAGGAAAAGAGAACTAAAAGTTGGATAGAACATTGAAAGTAAATATAGCTGTATAATAAGTTCATAAACACAACCATACCCCTTGTGCAAGAACTTGTTTTCTGGGAGGAAATATCTAAATCTCCAGCCAGCTAGTGCATGTGACCACGAAAAAAATTGTAACAAATTGTATCTCAGGCCTAGTACCAGCTGCTTATACATGTAACCGGTCACAGATTACCATTCCAGTTCATTTGAACTCTGTCACAGGCCCTTATATATAATCTTCATTGTACTTAAGGGGGGAAAAACAACCAAAGGTGCAAACAAAACAAAAAACATACCACAGAGGGAGAGACTCCAGCCTAATTGGAAGCTGCTTCAGAAGAAATGAGAATTTCTGGAATTCAGCAGCAGGTTGAATTCCAGCAGGTGACTACAAGGCACGGAATGAAATAATATGTATAGAGGGCGAGGGATATATTTGGCATAAAAACACTAAGGCACCAAATATAGCTCCATAAAATAAAAGTGGCTTGGTTGTGTACATTCATGTGCTGGAGAAACAAGGTAAAGCTTAACTACTATGTAACAGAGCAAAAGCAACAATTTTCAGAGGAACACCCCAAGAATCTGAATTCAGTGAAGGTTAGTGTTTCAACTTCAACTACACAGAGTTAATAGCTATGCTGAGAAAATGATTGCATGAGCACAACTTAGCAACCTAAAATGCAGGAAACAGAGCCTGCTGGCTTTTGACACTTCATTTGAAAAATGATTTTTAAAAGGTGCATCCATCCACACTGTAGACTTGGAGCAGCTTGACACCACTTTAACAGCCATGTTCATTGCTATGGAATCCTGGGATTTTTTGTTTGATAATACCTTTAACCAACTCTGCCAAACAGTGCTGGTGCCTCACCAAACTACAAATCACAGGATTCCATAGCACCAAGTCCTGGCAATTAAAGTGATGTCAAATTGGAGAAACAGAGTGAAGAGAGGGCAGCATGGAAGACACAACTCCCATCGCTTGGGAGCCCCTCAATATACACAATATAATAATATATAAAAATAATAATACTGTAATGCAGTAATACTAATATCTATGTAGGATTAACATAACTCAAAAACAACTGGACGAATTGACATGAAATTTGGACACAATACACCTATCAGGCCAACAGGTGACCGTCACTCGTAAAAACACTGACAAACACAGCAGAAAAGACTTTAAAAGCCAACCCCTCCAAAAAACAAAAAAATACATTACAAAGCATACACAAACCCACATATATACACACAAACATATATACACACACACAGATTGGGCCACAGCAATGAAATGGACATCCAAGTGACAGGGGGTACTGGTTGTGGGGGTAGTATTACTGTATATATAATATTATTATTGTAATATATTATATATTCTACAATGTATGATATAATACAATATATTATCTAACACTAATTGGATAATATACTGCTAGTGTATTATATATTGTGGTATAATAATATAGTACAATATAATAATATAATTTTGCATACTATATATTACCTGTAAAATAACTAATAACATTGCAATAGATTGGTATAGTACAATAATATATAATATGAATATTGTGCTATGCTAATAATACTGTATATTATACATATAACATTAATATTATAATGTAATACAAATACAAAATAATACTAATAAAATATAATATTGTAATATAATCTATATATATAATTTTGACACGGTCGTGCATTGACGATCATAGACAACGAAACCATAAAACGCAGAAGCACTAAAATCGACAGCCTACACAACCATACAATAAGGTACCTAAACGGCCCAAAAACAGACCCTAGGTACCTCCCAACACCCCCAAAACCAGCCCCAAAACCGCCAAGGGAATTCCCATCCCGGCCTCTTCGCCAGCGCAAACGCTTAGAACGTTCGCGCATGGCAGCCAACACTCACCCCGCCTCCTCCTCCTCAGGAACAGCGGCGGGGCGCCGTGGATGGAGGGAGGGGCCGGGCTGGGAGAAACCGAGCCGGCTCCTCCTTAGCCCCGCCTCCTCCCTCCCTCCATCCACGGCACGGCCGCCGCTGTTCCGGAACAGCGGCGGACGCGCCGGGGATGTAGCAAGGGAGGGGGCCGGGCTAAGGAGAAACCGAGCCGGCTCCTCCTTAGCCCCGCCTCCTCCCTCCCTCCATCCACGGCACGGCCGCCGCTGTTCCGAACAGCGGCGGACGCGCCGGGATGTAGCAAGGGAGGGGCCGGGCTAAGGAGAAACCGAGCCGGCTCCTCCTTAGCCCGCCTCCTCCCCTCCATCCACGGCACGGCCGCCGCTGTTCTGGAACAGCGGCGGACGCGCCTCGGGATGTAGCAAGGGAGGGGGGCCGGGCTAAGGAGAAACCGAGCCGGCTCCTCCTTAGCCCCGCTCCTCCCTCCCTCCATCCACGGCACGGTCGCCGCTGTTCCGGAACAGCGGTGGCTGCGCCGTGGCTGCAGCAAGGGAGGGGGCCGGGCTAAGGAGAAACTGAGCCAGCTCCTCCTTAGCCCCGCCTCCTCCCTCCCCTCCATCCACGCCATGACGCCGCTGCTCCGGAACAGCGGCGGCTGCGCCGTGGATGCAGCAAGGGAGGGGCTGGGCTAAGGAGAAACCGAGCCGGCTCCTCCTTAGCCCTGCCTCCTCCCTCCATCCATCCATGGCACGGCCGCCCCTCCGGAACAGCGGCAGCCGCGCCGTGGGTGTAGCAAGGGAGGGACGGGCTGGGAGGAGAAACCGAGCCGGCTCCCTCCTTAGCCCCCCTCCTCCCTCCTTAGCCCCTCCTCCTCCCTCCTTAGCCCCTCCTCCTCCCTCCGCGCGGCTCACTGGGAAACAGGGTGGAGACAGGGCAGGAAGGGGAAGTGGCCGTGCGGGCCTTTTGGGAACTGAAGCGAGGTGGATGAGGTAAGGAGCCGACCAGAGCCTTTGGTGGGTACAGGAAGGACCCACCTGTCTTCCCATCCTCCCACCTCCACGTTCCCCTGCCTGCCCCCACACCACAAGACAGACAGAGACACAGACAGAGGTAGAGAGAGTGAAACAGAGAGACTGAGAGAGAGAGAGAGACTGATAGAGACAGTCCTGGAGAGACACAGAGATAGACAGACAGAAAGAGAGAGAGAGGGAGATTGATACACAGACAGTGAGAGAGAGAGAGAGAGAGAGAGAGAGAGAGAGAGACATAGACACAGACAGAGGCACACAGAGAAAGAAATAGAGAGAAAAACAGACAGACAGAGAGCTACAGACAGACAGACAGAGGGAAAGAAACAGAGACAGAGTGAGAGAGAGACAGAAAGAGACAAATAAATAGAGAAAAGCAGAGATACATACAGATAGAGAGACAGATCGATAGACAGACAGACAGACAGATACAGAGAAAGGTAGAGATACACAGAGAGCGAGACATAGAAAGAGAGATAGACAAACACAGACAGACAGAGATAGAAAGACAAAGAAAAACAGAAAGAGATAGATAGATAGATAGATAGATAGATAGATAGATAGACAGAGAATGGCATATGGCACAACAACGTGTGCCGGGCTCAGCTAGTAATACTAATAAATATGGTACTGACAATATATAATTATATACTGTTTAATTGTTTATATCACATTTTATCTCTCCTTAGTGAGACTCAAAGTGGCCCACAATCAAAATACAATAATATTTGTGTATTTTAAGTCATAATGTTTTTGGGTTGTTGTGTAAACATTGAAGGGTTACACTTTACTTATGCATGGAAATTCCAAGGAATACTTGATCTAATGAACATCTATTCTATAAACATTTTTGTGTTATCGAAGGCTTTCATGGCCGGAATCAGTAGACTGCTGTAAGTTTTTCAGGCTCTATGGCCATGTTCCAGAAGCATTCTCTCCTGATGTTTCGCCTGCATCTATGACAGGTGACCCAGGGATTGTGGCTATGAAAGCCTTTGTAAACAACACAGAGGAAGTATTACCGAACTGCAAACCAACACCACAACTGTGGTTGCAAATAACACAAAGGAACAGGAAAGCAATAATTCTATAGATAAGACATACACTTATCATATAAAAGTCATGTATTCACACTATAGAGGTATGGTTCATATCATATAATCAAAGCATTCCCCATGTAACAATAATACTGTGAAAGTTTATTTCCATAGTAAAGTCCTACTCTCGTTCCGTTCGAACAGTCCCATCCAATCATATTAGAACGTACATACGTGTATGTCCCAACCCACATCCACATCCCGACTTCATCCGCGTTTTTCCATCCATTTGGATTTACAACTGCTGCACGCCATAGGCACTTGGATTATTCCAGTATTTCTTTCACTATCCTTGGATGTGGATCAGGACATACATGTATGTAGATTCTAATATGATTGGATGGGACTGTTCGAACTGAACGAGAGTAGGACTTTACTATGGACACAAACTTTCACAATATTATTGTTACGTGGGGGAATGCTTTGATTATATGATATGAACCATACCTCTATAGCAGGGGTGCTCACACTTTTCCAACATGCGAGCTACTTATAAAACAACCAAGCCCCAAAGATCTACCTACCCACTACTCAGAGAGCCATAAAAGCAAAATATTAGGAAATTTATTTCAGTGAGAGCCATATAATATATTTTAAGACTGAATTCAACTAAATGTGAGTATAATAAGCCCCTGAGCATTCCTCACAAATGGCATGGGAGCCATACACACTGTGCCTGCGATCTACCAGGACGCCCTTCGAGATCTACCAGTAGATCATGATCTACCTAATGAGCACCCCTGCTCTATAGTGTGACTTTTATATGATAAGTGTATGTCTTATCTATAGAATTATTGCTTTCCTATTCCTTTGTGTTGTTTGCAACCACAGTCATGAAAGCCTTTGACAATACATGTACAGTGTTCCCTCGCTACTTTGTGGTTCGCTTATTGCAGACTTGCTGTTTTGCAGATTTCAAAAAATATTACTTCAAAATAGGTATCATGGTATTTTTGCTGTTTTGTGGGGGTTTGCCGCCACCACTGGTCTCCAAGGCACTTTCCCTCCTCAGTCCTCCCTCCCTCCAACCTTGAAGGGCCTTTCCTTCACTTTATTTTATAAGTTTATAAAGACTTAAAATAGTGTATAACTACTAAAATAATGTATAAATATTAAAATAGAGCATCCCCACGTCATGGTTTTTCACAACACTGTAACGTTTTTGATTAAGCACCGGGAATGTGGCGCAGCTGGCTTGGTGTCAGCTGCATAAGACCTCTACTGACCAGAAGAGTTTGAGGCCTGCCCAGGTCGGGGTGATTTCTCGACCAATTTGTGTAGCTCGTTGTCGACCTTTGCAACCCGAAAGACAGTTGCATCTGTCAAGTAGGAAATGTAGGTACCACTTTGTGGGGAGGCTAAATTTAACTGATTTCTGGGATGTTAAATTGCCTCTATGTCTGTCTATATATGTTGTAGGTCAATGGCATTGAATGTTTGCCTGTATATGTGCATTGTGATCCGCCCTGAGTCCCCTGCGGGGTGAGAAGGGCGGAATATAAATCAGTGTTTCCCAACCAGTGTGTCGTGGCACACTAGTGTGCCGTGAGCGATCAGCAGGTGTGTCGTGGGAAATTGGCACTCTTCCCCTCCTAGCAGCTCTTTCTCCCTCTTTCCCTCCCCAAGGCAAAGGAAGGGTTCCCGCCGAATGTCGGAAGCTCCACGTCAGTGAATTAGGCAGTGAGCGAACCTGGGAGCATTGGGAGGCTGAAGCATTCACAGGTTTCCAAGAAATAAATTGAGCCTCTCAGCTTGGAAATGTTGCCTCCCCCCCCCCCAACAAGGAACTGTTTATAACAGCTTCATGACATCCATAGTTATCATAGTAAGCAAGTTTCACTCAGGGTGAAATTTCACAAAGGTCTGGAGAACAAGCCCTATGAGGAGCAGCTTGAAGAGCTGGGCATGTTTAGCCTGAAGAAGAGAAGGCTGAGAGAAGACATGATAGCCATGTATAAGTATGTGAGAGGAAGTAATATCTATGCTGTGTTCATCGAAACAGGCCCAGGTTTCACACTGAGTGTATAAATACATTTAAAAACATATTAACTATATGTATTACTGTGATAGAGTGTCATTTTAGCTGGTGGTGTGCCCCAGGATTTTGTAAATGTAAAAAATGTGCTGCGGCTCAAAAAAGGTTGAAAAACACTGATATAAATGACGTAAATAAATAAATAAATAATAATAAATATAAATACATAATAAAGAAATTGATTGTGAGCCACTTTGGGTCTCAGTATGGAGAGATAAAGCGGGATATAAATTTTAAAAATGGGATTAATTCCCAAGTTTGCCCACGCCTGGTCCACACTAACCATATAATGAATGCCCTTCAAACTGCGTTACTTGGCAGCGTAGATCCAGCTTTAGTCATAAACACGGCTAGGCCAAAGGAAGCCAGCCCAGCACAGAGAGAAAACAAACCCTAGTGTGGGTTGTTGTAGGTTTTCCGGGTTGTAAGGCCATGTTCTAGAACAGGCCTGGGCAAAGTTGGGCCTTTGAGGTGTTTTGGGCCTTTGAGGTGTTTTCCATTGGAAGGGGCCTGAGGCTGTGAGGAATTGTGGGAGTTGAAGTCCAAAACACCTCAAAGGCCCAACTTTGAGGCTGTGAGGAATTGTGGGAGTTGAAGTCCAAAACACCTCAAAGGCCCAACTGAGGCTGTGAGGAATTGTGGGAGTTGAAGTCCAAAACACCTCAAAGGCCCAACTTTAAGACTGTGAGGAATTGTGGGAGTTGGAGTCCAAAACACCTCAAAGGCCCAACTTTGAGGCTGTGAGGAATTGTGGGAGTTGAAGTCCAAAACACCCCAAAGGCCCAACTTTGAGGCTGTGAGGAATTGTGGGAGTTGAAGTCCAAAACACCCCAAAGGCCCAACTTTGAGGCTGTGAGGAATTGTGGGAGTTGAAGTCCAAAACACCCCAAAGGCTCAACTTTGAGGCTGTGAGGAATTGTGGGAGTTGAAGTCCAAAACACCTCAAAGGCCCAACTGAGGCGGTGAGGAATTGTGGGAGTTGAAGTCCAAAACACCTCAAAGGCCCAACTTTGAGGCTGTGAGGAATTGTGGGAGTTGAAGTCCAAAACACCTCAAAGGCCCAACTTTGAGGCTGTGAGGAATTGTGGGAGTTGAAGTCCAAAACACCTCAAAGGCCCAACTGAGGCTGTGAGGAATTGTGGGAGTTGAAGTCCAAAACACCTCAAAGGCCCAACTGAGGCTGTGAGGAATTGTGGGAGTTGAAGTCCAAAACACCTCAAAGGCCCAACTGAGGCTGTGAGGAATTGTGGGAGTTGAAGTCCAAAACACCCCAAAGGCCCAACTTTGAGGCTGTGAGGAATTGTGGGAGTTGAAGTCCAAAACACCTGAAAGGCCCAACTTTGCCCTGCAATCTGTGGCAAGCATCCTCGGAGGTTGTGAGCCTACTGTGCCCGTAGACTTCCTCAGGAAAGGCCGCTGCTTTCCTCTCACTCCAGCCACGAAGGCCGCAGCAGGAAGGCTTCCTTCCCTCAAACAAGGGGAAAGATGTGGCTTTCCAGGCCTCGTCGAAACCCAGGCCTTGCCTGCTGTCTTACCCGGACTGAGGGAGTTAGGCCGTCCGCCAAAGGCGCCCCTCGACGCCGACCCGAGGTTGGCTCCGTGCGGCCCAGCAGCAGCTGCCGCCACAGGCTCCGCCGCCCGCCGCGAGACGATGGAGCAGCTCGCTCTCTCTCGCGCTCCCTCTCTCTCTCTCTTGCGCGCGCGCAGCCCCCCTCCCCTCCGCCTTCCTGTCTCTGGGTTGGCCCCTCCCTCTTTCCGTCTTTCCTTCCTTCCTGTCAGTTTGCAACTGCCCGCGTGCGCGGCCCCCGCCCCCCTCGAAGAAGGTCGCGCGCATCCCGCCGACGCTTTTAATCCTGCAAGGTGCGCATGCGCACGGCGGCAACGGCGCCTCTTCATCCCCATTGCATAACTCGGGAGGGAGGGAGGGAGGAGGAAGAGGGAAGAGTGCGCATGCGCGCAGAGGAGGAGGAAGGGAATAGTGTTCCTGACCTTATTGAGGAAGAAGGGAGGAAAGGAGAGGACATGGCCACACCAATACAGCCTCTCCCAAGTGTTTTACACATCTAACAGCTCTATAATTCTGGGCCCTTTCTCACAGCCCTAAATCCCAGAGTAGCAAGGCAGAAAATCCCACCATATCTGCTTTGAACTGGGTTATCTTGAGTCCACACTGCCATATATTCCAGTTCAAAGCTGACAATATGGGATTTTATTCAGATTTATTTATTATTTATAAATCTATTATATAAATGGGTTCACGTCATGTGATGTATACCTCAAACAAAGAAACCACAAAACGCAGAAACACAATACTTGCCAACAAATAGGCCTCAAGCAAGGTACGTTTGTAGCAAAGAAACTTTCCCCCCCAAAACCTAAAAGGCCCCCAAAAACAACGAGTAAAAATAAAACTACATTTCCCAGTATCCTCCGGGGCAGCCAACGACTCACCCAGCCTCAACATGATTGGCTGCCAATAAGGGCGGATTTGCATAACTGCTGCACTGGCCAGCCAACATGAAAATTCCGATCCATAGTAAACTGCCAAAACAGAATAAGGAAAAGGCCTGAGCCAATCCCCAACACAAACACCCAAATCACTTCCAACCGAAAAACACCCAAAAATCACAGACCACGCCAAAATTGACAGTAAGGCTTCATTAACTTGATTTCCTAACTAGCCCTCACTTACTGGAAAGCTGTTTACGCTCTGAATTGACAGTAAGACTTCATTAACTTGATTCTCCGACCAGGCCTCAGCTCATTGGACATTGTGTATGGCCTGAATTGACAGTAAGGCTTCATTAACTTGCTGTTCCTAACTAGGCCTCAGCTCATGGGACATTGTGTATGGCCTGAATTTACAGTAACCTACCTTGGCACACAGAGCCCCGACCATGCATGATGGGACTTGAAGTACCACCATGGAAAATGGAATTTGTAGTACTTCAATTGAGTGAATGGGCAACAAAGTGGCAAATGCATTTTAACCTAAACAAGTGTAAAGTCATGCACATCGGGGCAAAGAACCCCAACTACACCTACAAATTGATGGGGTCAAAGCTTTCCGAGACAAACCAGGAAAGGATCTTGGGGTTTTGGTGGACAGCTCAATGAAGATGTCAACCCAGTGCGCAGCAGCAGTGAAAAAGCAAATTCTATGCTTGGCATGATCAGGAAGGGAATCGAAAATAGGTCGTCAAATGTTGTATTGCCTCTCTACAAATCTATGGTGAGGCCACATCTGGAGTACTGTGTACAATTCTGGTCACCGCACCTCAAGAAGGATATAACGGAACTGGAAAAAGGTACAGAAAAGGGCAACAAGAATGATCCAAGGGATGGAGCAGCTCCCTTACGAAATCAGGTTGCAACGCCTTGGTCTTTTCAGCCTTGAAAGACGGCGTTTAAGAGGTGACTTGATCGAAGTGTATAAAATCATGCATGGGATAGAAAAGGTGAATAGAGAAAAATATTTTCTCTGTCACACAACACTAGGACTAGGGGGCACTCCCTAAAGCTCCAAGGTAGGAAAGTTAGGACTAATAAAGGGAAATATTTCTTCACCCAGAGGGTCATTGGGTTATGGAACTCACTTCCAGAGGAGGTTGTGACAGCGGTCAGCCTGGACAGCTTCAAGGCAGGATTAGACAGATTAATGGATACCAAGGGAATCAGTAGCTACTGAAATGGACATCCAAGTGCCACCTCTGTGTTGACGGAGGCAGGCAGGATTTCCCCGGGTACTGGTTGTGGGGGGTCGGGAGCAGGTGAGGGTTTTGCCCTCCTTTCTGCTAGAGATCCCTGTGTACAACTAGTGGGCCACTGTGTGACACAGAATGCTGGACTAGATGGGCTGAGGCCCGATTCAGCATGGCTCTTCTTATGTTCTTATGTTCTTATGTTCTAAAACCCATCATTCCCCACAGACCAATGTGGCCCAGAACCAATACCAATAAAGACCCAACTTGGCACACCATGCCCCCATGACCCACACTCCATCCAACTGCAGTTTAGAGGAGGGCACACCGTGGATGATTGGACTTTCTCGCATCTCCTAAATAGGGCACAGCAACGCGTGCCGGGTACAGCTAGTAAATTATAAATAAATAATTTATTTATTGAAGGCGCCTCTGATTTATTGATGGTGTACAACGGAAAGCCGCCTGCGCTCAAGCTGATCTGACCTTGCAGCAGGGAGTTCCGCAGTTCCTGGATGCCCTATTGTAGTGTTTCCCAACCAGTGTGCCGGGGCACGCTAGTGTGCCGTGAGCGATCATCAGGTGTGCTGTGGCGAATTGGAACCTCCAGTACCCTTTCTTCCCCCTCCTGCCGAACACTTTTTCTTCTCCACTCGGGCTCCCTTCTTCCCAGCCTCGCTCTGCTTGCTTTGCCTCGCTTTGCTCACGCTGCCGCTTCTGCAGGAGGGGGGAGGGGGGAAGACGTGACCCGTGCGGGCGCTACTGCGCAGACTCACCCCACGTCTTCCTCCCTCCCCTCCACAGTGCTCTCTGGATATAGGTGAACTACAACTCCAAAACTCAAGGTCAATGCCAACCAAAATTCTTATAGCATTTTCTCTTAGTTATGGTAGTTCTGTGTGGGAAGTTTGATTCCATTCCATCATTGGTGGAGTTCAGAATGCTCTTTGATTGTGGGTGAACTATAACTCCCAGCTTTTGAGCAAGACCTTCGTGTGTGTCTTTCTGCCATTCCTGCCAGGATATCTATGTTGTGTTCATCGAAACAGGCCCAGGTTTCACACTGAGTGTATAAATACATTTAAAAACATATTAACTATATGTATTACTGTGTTAGAGTGTCATTTTGTGTCATTTTGGTTGGTGGTGTGCCCCAAGATTTTGTAAATGTAAAAAATGTGCCGCGGCTCAAAAAAGGTTGAAAAACACTGCCCTATTGGGCCAGCATCAATAGGAGTGGCTACAGCAGCAGCTTCAACAAGCAACCTCTTTGCTTTCTTCCCCTGACCCTAACATTGTAACAAATCCCCAATACATTTAATTGTAACTTTTTCCTTTCCATAGTGAATACATTGTGTCCTTTACTGTCTCCAACTCTCTCCAAGCATGAACCTTTCTTTTCCCAAGCCGCAGATCACTGCCGGCTCGCCCAGGATGCTCTTACAGCGTCCCGGGGAGGCCAAAACTGCGTTCCCCTGAACCGTGGATATTGAGACCCATAAGGCCTCTGTATCCACGGGTCAACAGATCGCCTCCATTTTGGTGCCGTATTTTTCCTACGCTACTGCTACCTCGGTTTTGCTCTTTGGGCCCCTACGCCCCGGGAATAACCTTTTTAAATCATAAAGAAATAAACTTTAAATGGAGACCAGCTGATTGTCATCCATGGCTCCTCACTGCAACAACCAATCCTGCCGCCGTCCTGTGGATGTCCAGAAGCCTGTGACCTGGAGAGCTTGCTGTGGTGACCCCTTGGGATCTCCGGAAAGCAAGTGTTTACAAATGCAGAGTAACTGACATAGGAAGTGGAATCACTTGACAATAGAACTTGAACAACATTATTTAACTAGGAGATGCTGAAGATAATGTTATTGCTTTTATTGTTTTTATTGCTTCTATTATGGTTTTATACTGTTTTAATGTTTAATTTGTATTTTGTTGTTATATGTACTGACTTGTAAACTGCCTTGAGTTGCCGATAAGACTGAGAAAGGCGGTAAACAAGTACAGTAAATAAATAAATAAATTCCAACACTTATTCTATATATATCACCGTATCTACCATCTGTACATGTTTGAGGACACTTTGTAATCCTAAAATACAATGAAATCCAAACCACTCTATATTCTAAAGCAAGGGTATCAAACTCATTATAAAATTATTTTAAAAATCGGAAATTAGTAATTGTTCTTGCGGTCCAGAGTTTGGGAACCACTGCACTACACCATTTGAAATATGTATTTATTAGAACAGTATTTCAAATATTACTATACTTACTTATTTGTCTTTCAGATACAGTAATAGAAGAAGATTTTTAAAAACATCCTTATCAAGTAGGGTGGCAAATCCCTTTGACATTACCCCCTATTACTGACAGAAATGGCCTTATTTTATAGGCAGAGATGGGGAGAAGCATTTGTAGGATATCTTGTCACATGCCAAAATAACTTATCTACTTTGGGTTCATTGATTTGAAGTGAAGGGCTCTGCCTTAGGTGGTCAGCAGACTGATCCTGGCAGACATCCACACTCAGGAAAGAGACCCTCTCACCACCACTAATTCGAAGCATATCAGGTTATGTGGGACATATTCGGAAGATGATCTCCAAAGGTGGGCAACACAAGAAGGGATCCTGTTGTTAGATTAAACCCTCTTCACAAAGTATTTAAGCCCCATAATACTTTCGCCAGCAGTTTGGATTGCACTAAACACAAAATAGTTAGACAGTGCACCCATGCATGACAAGCCATTTGCAAGTTTCATTCTATGTTCTTACACCAGAACTGTTCTAATTATAGAAGCTAAATCTGCAATAGCCCTTCTTTAATGCTGCCATTTAATGAAGTAAATTAAGTCCCTCCTCCCTTTCCCTCCTCTCTTTATTAGGGTTTGGGGGCAAATTTCCGTCTTATATGTGGATACATTTGTTTAAAATTGATTGCCAAAGGGATAAAAAAGGGGAGAACTATGGCACCTTAAAACTTGACAAATTTATTATATCACAGCCTACACACCATTGTGCTATAATATTTAGGATTTAAGGTGCACTGGGCCCCAAAAGTTGTTTGCTGAGTTTGTATCATTGTGTAATTATTGATTCATTCTATCTTACTTTGTGTGTGTGTGTGCCTTTTTTCCCATGTCAGGAGCGATTTGGGGAACTGCAAGTCACTTCTAGTGTGAGAGAATGGGCTGTCTGCAAAGACATTGCCCAGGGGATGCCCAGAAGTTTTGATGGTTTACCATCCTTGTGGGAGGCTTCTCTCATGTCCCCGCTTGGAGAGCTGCAGCTGACAGAGGGAGCTCATCCGCACTCTCCCGGGATTTGAACCTCCAACCTGTCAATCTTCAGGCCTGCCAGCACAAGGGTTGCAAGAAGATTGCGCAGATTGACTATAAGCAGAGGCATAATACTGTTGCTTAGATGATCTACTGGAACTTGTGCCAGAATACCTTCTGCCTGCAACAAAAAAACTGGTGGGAACACAAGGCTGAAAAAGTTACACAAATTTCTGACCTCACGATCATAGAAAAAAAACACAGTGTGGATCGTCAGTGTTGCAATCCTAGGCAACAGCAGAATTGATGAGAAGCAACTGGAAAAGTTTACACGATATGAGGATTTAAAGATAGAACTGCAAAGACTCTGGCACAAGCCAGTAAAATGGTCCCAGTTGTGATCGGCACACTCGGTGCAGTGCCTAAAGACTTTGGCCTGCACCAGGCATGTAGCCAGGGGGGGGGGGCTAAGGGGCTTCAGCCCCCCCCGAAATTCTCAGGGTGGTCCGCGAAAAGGCCTTACTGGTACATTATTTAAACTGTTATGTTTATTCATATCATGATCTGATCACCATGCTCATTATATCCCACATGAATGGGGTTATTGGGATAACAATACAAAAGATTTGCTAGGGTAGACCCTCTTCCACCCAGTCTCAGCCCCCCCGAACCAAACTCAGCCCCCTCCGAAACAAAATCCTGGCTACGGCCCTGGCCTGCACTTAAAAACAATCAGCGCTGACAAAATTATCACCTGTCAGCTGAAAAAGGCTGCCCTACTCGGATCTGCACGCATTATTCGCCGATACATCACACAGTACTAGACACTTGGGAAGTGTCCGACTATGTTCCAATACAAAAGTCAGCATAGTGATCTTGTTGTGTTTCAAATAATAATAATAATAATAACAACAACAATAATTCTCTTTAGTGGGATATAATGAAGTCTGGGTATTGAGGTAGGCATCACAGAAAAGGTCTCCTCTCTTTAAAAAATGTTTTTAATAACGAGACAGACATGGCATCACCTATGTGGAATTTCATCTATAGTATATAGGGCAGCAAAAGAGAATGGGGGATTATTTAATAAGCCCCGGAGGGCTTCTAATTCCCTTCCATGGGAGGCCTGAGTGGCTCTCTTTTCGCTGGCTGTTACAGACATTTAAACAAGCATTTGATGATTAATTGCTTGCAGAAGGAACTTTCATGGTGTAGGTGATGTTTATCTTTCTTGTTATATTTTTAATGAGTTTATGACAGCGACACTTCTTCAGAAAGAGCAACAAATGATGGAGGAGAAAATAGAAAAAGCATATCGAGTCTCCACAGCTTTCTCGAGGCGGAATAAATCAGCAAGGGACATATTGGTACAATATAATTCAATAAAGATCAAAGAGGAAGTGATAAAAACCACTATGCGAACCCATATACAGTGAACGGGAAAGATATAAGAATAATGAGAGAGATACCAAGTGCCATACTTGATAACAGGAAAAAAATATTACTTACGGACAGACGCCTTAAAAGACCATGATATTAGATTCAAGTGGGATAAGGTAGATGGACTAACGTTCTCTTTTCGCTCTGTGAAATATTGGATCAATTCTGCTGAGGCTGCTGACGAGTTTTATAAAAAGTGGGAGCACATTCTTGACCCATCGAATGGAAGAATAGAAAATAATAAAAGGCAAAAACAAGAGAATAAGGCCCCAGCGAAGGGACTACACAAAGAACAAAATAGGAACCGAGAAGGATCGGCGGATAAACCAAAAGGCAGTATACCATCAGAAGATAAACTAGGAAGAAAAGAAGAGATGGACGAACAAGAGCAAGACGAGGACGAACCGAATGAACATGACTCAGAGACAGGATCGGAGGAGGCAGGCTCCGACGAGGAAGGCCAAGTCCAGGACTACTAAACATAATCTAACTATGGAGGTAAAATGCTTCTCTCTCAATACAAACGGTATGAACATACCGGAGAAGAAAGCAAAAATTTTTCATTATTTGCAAAAACAGAAGGCATGGGTGTATGCACTACAGGAAACGCATATTAAGGAATCCAGGAAAGATCTCCTGGAAAATAAGAAATTAGGTGTATTGTTTAGTTCTGCAATAGAAAAGAAAAAAAAGGGAGTAGCATTATATATTAATCCCGCCCTTGAGCCGGAATTACATTATAAAGATAAGGATGGAAGAGTGATCGCAGTGGTAGGGAATGTCAAGGGGAAAAAAATTCTTTTTATTTGTGTTTATGCTCCGAACGGTCCAAAACTTAATTTTTTTGATAAGCTCAATGAGAAAGTTATAGCAGCAGAATGCGATGAGTGTATAATGCTTGGTGACTTCAACGGGGTTATCAACCCCGTGATGGACAAGAAATGCGAAAAAGGGAAAAAGTATAAGGGTAATGTGGGTAAGCTCCCAAACTCCTTCTTTAGGATGGTCAATACAAACTCATTGGAAGATATCTGGAGAACCCAGAACGGGAAGAGCAATGACTATACCTTTTTTTCAGGGAGACGACAATCCTGGTCGAGGATAGATTTCATTTTGGTATCTAAGGGGTTAGTAAGACAAGTGGTAAAAACTAAGATACACACGAGGGTAGTATCTGATCATGCACCGACTGAAATAATACTAAAATGGGGGGAGAGACAATATAGATGGAGATTAAACGATTCACTATTAAAGAAAGAAGAAGATATCCAAAAAAATAAGAGCTAATTAAGGAATATTTTACAATAAACAATCAAGAGGATACGGATATGTTAACAATTTGGGAAGCAAGCAAAGCAGTGATGCGTGGGAATTTTATAGCCCAAGCCTCCTATATAAAGAAGCAGAGGAGAAATGAGATGGATAGGCTCAGGCGGAATTGAATATCTTAGAAAGGAGATTGAAGAAAGACCCAAAAGATAAGGAGGTGGGAGAAAAATAAAATATAATAAGGCCCAAATAAACCTACTAACAGTGGAAGAGATGGAAAAGAAATTAAAATTCCTAAAACAAAGAAATTTCGAATATGCGAATAAATCGGGAAGTGGCTTTCATACCTAGTAAGGAAAAAAACTCAAAAAAATATAATAACAAAAATAACAAGAGGCGGAATTTCATATATAAAAGAGAAAGAGATCATCAATGAGTTTGTCACATATTACCAGGAACTATATAAGGATGATGGTATAAGTAGAATCGAGATACAAGAATATTTAAATAAACAAAACCTCCCACACATCTCCGAGGAAGATAGGGAGCTCTTAAATGCGGATATTACTGAGGAGGAAGTGACTATAGCAATAGATGGATTAAAACCAGGGAAAGCACCGGGCCCGGACGGGTTTACTGATATTTACTATAAAAAGTTTAAAGAGAACTTGGCACCCCAACTTAAAAAGGTAATTAATGCAATCATCCAACAAGGTAGGATGCCAGGCACATGGGGAAGTTCAGACATTGTGATAATCCATAAAGAAGGGAAGGATACAGAATGTGTGCAAAATTATAGACCTATATCTCTCACAAACCTGGATTACAAGATATTCGCGAGCATATTAGCCTCGCGACTTAAAATCTTTTTGAATAAGTGGATTAGTGATAGCCAGACGGGCTTCCTTCCTAACAGAAAAATGAAAAAGAATATCAGAAACGTAATAAATGCGATAGAATACATGGATAAAAATATTGACTCGAAGGCACTCTTCGCGTTCCTTGACGCGGAGAAGGCCTTCGACCGAATTGGATGGGGAATGATAGAAAGATTACTCAATGAGTTAGATATGGGCACAAATTTTATTTCAGCAATAAATGCAATATATAAAAACCAGGATGCACAAATACTAATTAACGGACAGAGATCAAAGAAGTTTCAAATAAATAAGGGGGTGAGACAGGGATGCCCCCTGTCCCCACTGATTTTTAATCTTGTGATAGAAGTAATGTTAAAAGATATAATACAAGATAAAGAAATAAGGGGACTAACCGTAAAGAACCATAGCTACAAAATATACGCCTTTGCGGACGATTTGGTCTGCATTGTCGACAACCCCACAGAAAATATGGAAAAGTGGATGATGAAAATTGAATCATTCGGTAACGTAGCTGGATTTAAGTTAAATAAAAGTAAATCACAAATTTTAGTTAAAAATATAAGTAAAAAGGAAGCCCAGGAGATAGAAAAGAAATATGGTATACCCATAGTAAATAGTGTAAAATATTTAGGTATAATATTAACCCAAAAAAATTGCCAACTCGTAAAAAATAACTATGAAAGAACATGGAAACAAGTTAAAGAGGATCTAGGAAGCTGGAAGACCTTAAATCTATCCCTGTTAGGGAAAATATCCTTAGTTAAAATGAAAATTTTTCCAAAGTTAAATTTTATGTTTCAAATGTTGCCTATTTTAAAGAATCACACTATACTGAAAAGATGGCAAGCTGAGTTAACAAAATTTATATGGGGAGGGAGGAAAGCAAGAGTAAAGCAGAAATATTTACAACAAGCCCCGGAAAATGGAGGATTTGGCATGCCAGATCTCACCTTGTATTATGATGCTAACTGCTTAGATAACATAAGGGACTGGATAGATCTACGGATACAAAATTATTGAATTTGGAGGGATGGGAGAATAGATTCGGATGGCATGGCTATCTGTTATATAATAAGATGAAGGAAGATAAAAATGTAAATAACCATATAATAAAAGCCCCATTATTAAAAACATGGAATAGATATAAGGATACCATCCTCAGGAAATGCCCTCTATGGGCATCTCCTTTAGAGGCTCTCCAGATAATAAAGGGAAGGAGAGAAAGTTGGCCTACATACAGCGATGTCTTAAAAAAAGGAAAAAATGACTTCATTCTGAAAACCCTGGAGGAACTCAAGGACTTAAAAATAAATTGGTTTCAGTACGCCCAGCTAAAGACGAGATTCAAAACGGACACCCAAATTGGGTGGGAAACAATGCCAACATTGGCTGCGAAGGTCTTAACCCAACAGGGGAAGAAAAGTGTTAGCAAATTGTATAAATACTTATTAACTAAAAGTCATGATAAACCACCAATAAAAGAGTTTATGAGAAAGTGGGAAGACAATATAGGATATCAAATCAAAAGGGAGGACTGGGAAAGGAGCTGGCGCCAAAGGCAAAAGGTAACTTGTGCACAATCACTAAAGGAAAACCATCTGAAAGTTCTTTACAGATGGTATATAACCCCTGTCCAATTAGCCAAAATGTATAGAAACGGAAACGATTGGTGCTGGAAGTGCCAAAAAGAAAGAGGTCGTACTTCCACCTGTGGTGGACATGTGGAATTATTAAGAAGTATTGGATAATGGTTCAGAAAGTGGTAGAGGGAATGTTACAAGTTAAGCTAGACCTAAAACCAGAAACTTTCTTGTTAAACATTGTAGAACCCGGGATGGGGAAAGAAAAGGAAAGGTTACTGTGGCATATTTCGACCGCGCCAGAATTGTGTTGGCCAGAAAATGGAACAAAACAGAAATGCCCGACGAGGAAGAATTACTGCAAAACTACTTGAACTAGCCGAAATGGACAAATTGACCTACCTTTTAAGGTCGGGAACAATCAATCAATTTAAGGACACTTGGCATCCGTTGGTAAAATATGTAAAAGATAAGAAAAAGATTGACTTGAAAAGTTTTTGGATATAGGGTATAGGATCACAATGCTCTGAGAAATCAGGCTCCTCAATTATATTAGAAAAAGTGCGATGCCACCTGGTGAAGTCAACCGTTTGTTTGTTTTGTTTTTAACTTGTTGTCATTGTTAACCCCCTGTTATGTAACCCCTTCCCTAATTATCCCTGATTGCCCCCACCTCCCACCCCCTGACCTTTCCCACCCCCATACCCCATGTTTCATGTGACTTTTAACCAATAAAAATCTTTAAAAAAAAAAAATATTTTTAATGAGTTTATATATATTTTTTTAAAAAAATAAAGGTGTTTTAATATGACAATTTATTTAATTGGGTTTATTTTTTATTAGAAATTTTAACTCTCTCTTGAGTCAACCTGGTTGTAAACTGCCTTCAGGTAGTATTTCAGCATTATGTTGGATTTAGTGTACTTCTACAGTTTTCCTCTAATATTTTATACTATCACTTTATGGTCTGTGCCACATTCAGCCCTTGCTTTTGCAAAGAGAATGAAACTTATTTGTTTTACGCACCCAATTATATTGTCTATTTGATTTCTGTATCAGCTACCTGATGAGGGCAAAATCTAATAGAGGACTTTTTAAAAGTTATTTTTTATTAGATTTTAAATTTGAAAGAAATTTATTTATTTATTTATTTGTTTGTTGTTGTTTCAACTTGTCTGTCACCACTCCCGTGCAGCTCGGGGCGACTCACAACACTAGAATACAAGTAAATACAGATAAAATACAGATAAAATCGCATATATAAACAACACATATAACCTAAAAACCATTAAAATGGGCTATGCAACATAGCGTATATAACTTATCACATAGATAGCTTATAATTGAAGCAAGTTACGCAAATAAGTAATACGCCTGTGGGGCTAATGGTCAAACGCCTGCTTAAACAGCAGAGTCTTGCAGGCCTTTCTGAAGGCCAGCAGACTGGTCAAGGCGCGAACCTCGGGCGGGAGAGAATTCCAGAGAGTTGGTGCAATAACGCAGAATGCTCTCCTCCTTGTTGCGGTCAAGCAAAGACTTCTACAGCTCGGGATATCCAGGAGGTTGTGTGTCTCTGAACGTAGTGGTCTGGGGGGACAATATAGGGAGAGGCGGTCCCTTAGGTACACTGGCCCCAGACCATTCAAGGCCTTAAAGGTTAGTACCAACACTTTTAAGGTGATCCGGAATTCTATTGGAAGCCAGTGCAGTTCGTGCAGGATGGGCGTGATGTGGCAGCATGTTGGTGAGCCTGCCAACAATCGCGCCGCAGTGTTCTGCACCAGCTTGAGCTTCTGGATCACGGAATTTGCAGTACACCTAGGTTTTGGCAACAAATGATCGAAGTTTTAGATGCGAAAATAGCACATAAATGTAATTGAAGTTTTAACTTGCAGTGACAGCATGGAAAACTTACTACTCTAGAACACTTGTTTCAATTACTGTGACTATTCGTTACATTCCTGCTTAACATATGCAATGGTATTATGACTTCTTATCATGGGACAAATGGCATTGCATTCCAGCGTGTCTGTTCTTGAGTAGTTTGGTCAGTTTCCATAAACACGCACTCTGTTGCCATTCCTGAAATAGCTTTTGCTTCCTTCCATTCTAAAGTTGTGATGCAATCATATTATTATAGCTAATGATGCAATATACATGTTTGTCATAGTCCAACATTTAACAGACTCTGACGCGAAGGCTCTCAAAATACCTGGATGACAGGAATATCTCTCCTAGTACAGGAAACAAAGAGTATAGAGAAGGGAAATCTAGATCGGTGATTGTCATGTGCCTTCAAGTTGACTCCACCTCATGGTGACCCTACCATAGTTTCTTTCTTGGCAAGATTTATTCATAAGGAAGTTTTGCCATTGCCTTCCTGTAAGGCTGAGAGAAGGTGTCTCACCGCAGGTCAAATAATGGGGTTTGATAGCTGAGCATGGATTCAAATCCAGATGTTCCAAGAGGTTGTCTACACTAGCAAAGTAATTCAAGCACAGTTCAAAGTATTGTTCCTTGAGTTAATTTCATTAGTGCCGTATTTCTCAATCTGGGAGTCGGGACCCCTTGGAGGTTGTGAGGGGATGTCAGGGGGGTTGCCAAAGAATGACTATCAGAAAACACAGTATTTTCTGTTGGTCGTGGGCGTCTGTGTGGGAAGTTTGACCCAATTCTTTCGTTGGTGGAGTGCGGAATACTCTTTGATTGTAGGTTAACTATAAATCCCAACAACTAGAGCTCCCAAAAGACAAAATAAATCCTCCCCCAAACCCACCAATATTCAAATTTGGGCGTATCGGGTGTTTGTGCCAAATTTAGTCCAGTGAATTAAAATAAATCCTGCATATCAGATATTTACATTACGATTCATAACAGTAGCAAAATTACAGTTATGAAGTAGCAACGAAAATAATATTGTTGGAGATCACCACAACATAAGGAACTGTGTTAAGAGGTCATGGCACTAGGAAGGTTGAGAACCACTGCATTAGTGCCACTCTTATTCCAAATAAACCAGATTCCAATTATATTACCACACAAATTCAAATTGGTACAAAAGGTTGTTACTTTCCATATCTTTCCATATCTGAACTGTAGCAGTGGTGAGTTTCTTCTTCTTTGCAGCATGTGTAAACCATTCAACCAAATAGTCTTTATTGTTCACCTGTCAACCCTTACCACCTGCCTTGCACTCTATTTCTGACAACAACAAAAAAAAATAACTAAGTGGCCAGTATGGAATTTTTTCTTTCTTGGTCTTCTTTCCTGAGTCTCTTTGCTCAGTTAATCATGTAGAAAGGTTCAGTAGAGTGGCCCCCTTGAGTTTAATGGGTTTTATTTTCAATCAAGGCTTGCACTTTTATATTTCAATAAATAAAAGCTGTTATTATGAGGAGGATGTGTCACGTTTAATATTTCATGGGTATTTCCCATTGTACTATCACATTAGAACAAATATTATTTTTTTAAAGCTGTTAAATATACACAGAATGAAACCGGCTGGAATCCTGTATGGGAGTTAGATCTTTATATGTGGACTACACCTGTGGGAATTACAATTGGGCAGGCACTTAATATCTAGATATCAAGTAGAGAACATCTATTATGTGATGACTATTGGTTCCATTGTTCATGGAACCACTGCCGAGAGCCGTGTTTCCCAACCTTTTTTGAGCCGCGGCACACTTTTAACATTAAAAAAATCTGGGGGCACACCACCAACCAAAATGACTCTCTAACACAGTAAAGAACAGCTGGGGGATGGTGGCCTGCTGGGAGCAGCTGCTGGGAGTGCAGAAGCTGGGGGAGGGGGAGGAGCCAGGCTGCATCATGCCCCGCCCCCTCAAACCGGCTTCAGCTCTCCCAGCACTTCTCCAGCCTTGAGGGGGTAGTGCCAAACCAGCGGTGGCAGAGCCAGCACAATGCTGGCCTGGCACTGTCCCCTCAAGGCTGGAGCAGCTGCTGGGAGTGCCAAAGCCGGGGAAAGGCGGAGCCAGGCCGCACCATGCCACACCCCCTCCCCGGCTTCAGCTCTCCCAGCAGCTTCTCCAGCCTGGAGGGGACAGTGCGAACGAGGGGCAGGAGTCATGCCCCCGTCCCCGGTGCCGCTCTCCACCATGACTCCCGCCCCTCGCTTGCTGAAACCACACAGAGGAAGAGGAGCATGAGCGGTGGACGGGCTTCAGTGGGCGAGGCTCCTACTCCGCACGACTTCAGCGAGCAAGGAGCGGGAGTCATGGCGGATTGGAGGCTGGCTGGGGAAACAGCCAAAGGAGGCGGCGCCCTGGCCCCTTCTTCTTTTTCCTCGCTGCCGCCCGGCCCTTCCTCCTCCACCCCCAAGCAGCAGGAGTTCGGCAGGAGGAGGGGGGAAGGAAGGAAGGCAGAGAGCTTTTCTCGCGGCAAAGCAGGAGGTCCGTCATGGCACACTAATGTGCCACATCACAGCGGTTGGGAAACACTGGCCTAGAGCACACATGGGCAAACTTCGGCCCTCCTGGTGTTTTGGACTTCAATTCTCAACTGCCTCAGGCCCCTTAAGGGGAAAAGGAAAGGGCCTGAGGCTGTTAGGAATTGTAGTAGTTGAAGCCAAAACACCTGAAGGGCTGAAGCTTGCCCATGCCTGGTCCAGGGTGCTGGCATGTATCAGGTAGAGTCTGGTGCTCATTGGAACACTTGATGCTGTCCTGTTATGCATCTTCACAATTCACTCACATAATTTTCTTAGCACCTTAACTACGCAGGTAAGTACAGTTGGTCCTCCACATACGTGGGTTTAATTAGATTTGATTATTTGTGGATTTGGTTAAGACGGTCTCTCTTGGACTCCCTAGGTCCTCCCAGTATGACTCTGTGGTCAATTTTTTGCTGGACATTGGCCGTATAGTCATGCTGGGGGATCTAGGGATTTCTAGAGAAAACATAGTAGGTGCCCCCCCCCCCTATTTTCCCACTTTCAGGGATTCTGTGCTCATAACCACAGATAATATGGAGAGCAGACTTTATACATACAATTTGTTTATGTCATGTCAAAAGCATTGCATAAATAAAGAAGTATAAAACTAAGAAAATAGAAGGATCACATGTGGCTAAATAATTTAAGACCAAAAATGGGCAACAGCAACCACATTGTCTGTAGCTTTAAACGGTTCTGTGCATGAGGCAGGGCACTGTGGGCAAGCATATAGATACGGAGTCATTTGTTCTGCCCCACAGTCACACAAGGTGGACAATTCTTCAAGGTAGTGCCATTTTACCAGGTTGTCTTTTGTTCAGGGACTTCCAAATTGCCCATTCTTGGTTTGCTCCTGGAGGAAGACCCTCATGGGAGCAATCTGATTGGGATTTCCTGGTTTAGCTGCTCAGGGGGTACTCTTGCTGTTGCTGGGGGAACATTTAGAGGAGTGGTGCTTGTCATGAAGCTTTCCCTTGATTTGGGGGACATGGAAAGAGCACCCTGGCATCCCCTGGGCAACACTTCTTGCAAACGGCTAATCTCTCCAACCCAAAAGCATTACTTTACAACATTTTAAAACATTTTAAATTGGAAGTGTTTTTGTTTTGCTCCACAGATGGATGAACAACAAAGGTCTTTATCAAGACCATTGCTAACAATTATGCCTATTAATATTTATTTATTTATTTATTTACAGTATTTATATTCTGACTCAGGGTGGATTACAATGTACATATACATGGCAAACATTCAATGCCGTAGACACACAACATATATAGACAGACACTCAGAGGCTATTTAACATTCCAGCTTCTGTCGCTTCCTCATTCTTTGCATACTTCCTGGAGATTTTTATGGCCTCATAAATCAGTTATATTAGCCTCCCCACAAAGTGGTACCTAAATTTCCTACTTGACAGATGCAACTGTCTTTCGGGCTGTAAAGGTTGACAACAAGCGACACAGTTTTGGTCGGAAGCTCACTCCAACCCAGGCTGGCTTCGAACTCATGACCTTTCAGTCAGTAGTGATCTTAATGCAGCTGACGCCCAGCCAGTTGCGCCAGAGTACCGGTGCAGAAAGTTTGTCATTTGCTAAGGAAGAGCTACTGCCCAAAATGTCTGAGGACATTTTACATGACATCTTATGTATACAGGAAACACACAGAGATATCACATTGAGAAGACCAACAATTCTTGGAATGCAACTGGCAGCGGAGTGACCTCACAGAAAATATGGTAGTGCCATTTTTGTATGATCTGGTGTAGCAATTTCTGCCACTTCTCACGCAGAAGTGAACAACATATATACAATGATGTAAGGTAGACAATGACAGAAAATTCTGGCCAATGACAGAAAATTCTACTACATAATATCTTTCTAATTTCACCATGCCGGATTTTGACTTTCCTTTTGTTCTGTTGGTATTTAAGGATAAGGGCGGATGAAGCATCTCTGTTTCTAGAACACAACATGGGTGTCAACTCTGAAGCAAACTAGCATCAACTTGTTTGTTCTCATCTGCTGGTTGCATTAAATATGCTGGACCATCACTGAATGAACAAGATTATTGACGGAAGGATTCTGTGGTTTATGTCTTAAACTGTTTTCTGTGCAAGGCAATTCTAACTAATTTACCTACATGCCTTAGATAATTATAATCATCTTGGCAAATTAAAGCATTCATTTCCGTTTTCTCACTTCTTATTGATTGTGAAAGATTGCTGTGCCTTGCTGGTGACAATAATGTTGAGCCTAGTCTAAAATTAATTTATGAAGTGCACTTGCGAATGAGATTATTGATAGCTTTATCTTCCATGAATATATCTACCCTGTAATGCATTGAAATATTGGAGTTAAAATGCACAAAAGTTCATGCTAAAATAAAAACCAGTTAGTCTTAAAGTTGCTCCTATAAGATTCCTGTTTGCCTCCTTTCTCCACTTTTTTATGTTTCAAGAGTTACTTAAAAAAATATTAAAGAACATTTTCTTTGAAGTTGTTTTTCCTTTTTAAAATAAAAATATAGAAAATATTGTTGCTAAATTTGGTTGCTGTGAGTTTTCTGAGCTGTATGGCTATGTTCCCGAAGCATTCTCTCCTGATGTTTCACCACATCTATGGCAGGCATCCTCAGAGGTTGTGAGGTCTGTTGGAAACTAAGCAAGTGAGGTTTATTTATCCGTGGAATGACCAGGGTGGGAGAAAGAACTCTGGTCTGTTGGAGGCAAGTGTGAATGTTGCAATTGGCCACACTGATTAGCATTTAATGGCCTTGTAGCTTCAAAGCCTGGCTGCTTCTTGCCTGGGGGAGTCCTTTGTTGGGAGGTGTTAGCTGGCCCTGATTGTTTTCTGTCTGGAATTCCCCTGTTTTCTGAGTGTTGTTCTTTATTAACTGTCCTGATTTTAGAGGTTTTTTTTTTATTAAAAAAACAATACTGGTAGCTAGCTAGATTTTGTTCATTTTCACGGTTTCCTCTTTTCTGTTGAAATTGTCCACGTTTGTGGATTTCAGTGGCTTCTGTGTATAGTCTGACATGGTTGTTAGAGTGGTCCAGCATTTCTGTGTTCTCAAATAATATGCAGGAAGCAGGAAGCAGTCAGGCTTTGAAGCTGCAAGGTCATTCAATTGTAATCAAACATTCACACTTGCCTCAAACAAAAAATAGTTCTTTCTCCCACCGTGGACATTCCACAGATATATACACTTCACTTGCCTATTTCCCAAAATACCTCATAACCCTTGAGGATGCCTGTCATAGATGCGGGTGAAACATCAGGAGAGAATGCTTCTGGAACATGGCTATTCAGCCTGGAAAACTCAGAGCAACCCAGTGATTCACGCCATGAAAGCCTTCAACAACACATTGTTGCTAAATTATTGCATTCCAGATCCTTACAGGTGGAGATGAATTATTGTGTTTTTCTACCTGCTGCAGGAAAAAAAAAGAACATGCAGGAAGCCACATTTTTTATGCAGAACACAGTTTTGTATTAAAAAGCCATGGCATTATTCTTCACAGAATAATTCCACTGCAACAAACCGCAATGTTCAAATGCAAGAAGAAAATTGTGGTTTTTTTAAAGGTAAGGTAAGGTTTCCCCTCGATGTTAAGTCTAGTTGTGTCCGACTATGGGGGGTGGTGCTCATCTCCATTTCTAAACCAAAGAGCCAGCATTGTCCATAGAGACCTCCAAGGTCATGTGGCCGGCATGACTGCATGGAGCACCGTTACCTTCCTGCAGAAGCGGTACCTATTGATCTACACTTGCATGTTTTTGAACTGCTAGGTTGGTAGAAGCTGGGGCTAACAGCGGGAGCTCCCCCTGTTCCCTAGGTTCGAACTGTCAACCTTTCAGTCAGCAAGTTCAGTTTAACCCGCTGCGCCACTGGGTGCTCCGAGTATTTTTTTTACCACCCTATTATTCTTCCCAACATTTATCTCTCTGGCATTACTTCGCGAACGAAGATTCTTAGGAAGGACTCACCCCATGCTTTTTACAAGCGCGTTGATGACTAAAAAGGCCAATCTGAGATAGGCAAGTCCAGTTGCAGAAAGCACAGCAGAAAGTCTCCTTGGGTGATGTTGTTTCCAAGTTGCGGTTCTTTCTGCGTTGTCGTTTCACTTTGAGACCCGTTTGGCATGTCTTCTCGAAAGAGGCTGCAGCATTGTGGATAAGAGTTTTTTAACCGTACCACAAATATTATCCCATCTTTATACCAAATATTCATTCCATATCCCAATGTTTTCTGTGTCATCCTTGTATAAGTTTTCAAATATGAATTGCGATTTTTAAAACAAAAGCAAAATGGTCTTGAGTCATTTAAGGGCACCTGCACCTTTAATTACTTTTCTTTGAATGTTTACACTTATGTCTCAGTCCTATATAAACTTCCTTGGGAATAATTCACATTGAAATCCATCAGGACATACATCTGTGCAAACATGCTCCTGACTAGACTGTTCATTACTGGTTTCCTTTCCAACATCTTTTCTTTCTTTTGGAATAATTGCCGAAAAACAAGTTCTCACTAGTGCTTTGAAGGCCAGGATTGGAAGCAATAATTGCATAATATGTGGGAATGCCCTACTTCTTGTTTTATATTCTGGAGAGCGCTCGCACTGTTTTTGCTGTGTTCAGGGTTTATAAGTTCTGCAAGAGAAAGAGAACTTCCGACTCAAAGCTGCAGTGGAACACAGTGTGCTCTGACAGTGGGATCTTCAGTCTCCCAAGCTGCATTTTGCTGATGAAAATCAGACACGGAGGTTGGCTCCAATCCCATTCCTTCCCTCCCAACAAGTTTTCCGAACTAATGAGACTGTCATCAGCAATGTAGCTAATTATGAAATGTATTTGAACTCAAGAGTCATCTTCCTGATTGCTGGCAGCTTCCTCAGCCCTTAACACAATCACTTCTGCTTAACATTTCGAGTATAAGAAGTGAGATTTACAGCCTGGCCTGAAACCTTGTGTCGCTTTATGCATCTTCACGCATCGCGGGAACAAACAGGAACAGAGGGCCAAGAAGAGTGTAACAGACATCCCCATCTCCAAATGTGTCAGTCATATTTACTGGGATGATCAAGGAACTGGGTTTAACAAACCAGTTTCCACCTGCTTATGAAAAATGCCTGCTGAATAAAATGTATTGGCCCAAAGGCTGATTCTAGACCAGTAATGAGTCATTACCTTGGATTGCTGTTGGGTGACTTCAAGTCATTTCTGACTTATAGTGATCCTTAGGCAAAGCTATTAAGAGGTTTCCTTGGGAAGATTTGTTCAGAGCAGGTTTGTCTTCCCCTAATGCTGAGAGAATGTGACTTCCCCAAGGTCACCCAATGGGTTTCTATGGCCATGAAGGGATTTGATTCCTACATGGCCATCGAAACTCACTGGGTGACCATGTCTTACGTTAAACCAGATGACATATGCAGATGATGTCCAACTCTATCACTCCTTTCCACCTGCTACTAAGGAGGCTGTTCAGGTCCTGAACCGGTGCTTGGCAGCAGTGACAGTCTGGATCAGGGCGAACAAATTGAAATTGAATCCAAACAAGATAGCAGGACTCCTGGTCAGTCGTAAGGCCAAACAGTGTATAGGGTTACAGCCTGTGTTGGATAGGGTTCCATTCCCCTTGAAGACACGGGTTTGCAGTTTAGGAGTGATGCTGGTTTCAACATTGAGCCTGGAGCCCCAGGTTTCAATAGTGGTCAGGGGAATCTTTGTACAATTAAAACTTGTGCGGCAGTTGCACCCGTACCTTGGAAAGTCAGACTTGGCCATGGTGGTCCATGTTCTTGTTACATCTTGCAGACTACAACAAGGTGCTCTTAGTGGGGTTGCCTTTGAAGATGGCTCAGAAGCTTCAATTAGTCCAATGGGTGGCAGCCAGATTCCTAATAGGGTGGTGTACAGACAGAGGACATCCCTTCTATTGTGTCAGCTCCACAGGATGCCGGTTTGCTACCGAGCCCAATTCAAAGTGCTGGCCTTTGCCTATAAAGTCCTAAATAATTCTGGTCCAACTTATCTCCCCAAACACATTTCCTCCTACGAACCAAAAAGAGCTTTAATATCAGCTGGGGAGGCCCTGCTCTCAGTCCCACCACCTTTGCAAGCGCGATTGGAGGGGATGACAGACAGGGCCTTCTCAGTGGTGGCCTCCCCGGTTGAGGAATTCCCTCCCCAGTGACATCAGACAGGCCCCATCTCTTCTGGTTTTCAGAAACAAGATAAAGACATGGCTCTGTACACAAAGCGTTTGCAGAATGAATCATTACGGTTTCGACACAGTCTGAATAAGGATTATGAGCAAGGATTATGGATGAATAGAATCACACACTTTGTATGTCTTAATCTGTTATTATTCTATGGGATAAGTTTTATGACTATGTTTTAAGTGGCATTGAATCTTGCCAAAGTTGTAAGCTGTCTTGAGCCCCCCTATGAGGGTGGGAAAGGCAGGGTATAAATGAAGCAAATAAAATAAAAACCAGGCCATACTTGGTCTCTATCATTAATGCCAATGTACACAACAGGATCCACAAGGCAAGACAACATACATAGTTGCAGTGTTAGAATCTGCATGGGGTGGGAATCACGTTGAGGCCACATCACTAGCTAAAGTTTATTGGGGGAAAGTGCATAGAATATAAGCCTGGGCTTGATCATCATACATACACAAACACAGCAAACAAAACAATTCAGATAGACAGGAAAGGAAGCAATTGGACATAATTTAGGTGTGTTAGTCAGAGAAATGCAGGGTATCAAAAAAAAAATAACCCCTTTTCTTGCTCGTTATCTTTATCCTTCTCTTCCCACTTTTAAAGCTACAGTCCTCCTTCTCTTCCATTCTTCACTTCTTTCACCCTCCAGAAATCTCCTTGAAATTGTGACTGGAATACAGTGGGTCCTTGGTATCCATTGGGGTTTGGTTCCAAGGATCCCTCATGGATACCAACATCCATGGATGCTCAAATCCCATTTTATACAGTGGCATAGGAAAATGGTAGCACTTTATATAAAATGGCAAAATCAATGTTTGTTTGATTATTATTATTATTATTATTATTAAAAATACTTCCAAGCCGTAGGTGATTGAATCCGTAAATGCAGCATCCGTGGATATGGAGATCCGGCTGTATGTTTGATTTTCAGCATTTTAATGCTGTAAGTCCGAATAACAGCTTGCTTCATATAAATAGGATTGCTCTTTTGTTCTCTCTGTTAAATGCTGGGGTTTTTTTGTTATCATCATCAATCTTTTCATCTTGTAACTGTCTATCTTGTGAGCCACCTTGAATCTCAGCTTCAGTGACAAGGCAAGGTCTGCGCAAACCAGTACTATCATCAGCCCACCAACACTGTCACTATCATTTCTTCCACCCACAAATATTTCATGATTAATTAGTACCACTATGACTATGACTATGATTCTTTTTGAGATGTTGGAGCATTCCACACTTTGACAGTGGAAGGGAGGGAAGGAAGGAGGGAGGAAACATGTGGCCAATAAAGCATATTAGCTAGTGCTAGTGGAGCAACCCATTCAAACAAAGTTTGGACATTTCTCTTTTTGTTTGAAAAATGTTCTTTTGTGGTACTACTGCACATTAATCAGTGCTTGGAGAGGTGTTAAAAACAGAATTGAGAAACAATTGAGGCTACTTCTTTGGAGGCTTTTAAACAGAGGCTGGGTGGTCATCTGTTGGGAATGTTTTGAATGCGATTTTCTTGCTTCTTGGCAGAGAGCTGGCCTGGATGGTCCACAAAGTCTCTTCCAGCTCTATGATTCTATGAAATTTTCAGCTCAAAGCAAAGCTGGGGAAACTATTTGGATGAAGTATGACCCCTATGTATTGTTAAAAGCAGAGCTTGTGAATGTGTTAGAAACAGAACTGGGGACCTCATCACACTAGGGAATGAATCCACTTTAAATCCAGTTTCTGCCTCTTTCAGAATCCTGGGTTTTGTAGTTTAGTGAGGCTGTTAAAGGATCCTCCCTAAACTACAAACCCCAGAATTCTGCAGGCGGCAGCAACCGGATTTAAAGTGGATTCGTTCTCTAGTGTGATGAGGTCCTGGGAATGGTCAACCATTGAGTCATGCTGGAAGACTTAAAAGTACATAGAGAAGTGTGCTTCCAGGCAAAAAGTTAGCAATTTCTTTATTCTCTGTTTTTCATTTCCATGAGGGTCCTGTGACCCTGACCCTAACAAATGTTGAGGCTGACTGTATATAAAACATGGCTGAAAGCCTTGTCCATTTTGAGACCTATATTTGTTCAGAAGGGTAAAGAGGTCAGTGGCTTTCTCTCTCTCTCCAAATTTCTGCCAGCGCACTTCCAAGTCTGCCAGTGTCTCAGCATCTCCCTCTCCTACCAACAGGCTGCTGAAGAAGGGACAGATTGCTCAGGGCTTTTGAAATTAGGCCATGACCACTTGTCCTCCTCTTACCCCTCCCGCAGTGAAGTGAAGAATTGTGTTGCAGACTTACCAGAATAAATTTTAGAGAATTGTAAAGTATTGATTTGCTGGTTTATTTTACATCCTTTCTTCAGCCACTCCCTCACTCTCAGCTGCACCTGTCTCACTGGGCTGTTGTGAAGGGACAGTTTTGATTAATTCTCTGTTGTTTCAAAATGCAACCATTCAAAGTGTATCTACTGAGGTTTGATTTTAAGACTATTATTATTAATAATATTAATAATATTAATAATAATAATAATATTAATAACCCCCTCTGTCTCCTTGAGGGTACTCATATAAATAATAATAAAATCATGTTCCTTATATGAAATGGAAAGATCAGGGTTTGAATTTTGGAATTTTTCTTTTTGGTGGGAGGAGAATATTTTCAAGCCATGGATGGTAATATCCATGGATGCAGCATATGTATATATGAAGAGCTGACTATAATTCAGCAGAGGGAGAGGCGAGAAGTGGCCTACATCTTCCCATTTCCCAGGGGATTCAGGCAAAAACAAATGTTTAGCTTTTATGTTCTTTTTCATTAATAACTTTTGCCATGTTGTTGTTTATTTGTTCAGTCGCTTCTGACTCTTTGTGACCTCATGGACCAGCCCACGCCAGAGCTCCCTGTTGGCCGTCACCACTCCCAGCTCCTTCAAGGTTAAGCCAGTCACTTTGAGGATACCATCCATCCATCTTGCCCTTGGTCGGCCCCTCTTCCTTTTTCCTTCCATTTTCCCCAGCAACATTCTCTTCCCCAAGCTATCCTGTCTTCTCATAATGTGGTACTTCATCTAATATCCTTCCCTCCAATGAGCAGTCGGGCTTTATTTCCTGAGGTATGGACTGGTTTGATCTTCTTGTGTTCCAAGGCACTCTCAGATATTCCTCCAACACCACAGTTCAAAAGGTCAGCCTTTTTTACGGTCCAGCTCTCTCATCCGTGGGTTACTATGGAGAATACCATTGCTTTGACTGTGTGGGTCTTCGTTGCCAGTGTGATGTCTCTACTCTGCACTATTTTATTGATATTGGTCATTACTCTCCTCCCAAGAAGTAAACGTCCTCTGATTTCCTGGCTGCAGTCTGCATCTGCAGTAATCTTTGCACCTAGAAATACAAAGTCTGTCACTGCCTCCACATTTTCTCCCTCTATTTGCCAGTTATCAATTAGTCTGGTTGCCAGAATCTTGGTTTTTTAAAAAAATGTTTAACTGCAACCCAGTTTTTGCACTGCCTTCTTACACCTTGATTAAAAGGCTCCTCAGCTCCTCCTTGCTTTTGGCCATCAAAGTGGTATCATCTGCATATCTAAGGTTGTTAATGTTTCTTCCAGCAATTTCCAGCAACTTTTGCCATCTTGACCATTTTTTGATGTTGCTTGGTCCCAAATTTCCATTTGTGAAATGTATTGTCGAAGACTTTCATGGCTGGAATCACAGGGTTGTTGTAAGTTTTTTAGGTGGTATGGCCATGTTCCAGAAGCATTATCTCCTGACATTTCACCTGCATCTATGTCAGGCATCTTCAGAGGTTGTGGGGTCTGTTGGAAACTAGAAAAATTGGGTTTATATATCTGTTGAATGTCCAGGTTGGGAGAAAGAACTTTTGCTGTTGGAGGTAGGTGTGAATGTTTCAATTGGCGACCTTGGTTAGCATTTAATGACCTAACAGTTTCAAGGTGTGGCTTCAGATCTCACAATCTCTGAGGATGCCTGCCTCAGATGCAGGCAAAACATCAGGAGAGAATGCTTCTGGAACATGGCCATACCACCCGAAAAACTTACAACAACCCATTTGTGAAATGTTGGAGGTGGGGTGGTGTTAGCATAAAGTGGAGGCAAGAAACATTAAATATGCTTCCTCCAAGGAAAGAAAGGCGTGGTATACAGGCAGCAAATAAATGTGCAGTGTGCTGATTTAAACAATTGCATAGATATTCCAAAGACAGAACAGCAGAAAGGCTCATTTCCTTATGCCATCTGGTGGCCTTGGCAGCAAATGCAGAAGCAGCCTATGTATTGTGCAATGGTGGGGTGTGTATTGCTCTGTTCTCGTATCACCATCACACACTCACTTGAGATATTTCATGTTCACCAGCAAGAGAGTACTGCAGCAGGGCAGGCAGAATGGAGGATAGAGAGAGAGAGAGACAGAAAGTGAGAAAAGGAAATTTTGTCTTTTTTAATAGATGGCTTTTTTCAGAAGTGGTTTTTTAAAAAAAAATTGGATGCATGCTGCATTCTTCCTGGTGTAAATCCAGGCCACCTCTGCAGAAACAAAGAACAAAGAAAATAAAGGCATAATATAAATCTATCAGTGTAATGGTGTAGCTCTAAAAATCTGCTGCAGTTTGGGTCTAGGTCTTCAGAAGGATTGATGAAAAGCAATAAAATCACCCAGACTTTGGAAGCAAAATCTATTTGGCAAGCCTGCTGTTTCAGCACCACTGCAAGGGCAAATGTGGAGGGTGTGTGTGTGTGAATGCATAGTAGAAGGAAGTGGGGGAAGCTGCAGTTGGACTGACCTATATCAATTGTCCCCTTTAATGATAATATGCAACACATTCCAAGCTGTCACGGCCAATCAGCACATTGTGCAGAACGGGAGAGCAGAATTCTTCACTGCATTGCTTCAGAGGGAAGGCAAATGTGAAATTGTGATATTTTTGAATCTCTTGCCTTTTCTTCATTATGAGATTGACTCAAGGCAAAAATAAAACAGATAAGAGAAATATTCAAAACACATACAAAAATATAATTGAATTAAATGCATTTTTAAACAAAGCAACAACTGTAGGCAACACAGCACATTACTGAAAGTTATTTTTTTCCATAAACAGATAATTTCCAAAGATCACTTGAAACAGATGCCCCTTCCACGCAGCTGAATATCCCTCCCCCATTAAACACTTTGAATTGGAATATATGCCACTGTGGACTCAAATAACTCAGTTCAAAGCAAATATGGTGGCTTCTGCCTTGATATTCTGAGTTATATGACTGTGTGGAAGGGCCCAGAAAGGTCTTTATTTGCTGCTGGAAAGATACCATGGAAAATGACTTGTTCCCACTAGATGTACCTGTGATGGTGTCTCTAAGGGATAAGGGTCACAGCCCTATATCCCAGAATATCAAGGCAGAAATTCCCACATCATCTGAGTGTGATTTCAGATAACCCAGTTCAAAGCAGATATTGTGGGATATTCTGAGATAGAGGGCTGTGTGGAAGGGCCCTAAAACCCTCTCCATAAGTGTGGTTATATGAATACAATTCTAAAACATTCAATCTCCTCCTCAACTTTCACCTTCTGTCACAGACACATGTTTTTTTCTGCCTCAGGTGGTACAGTCAGAAATCCCACACCTTCACTCTACCACTTCTATCTTAGGTTCCTTCCACACAGTCATATAACCCAGAATATCAAGGCAGATCATCCACAATATCTGCTTTGAACTGGGATATCTAAGTCCATACTGCCATATAATCCAGTTCAATGTGGATTTTTTTAACATCTGTGTGGGGCCTCAGAAAACTATAGCCTAGCTCTCTGATCACATTCTCAAGTTACCCTTTAGTACAAGTAATTCTACTTTGGAGCATGTCAACAGCAGCTGGTGACTTACATGTCTTTGGGGACTCTATTCTGGGTTTCAGGTTCAATTGTAAAGGATCTGTCCAAGGTACCAAACCTAACTCCCAGAAAGGCTCTGTGCCTTTGGTGTTGTTGTTGATTGTCTCTAAAGCAGTGGTTCTCAACCTGTGGGTCCCTACATGTTTTGGCCTTCAACTCTCAGAAATCCTAACAGCTGGTAAACTGGCTGGGATTTCTGGGAGTTGTAGGCCAAAACATCTGGGGACCCACAGGTTGAGAACCATGGCTCTAAGGCAACCCTATCACAGAGCTTTCCTGGCAAGAGTTTTCTATAAGGGATTTGCCCTCACCTCCCTCTCTGAATGAGAGAGTCTGACATGCCCAAGGTCAAACAGTAGATTTCCAATCCTGAGTAGGGAGTTGAATCCTGGTCTCCAATATTGTAATCCACAGCTCAGAGCACTGCAACATCCCTTGCACATTTGGTAACTCCTTGGAAATTCAGATTGCAATCCAGAACAGCTTCACTGTCTCTCTAACGTGACGTCCATCAGCTGTACTGGGTCACAAGGATGCTCTGTGTCATACTTGGCCTTCTTGGAAACTTCAATAACATTGGCATAGACAGGAGGCATTGCACCTCACCCAGGGAAACCAGTTTAGAGAAGGCTGCTCACTGGTTCCATGTAGACTCAGGAAGGAGCCATGCTACAAATGGTATTTGCGGTGAAAAGGTGCTACAAGACGAAACCATTATTCTTAAAGTAAAGGTTTCCCCTTGACATTAAGGCTAGTCATGTCCAACTCTGAGGGGGGCTCGCCTCAATTTCTAAGATGAAGAGCCGGCATTGTCCATAGATGCTTCCCAGGTCATGTGGCCGGCATGACTGCATGGAGCACCGTTACTTTTCTGCAGAAGCGGTACCTATGATCTACTAACATGTTCATGTTTTCGAACTGCTAGGTTGGCAGAAGCTGGGGCTAGCAGCGGGAGCTCTCCCCACTCCACAGATTTGAATCACTGACCTTTTGGTCAGCAAGTTCAGCAGCTCAGCGGTTTAACCCACGGCACCACAAGGAGGCCTAACAAACATGGTAATTACTTCCAAATGTACATGCATGGGATACCAATTCCAACACTATCTTATTGGCTGAGTCTGAGTTAAATCCAAGATAAATAATTTGTGGACTGTAGCCATAAGCAGCAAGCTTCTGTACATTTCCAGGGATTTTAGTCTCATATTTCTCAGAGAAAAGGATTCATAGGATCAAGCAATTCACTTACTCCAGAAAACATGTTGCAATGATACTGGTGTGGTAGTAGTTAGTAGAAGTGTCGGGAAAATGGGTGCAGATACAATGATTTCTGAGCTCTTGGCTTAATTTGTTTTGGGATTACAACATTGTCATGACTGCTAGTGGGATGTTTCCAAATATTTTCTGTGCAGATTTAATTTAGAGTTGTACATGGAGCCAAGCCAGAAGCAGACTCATTCCTTTCATACATATACATGTACACACACACAATCCTCCCTCTTGCAGCAGAGGTTTGCTTGCTATAGCGACTGAGCTACATTTCTTTCTAAGACACTTTACCTTTCAATCAAGGCAGAAGGAAGAATAGGAAGCAAGTCATAAATATTCATCAGGGATAATCATCAATATTCTAAATGCATCTCCAGACACTGTCTTAAAGGGACTAGGCCCACTCCATAAAGGTAAGAGTTGCTCAGTGAAAATCCTTTCATCTTGTCGATTCCAATAATCTTATAAAAACATCTTTGGTTACATACTTTGCATGGCAATTGGTGTATTGTACGTACCCATTCTGGGCAATGGACAGAACCAAAGAAAAAGTGCCTGCCCTAGCATTTGGAAGAGAGGGGTTACTGCTTTGGGTGGCAGCTACCAAGGAGCAAGAGTGACATCCACCCAGTTGTTCTACCTGATCCCCCTGGCCATTCCCTTCTCTTGGGAGACAGAGCTCTCTGTGCAACAGAGCATCTTCTGCAGCCTCTTTAAATAGGCTGGTGCTTTCAGGCGTGGTAGGGAACCCTGTCCTATTGCCAAGATTCAAATCCAAATTCTGTGCAAGGAATGGAGGGGGTATCATCTTGTCCTTTGCCTCAGGCACCACATATCTTGGGAAGTCTGACTTGGCCACGGTAGTCCATGCTCCGGTTACATCCCATATAGACTACTGCAACGTGCTCTACGTGGGGTTACCTTTGAAAACTGTTTGGAAGCTTCAAATGGTCCAGCGGGTGGCAGCCAGGCAACTAACGGGAGCAGCTCTCAGGGAGCATATGACTCCACTGTTGAGCCAGCTCCACTGGCTCCCAATTTGCTATCGGGCATAATTCAAAGTGCTGGCTTTAGCCTATAAAGCCCTAAACAGTTCTGGCCCAACTTACCTATCTAACCGTGTCTCCCCTTACGAACCTTCCAGGAATTTAACATCATCATTTAACATTTAATGTCCTGCTCTCGATCCCACTGGCCTCACAGGCGCCCTTGGCGGGGATGAGAGACAGGGCCTTCGCAGTGGTGGCCCCTCAGCTGTGTAACTCCCTTCCTGGGGATATTAGATCAACCTCCTCCCTCTTGATCTTTAGGAAAAGAGTAAAAACCTGGCTCTTTGAGCAAGCTTTGGAACCTCATTGTAACCAGATAAACTCAGTATTGTGAACAAATATGGAATGGCTTAACGATGCAAATGGACATGGATTTAAACCTGGAAGTCATTGATTTTTATAGTTTTAAATTGTTTTTATATGAGTTTTATTATGAGTGATTTAACCTGTTTTAAGCGATGTATTTATGTGTGTTCGGCATCTAATTGTTGCCAGTCTGTATGCTGCCCTGAGTCGCCTTCAGGCTGAAAAAGGCGGGATAAAAGTGTGATAAATAAGATAATATAATATGCAATTCACTCCATTTTCACCTATCCTGCCAAGGATATCTCTGGATATCTGCAGGTAGACTCTTTTCTGGAAAGAGGTCCATTTCCTCGGACAACATCTGACTACTCACTTCTCTACTCCTTATCTTCTGTGGTGGTAACAGTTGGGGGGAAAGTACTAGTATCAGCATCCAATGTGGCATTTTCTTTTGAGAATACCTTCCATTCCCCAACCCGTACTCTATCCTTCCTCAAATTGGGACACATGTGGCTAAGCAACACCATAAAGTGGTCAAGATGGCAAGATTAATACAAGATTAATAATGATCTTCCTCATTATTAATGAGGAAGATCACACAAACTAGGAGAGGCTGCAGGTGTTTGCTTTTGCCTAAACCTGCTGGGAAGGACAAGATTCAGAATCCTCCTCTTCTCTCTTCTCCCCACTCTGAGTAAACTGTATACAAATTATTTTTATGCTTTGAGCACAGTTTGCAAACAATGCCAGAAAGCTGAGGACAAAGTGGGAGAATATGAACAAAACTACTGTATGATTTTAAAAAAGAAGTTGGAAAGTCTGACAATATAGTGCTTAATGGAACTGTCATTGGGAAAAAAGAGGGTCTACTCCAATTGAATATTATGGTCCTTTCTGAGCCATGGCAGCTGGTGGCTTCCATGTCAAGAGGAGAAGTGAATCTACTCCAGGTTTTAGTCTAAACGTAAAAGATTCTAGCTAAGGATCTGAATGCTATCCCCCAAATAGGTTTACAGTAGTGTCTGTGTAGCAACAACCTAAAGACCTCATCATACTAGATCATGGATCCACTTTAAATCCAGTTTCCACCTGCTGCAGAATTCTGGGGCTTGTAGTTTAGGGAGAAGCCTTTAAACTGCTCAGTCAGGCACTAAGTTACAAACCCCAGATTTTTTTTGCATATTTAGGGAATTATGTTTTATTTAAATATTAGTATTTTATGATATTTTTAAAATTATTTTCTCTTGTCGATATAAGTTTCTAGATGTTGATTTGCATTGTTTAGATCTGCGCGTTTTCACTGATTATGGCATTGAATGTTTGCCTTTTTGTATGTAAACCTCTCTGAGTTCTCTCAGGAAGGGCAATCTGTCTATAAATAAAGCCCACTGTCCTATTAAAATTGAAGCACCTGGTCAGCATCAGTACTCCCGAGGCCCCTTCTACACTGCCATAAAAATCCAGATTATCTGCTTTGAACTGGATTATATGGCAGTGTAGATTCAGATAATCGAGTTCAAAGCAGATAATGTGGATTATCTGCTTTGATAAAAGGGATCATATGGCAGCATAGAAGGGGCCTGAGATAGCAGACTTCAGAAATAAAACTTGTTCCTGCTCCAGCTAGTCTGCCTCCCATCGTCCCCATAAGAGTTGCACGCGGAGGTTCATGGAATCAGGGGAAAATGATAAAATGTCTTGGGAGTACATCCTTCTGATGTCCAGGGGCTCTTAGCAACACTTCTGTGCTCCTACACCTGTTCATCTCCTGCTGTGTCTACAGCAAATTCTGCAGCACAAAACTTTAAACTTCTAAAATATTCTTTCTATCCTTACTATTTTATTAGGTGTTAGGAAGCCAAACTATAGGATCTGTTATTTGTTAATATGATGTTGTGTCTGCTGGCTGAAATCCTTGGATCTGAGAAAGGTCACTGAACATTCAACTTTCTCCTCTATTTTCTCATTTCTACAAGATTAAAGACCAGACTCCACCAGAATAATTCATGCTGAAAACAAAACCTATTCAGAAGCTTTGATGGGGATGTTTGGGGCTTAGCGACCATTTGCCATGTATGTAAAATCAGAATTTCTTACATGTCAGCCTTTTTTCTATTTAGCCAGCTCCAGTTTGTCAAGACTCTGTTGGACTGGCCATGTCCGAATGCCTGATCACTGTCTCCTAAAGCAGCTACTATACTCCCAACTCAAGAACGGGAAAAGAGATGTAAAGATGGGCTTAAAGCCAACCTTAAAAGCTGTGGCATAGGCACTGAGAACTGGGAAACACTGGCCCTTGAGCACTCTAACTGGAGGTCAGCTGTGACCAGCAGTGCCGCATAATCAAAGAGGGATGAATGGTGGGCGAAATGGAGAAACGTGCCAAGAGGAAGGTGCATTAAGCCAACCCTGACTGGGACCGCTTTCCACCTGGAAACTGATGTCCTCACTGTGGGAGAACATGCGGATCAAGAATAGGATTCCACAGGTGCCTACAGACCCACCGCCAAGACACTACACTTGGAGGACCATCATCCTCGGGCTACAAGGGATAATCTAAGTAAATAAGTGTCACAGTGTTTGGAACATACAGCTTGTCCTAACCTTATACATATACGTAGTGGAGGTCTTCTGATTTCAATAGCATTTATTCTTTTTTTATTGAGTATTCCAGCTTTAAACATACAAAGCATTTGATATAGGGTGACCAGGTTTACTATAAATCGAAGTTTACTTGAAGGGAGTTAACAAGAACAACAACACACAGTAGGCATTTGTAACAGGACCATCTCCCATTGGAGGTTGTGTTTGGATGAAAGTTAGCTTCCTTGTATAACAAGAAAATATATACTATTCTGACATGTTACAGTCCACAGAAGTATGGATTACTATACAGATAGATTAGTTATCATACTAGAGCTCAAGTCAAGAGCTTGCATCCCATTTAGAATCCTGTGGCTTCCTCTTGTAGAATTCTGGGCTTTGTAGTTTAGTGAGATCCAGGGCCTCTCTGGCTGAGCAGTTTAAAGGCCCCTCCCTAAACTACAAACATCTCCCAGCAATATTGTGTTCTTTGCTGCTTCCTTGAACTAATTTTTAAAAGTGAATCTTGATTAGCCAGTCGCTAAATGTCACAGATGGCAAATTTAACACTTTTGAGAAAATTAGAACATGATACTGAGATGATATAGTTAAATATAGCCAATATACAAATGCTATGACTGCTAATTATTTTTTCTATTTTCTGTAATGGTATTATATAAAATCCAGATCATGCTGTATGTGCTTGGCAGACCACGCAGACAAAATATGTATCTTACTAATACATCTTTTTAAAATAAATAATAAAGCTGGTCAATGCACCTCTGGTTGTGAAGCAGATTAAACTGCTGAGCTGCTGAACTTGCTGACCGAAAGGTTGGTGGTTTGAATCTGGGGAGTGGGGGAACTCCTGCTGTTAGCCCCAGCTTCTGCTAACCTAGCAGTTTGAAAACATGCAAATGTGAGTAGATCGAATGCTTTTGCAGGAAGGTAATGGCGCTCCATGTAGTCATGCTGTCCACATGACCTTTGAGGCATCTACAGACAACGCTGGCTCTTCAGCTTAGAAATGGAGATGAGCACCACCTCCCAGAGTCAGACACAACTAGACTTAATGTCAGGGGAAACCTTTATCTTTACCAATAGACAGTAGACACACAAATCTAGAGTAAGCCAGTGAAAGACAGGAGGACTTACTTTCAATTAAACATACCATATATAGCAGGGCGGTCCAACTGGCGGCCCTGGGGCCGTACACAGCCCCCCAGCCTGTTGGCTCCGGCCCCAGCTATGCCCCTGGCCGCCATTTTTATTTTTATTTTAAAAAAATTTAAATGGCGGCCGGGGGAGGGGAGCGGGGCAGGGAGGAGGAAGTGAGCCAGCTCCTCCTCCCTGCACCGCTCTCTTTTCCCCTCTCTCACCGGCGCCGATGCAAACCAGTTTGCATCGGCGCCGCGAGAGAGGGACAAGGGCGGTGCAGGAGGAGGAAGAGAGCTAGCTCCTCCTCCCTGCACCACCCTGTTCTTCCCTCTCTCCGGAGCCGATGCCTTGGAGGGGAGGGGGGTCCCCCGCGGCGCCTCCCTCCCTTCCAAGCTCGCTTCCCCCGCGAGCCTTCGAGACGCGAGTGCCGGGCGAAAACCCTTCCCCAAACCTGGAAGGCTGGCGGGAAAGCGAGTGGCGCTTCGCTTCTCCCACCAGCCATCCAGGCTGGTGGGGAGTTTCGCCCAGCTCCCGTGTCCCTCTGCTCAGAGGGACACAGGAGCCGGGCGAAACCCCTCCCCGAAGCCTGGAAGGCTCGCGGAGGAAGCGAGCGCCGCTTCTCGCTTCCCCCGGCAGCCTTCCAGGCTTGCGGGGGAGTTTTCGCCCAGCTCCCGTGTCCCTCTGCTCAGAGGGACACAGGAGCCAGGCGAAACCCCTCCCGAAGCCTGGAGGCTCGCGGGAAGCGAGCCGCTTCTCGCTTCCCGGCAGCCATCCAGGCTTGCGGGAGGGTTTCCTGGGTGACGTTAGGCTGGGTGACGTCAGGCGTCACCCAGCCTAACGTCACCCAGGGAAACCTCCTGAAAATGGGTGGGCCGCAGGGAGGCCGGCCACGCCCCTGGGAGTGGCCACGCCCGGGAGTGGCCACGCCCCCACTCACTGCGGCCCCCATGTGATCAGTGACACTTCTTCCGGCCCTTGGGCCGGAAGAAGTTGGACAGCACTGATATATAGCATCACACTATGATGTCTTTCAAATGCTGACACTATATCTATTCAAGAAGTTAAGTTTTTCAAAATGAAATGAACATGATCTGCACTAATAAAACAGAAGTTTAAATTTAAGCATGGTTGCTGGAACTTCATGCTTATCTGATTCAAATTAAAATGTCCAACATTAAACCAAAGGCTCCTAACCAATATAGTAGAGTCTTGCTTACCCAACCTTCACTCATCCAATGTTCTGTATTATCCAACGTAGTCTGCCTCCCGCCCGGATCCACAGCTCTTTCAATACATTGCGATGTTTTGGTGCTAAATTCATAAATACAGTAATTACTACATAAAGTTACCATGCTTTTTCTGTTGATTTGTTGTAAAACATGATGTTTCGGTGCTTAATTGGTAAAATCATAACATAATTGGACGTTTAATAGACTTTTCCTTAATCCCTGCTTATTATCCAACATTTTTGCTTATCCAACATTCTGCCAGCCCATTTATATTGGATAAGTGAGACTCCACTGTATCTGTTAAGTAAACCTGGAGATCACAGCATTGTCTGGGTATGTCCAGACACTTTTCTTAGGTCTTGAATTGTCGCTTGAATAGCAAGTATGAAAACTGGCAAAGCAGACATTTAGGGAAACAAATACTTGTTTGTGTTGTTTTGTTTGTGTGGATTGCTTGGATTGCAATGTGGACATTTGGGAGTTAAACAGAGCAATAATATTTTCAACAAATCAGTGTTTTTTTTGTTGTAGCATCTGTGGCTCAAGACATAAATAGATTCTGGCAGATGATCTACAAGAAAGTTTGATCTAGTGGCAATTTGTCTTTAAACTGTAATGGCTCAATAGCTCTTTTAAAGATTACCACTTGATTGCCTTTCCTCAAATCTAGAAATTGGGAAGACCTATTAACAGCACTGGCAAAAAATTAATTAATGCATTTGAATTTTATACTGAACGTATGTGTATACAAAGACAGAGGTGCCTCAGGGATTTAATTACCAGGAAAAAGAAATTGATTCCTTGCACAGCAGGTAGTTGATCGATGTCTGAATGAAGTGCCAGCTCCAAAGGTCTGTGTTTTCCGTGATGGCTCTTAGTTTGTGTTGGCCTTGGAAGGCAAGCTTATCTGCCCTGAATAGCAAACAGAGACTTATATTTCCAAACAAAGAGGCTCAGTACTTTAAAAGGGAAGCCATTCTCGGCAATGCTCTTCCCACTGTTTATGATAGAACTGTTATGCAAAACCCATGGCAACAACGTGAATAAAATGAACCATGTGTTTTTCGTTGCTTGAAACCACAGTTCTTCTCCTTTGAGGAAAAGAAAAACACGCTCTTTAAGGAGCTGACATTCATCTTAGGACTCTTTAGGTCAGGGCTGTCCAACTTCTACCGGCCCAAGGGCCGGAATTCCGGTCACTGATCACCTGGGGGGCCGCAGTGTGAAAATAAATAAAAATAAAATAAAATAATAAAAGAAAGGAAGAGAGGAAGGAAGGAAGATGGATAGAGGGAAGAAATGAGGGAGGAATAAATGCAAGAATAAAAGGAAATAAATAAAATAAAAATAAAATAAAATAAATAAAATGAAAATAAAAGCAAGAATAAAAGCAAGGAAGGAAGAAAGGAAGGAAGGAAGGAAGGATTGAAGGAAGGATTGAAGGAAGGAAGGAATGAAGGAAGGAGCCCACCCTAGCAAAACAGCCCTCTGCTTCAGCCTACCTTAGTTCGGTATCCTTCCCAAACGACCGCTGTCCAAACGGAGCTCCACACAGCCTTGCTCCAGTCCGACTTCTCTCTTCCAATGAGGATCCCGGAGCCGGAGCATGAGAGAGGCAAAGACACAGAGGCAGGAGCCGAAGACACAGCAGAAGAGTACTTCCTGTACTCTTCTAGTCTCAAAGGAAATGGCGCCGCGGAGGGGAAGCTGGGACTTGTAGTCCTTTGGCTCTGTGGCGTCATTTCCTGTCCTGGCTCATTTCCTGTCTGCTGAAGAGCCAGGACAGGTAATGGCGGACAGCTGTGCCGCCGCTACAATTTTTCAATTTTTTTTAAAAAAACAGCTGATTTCTTGCAGGAGGGTAGGAGGGCCAGATCCAAGGGGCTGGAGGGCCGTGTGCAGCCCCCCGGGCCGCCTGTTGGGCAGGCCTGCTTTAGGTCTAAGGGCCCTTCCACATAGTCATATAACCCTGAATATCAAGGCAGAAAAACACAAAATATCTGCTTTGAACTGGAATATCTGAGTCTGAGGACGAGCACCCAAGGGCCCCCTGCATTCAAGTTGATCTGACCTGCAGCAGGGAGTTCCGCAGTTTCTGGATGCCCTGTTGGGCCAGCATTGCTGGAAATGTGGTTACAGCAGCAGTTTCAACTAAGCAATCTTTCTCTACCTTGCTTTCTTCCCCTAATCCTAACATCGTAACAAATCCCCTAATAAAGAATCATTTAATTGCAACTTTCCCTCTTCATAGTTATATAATGTGTCCTTTACTGTCTCCAACTCTCTCCAAGCATGAACCTTTCCTTTCCCGAGCTGCCCGCTTGCCCCGGATGCTCTTACAGCATCCCAGGGAGGCTGAAACTGCATTACTCTGAACCGTGGATATGAAAACCCGTTGGGCCCCCATATCCGTGGGTCAATGGATCGACTCCATTTGTGTACCATATTTTTCCTAGACTAATTCTAAGATTAACTGCTATCTCGCTTTTGCTCTTTGGGCCCCTACGCCCCGGGAATAACCTTTTTTATCATAAAGAAATAAACTTTAAAAGCAGACCAGCTGATTGTCAATCCATGGCTCCCCACTGCAACACCGATCCTGCCGCCATCTTGTGGATGCCCAGAAGCCCATTACCTGGGGAACTTGCTGTGGTCACCCCCTGAGACCCCCGGGAAGCAAGCAGGCCATTTTGGCTCCACGGGCAGGTGGGATTTGTAGTTTTCTTCTTCCAAATAGTCAGACCTCCGTTTCCACATCTGCAACGATCCCCAGGGTGGATCACATAAATCCACCAGACCCCTTCTTACACATTTATGGACTTCCATGAACTTTTATGGACTTTTGCTCACTTTTAAGGACTTTCAAAAACATTTTGGAAAGTTTTCTCCTTTCAAACCTATGAACTCTCTTTATGATTTATTGATTCCTATGGACTCTGGTGGGTGGTATGGAATGATATGAGATGGCTCCTATTTCTCTTCTATGTGTATGTATTCCCTATATGTTTTCCCCTTCTATGTATTCCTGTATGAAAATATGAAATGACACCTTTTTGTGACCCCAGCATGCCAAGGCTCAGGAACTTCCTGGGCTAGTAATCCCTAAACAAAAAGGATGTAATAAAAAGCACTTTCATGGACAATAACAATGGACATCTCCTCAAAGCTCGAAGTTGGCCCATTTGGGGAATATGTCCTCTGGGTACACGCTCTCAAACATCGGAGCATGTCCATTTGGGAGACGTGCCCCCCTGGTGATTTTATCATTCCTCACAAAGGGGACATCCTGCCTTCGAAAAGCTTGGAATTTCCCATCTGACTCGCTCATTGTTTTCATTCCCTTTGGCCGAAATCCGTGGCAAGATACCATCAATTGATCCATATCTAGGATTAAGGAGTACTGGGGTCTGGGCATCTGCGCCTGACCAATAATGGTTATTTCCTTCACTTGGGACAATAGAAGAGCTAGCTTGAGGAATTTAAAAAGTTATCGCCGGCACTTGGACAAACATTAGTCATTTAATCCACTCATCATCTCCTCTCCAGTTCATTGTTTCTTGCTTGTACTACCTCCTTTGCTCTCATTGGCTAAGAGCCCAAAGTGGTGCTGGCTTCCTGATTGGCTGAAGTGCGGCAAAGCCGGCTGTGCCTCCCTCCCAGCTGATGACTCCATCCAATCAGCTTGAAGCCGGCAAGGGGGTGGAGGGCGGGGAATTTGAACTTTGACAGCTTTGTTTTTCTATAAGAATGTAATATTTTGCATTGTATGGCATGTCAGCTTTGGGCAAACTATTGCGGCTCGACATCCTTTCCAGCTGGAACGAAATAAACATCTCGGTGGCGTTTCTTCAACTTGGTGAGACTTTTATTGGGGATATTAGATTGGTTGCTTCCTATCTCGCCAGGGCTATATCGGATCCTCTTTGGTGGGTCTGACCAGTCTTTGCCTTCACGTCAAGACCCCCAAATTCCTGCTCAATATCACGTCCACACTGCCATATATCCCACTTCAAAGCAGATAATGTGGGATTTTATTCAGGTGTGTGGAAGGGGCCTTAAGAAGCACCAGGGCCTATAAAATAACTCCTTGGGTTTTGCCGGTTGTAGTCACCATCCCATCTATTCATTCCATTCTATATAGGGAGTGGTTTGTGTCATTTTAAAAGTATTTTTTAACTGGAGGGCCTTCCACATAGCAGATATTTTGGGATTTTCTGCCTTGATATTCTGGGATATAGGGCTGTGTGTAAGGGCCCTGAGACCCCATTCCACACAGATGAATAAAATCCCACATTTTCTGCTTTGAACTGGAATATATGGCAGTGTGGACTCCGATAACCCAGTTCAAAGCAGATATTGTGGGATTTTCTGCATTGATATTCTGGGATATAGGGTTGCGTGGAAGGGCTCTGGGTTGTATGTCTACACAGCCATATTACCCAGTATATCAAGGTAGATAATTCACAATATCTGATTTGAACTGGATTATCTGAGTCTACACTGTCATATAATCCAGTTCAATGTGGATTTTGTACAGCTGTGTGAAAGGGCTTTAGGCCCTTCCACACAGCTATATAACCCAGAATATCAAGGCAGATAATCCATAATATCTGCTTTGAACTGAATTATCTAAATCCACACTACCATATTATCCAGTTGAATGTGGGATTTTATAACACCTATGTGGAAGGGACCTTACAGGATTACTTTAATGTGAGGTGTGATTTTTCTGGGGGTGATCCTATGATGTGAAGGGCAATTTTCTCCTTTCCTATTAGTTCTTTTTTTAGAGTTAAAGTGCTGCAATGTCAAAATGCCATTCCACGAATGCAGTAATTAATACACTTTAAACTCTTAAAAATAAAAGAAAGAGAACAATAGGAGCCTTTTTTCATTCTAACATGCATCAGAAATGAAATAAAACCTACTTAAGGCTGGGAATGAAGTGTTTGCTCAGCTAGTGCTGAGAATTGCCAGAAAATTAATCCAGGAAGAAACAATATACAGTGAACTCCCACTTAACTGGCACTCATGTGCATTTGAAGATGTTAGAGAAGTGTGTTTTCTGGTTGCTTGAGAGTTATTATTAAAACAGAGTGAACAAATACTATACCACATCCTGTAGTAAAGTTAAATGTTTCCCTTGACATTAAGTCTAGTCATGTCCAACTCTTGGGTGGGGGGTGCTCATCTCCATTTTTAAGCCAAACAGCTGGTATTGTCCATAGACACCTCCAAGGTCATGTGGCCAGCTTGACTGCATAGAGCACTGTTACCTTCCCGCTTTTGCCAAACTGTTAGGTTGGCAAAAGCTGGGGCTAACAGCGGGAGCTGACCCTGCTCACCGGATTTGAATCGCCAACCTTTCAGTCAGCAAGTTCAGCAGCTCAGAGGTTTAACCCACTATGCCACCAGGGGCTGCCTACCATACCATAACATACTATAACATAGCATAAACTCTGTATTGACTTGATATGAATATTGAAACACAGCAATTAAAAGCAACTTAATATTAATAAATACAAACATAATGCAACATTTCTTCTAAAAAACGATTATATTATTATTTAACGCATTTCTTCACATATTATACAGTTTCTTGAGGTTCCAGGAACTTCCACACAGCCCTATATCCCAGAATATCAAGGCAGAAAATCCCACAATATCTGCTTTGCACTGGGTTATCTTGAGTCCACACTCAGATAATGTGGGATTTATGCCTTGATATTCTGGGATATAGGGCTACGTGGAAGGGCTCCCAGTCTACTGTATATTTAAATCTGAGAACTAGCGCTGTTTAGCAGTGGAATATGCCACCTTACAGGGTGATGGAATCTCCTTCTCCACAGTTTTTTAATTAGAGGCTGAATGGGCATCTGTCAGGAGAGCTTTGATTCTGCATTTCTGTATAGCAGGGGTTTGGAATGGACGTTTTCTTGTTTTCTGCAGCTCTGGAGACTAGGGGCCCTTCCACACAGCGATATAACCCAGAATATCAAGGCAGATAATCCGCAGTATCTTCTTTGAACTGGATTATCTGAGTCCACACTGCTATATAATCCAGTTCAATGTGGATTTTATACAGCTATGTGGAAGGGGTTTGGGCAGTGGAGGAAACCTTTTTCCTCAATGTAGCAGTGAAAATGTGTTTGATCTTCTAATCCAGTAGATGGCAGCATTACACTAGTAGTAAGGGACTACTGTTTTCACTTTCACCCAAACACAAAGCTGTTGTTTCCAAAACATTTCCTCTGTTTGTAGATATAATATTGGGGGAAAGGCATAATATGAGGCTGGTTGTTTACAAAGCCTTCATGTGAAAGAGTGAAGAGTAGAGACATCACACTGGCTACAAAGATCTGCATAGTTAAAGCAATGGTATTCCCCGTAGTAACTGGGTGCGAGAGCTGGACTATAAAGAAGGCTAAGAGAAGGAAGATAGACACTTTGAACTATGATGCTGGAGGAAAATTTTGTACAGCCCTGTAGAGCTGGGCTGTACTTTTGCAAACTTTGTAGACTGATAAAGCCCCAACCCTCTGACACAGGTTGCATCTACCTTGTAGAATGAATGCAGTTTGACATCACTTTTGCTGCCATGGCTCAATGTTATGGCATCATGGGAGTTGTAGTTTGGTGAGGGATCAGAACTCTTTGGCAGATAAGATTAAAGATCAGAAGATTAAAGATCAGAACTCTTTGGCAGATAAGATTAATTACAACTCCCATGATTCCATAGCATTAAGCCATGGCAATTAGGGAAGTGTCAACCTGCATGAATTCTACAGTGTAAATGCACCCACAAGCGCTATTGTACTCTAGTAGTGTGTATTATTTATTTATTTATTTATTTCCTATAAAGGTTTCTCAAACTCCTCGAACGCTTTCATCAGCGCTGTCTTCGCACAATCCTAAATATACACTGGAATGACTTTGTGACAAATGTTGCTGTCCTTGACCCTATCCCCTGTTTAACCTTTCAACTGACCAGGAGTACCTCTGTCTTGTCTGGATTTAGTTTCAATCTGTTCACCCTCATCCAGATCGACACAGCGGCCAAGCACCGGTTCAGGACCTGCACAGCCTCCTTAGTGATAGGTGGGAAGGAGTGATAGAGCTGAACATCATCCGCGTACAGATGACATCTGACCCCAAAACTCCAGATGAACTGGCTAAATGATTCAGCGGCTAAATGATTCAGTGGCTTCATGTAAATGTTAAACAACATGGGGGACAGTATTGATGACTGCGGGACTTCACAAGTCAATGGTTGTGAGGACGAACAGGTATCCTCCAGCAACACCTTCTGGGACCATCCCTCAAGGAAGAACTGGAGCCACTGCAGAACAGTACCGCCAAGTCCCATGTCCCTGAGGCGTCCCAAAAGGATACCATGATTGACGGTATCGAAGGCTGCTGAGGGGTCCAGCAGAATCAACAGGGACACACTCCCTCTGTCTAGTTCCTGGCGAAGATCATCTACTAAGGTGACCAAGGCTGTTTTGGTACCATGTCCCGGCCTAAAGCCAGACTGTGCTGGATCTAGACAATCAGTAGACACCATGTGATGAGGTGGTTATTTATATGTTAATCACATGTTTGTTTATGTATTTAGAAGGGACATTCTATAAAAGCTGCAGAGAGTGAGCAGTGGAATGTTTGCAGCAGCAAGCTGTAAGCAGAGGCTGTTGCCATGACAACAGAGGCCACTCTGGCTTTAGAATGTTCAGTTTGAATTTGACAGTTGGAGAATGTCAGTTGGCCACAGCTGTGTGCAGGGTTAGTGGGGAATTAGCAGTTGCTGAAGCTGCAAGCTGTCTGTAGGAGCTGCAGTGTGCAGTTCAGTTCTGAGTGTGGGTTTAAGGAAACCCAAGTATGGGACAAGTTAGTCCCAGGGTTGAGAGTAACCCAGTATTAAGTAGTTACTTGCGTGTAACTGTATCGGGGAAAACTCCAGTGTTACATTGTTTAAAATTGCACGTTTGTACCTCTTCAGAGATCTTTAGAAACCACCTAAGCTTTGAGCCCATTTGTGTAAAATAAACTGTTAAACACTTTCAACAAAACATCTGTGGAAGTTGTTTATTCACAAAGACCCTCACATCTAGTGGTCAAGCATTGACAAATGGTGGCAGCAAGATAATAATAAAGAAGGAAAACTTTGAGTATTGGTGGCAGTGGTCAGTCGTCCACAGTGAATCCAGTACGAGGCGTTTTGTACCTGTTTACATTTGGTGGCAGCGGTGGGATTGAAGGATAGCCTGCCCTGCCACAATACTACATGGTTCACTCAGTTTGGTGTGTGAATAAACGAAGATCGACGCTAGCTTTAGGCGGCGTTTACGATATTTGTTTACACACCAAGAATCCCTGAAGCTGTGAGGCCACTGCACGTTCCAAGACTTTGCCCAAAAGGGGAGATTGGAAACTGGCAGACAGTTGTTCAATTGGGTGGGGTCCAGTGGCTTTTTTTCAACAGCGGTTTTAGAACAGCCTCTTTTAGGCTTGCTGGAAATTTGCCCTCCTGTAAGGAGGCATTGACCACCACCTTCACGCACCCTGCCAAATCCCCTCTGGCTTCCTTCATCAACCAGGATGGGCAGGGGTCTAGGATGCATTTGGTCGCTCTTGCCTCTCCAAGAATCTTGTCCACATCCTCGAGCTGAACAGATTGAAACAAATCCATTAAAACTGGACAAGCAGCTGCTCGTGTTACATCCTCAGAGACTGCCGTTAATATGGGGTCAAAGCCAGAGCGGATCAAAGCGACTTTCTCTGTGAAGAACCGAGCAAATGCTTCATAGCGGGCTGTCGAGTTGTCAGGGATCCCATCTTGGGTGACGGGATTTTACAGACCTCTGACTACTCGGAACAGCTCTGCCAGACAGTTCTTTGCAGAGGCAATATTGGCTGCATAGAAAGATTTCCTTGTAGCCTCTATTGCCACGCCATATGCCTTTAGGTAGGCATTTAGCCGCGTTCGATTTGACTCGTTAGCGTTTTTCCGCCACACACGCTCTAGTCTCCTCTTCATTTGGTTCATCACTGCCAGCTCCTCATTGAACCAAGGAGATAGTTTAGCTCGGCTACTCGAGGGGGGATGTTCTGGAGCGATTATGTCTATTGCCCTAGTCATTTCCCTATTCCAGTGAGTAACCAGAGCATTGACAGAATCACCAACCAAGGAGGCAGAGAAATACCCAAGACCCATCAGGAATCCATTCAGATCCATAAGCCTCCTGGGGCAGACCATCTTAATAGGCCCTCCACCCCTGCAGAGGTTAAAGGGTGCAGTGAGCCTAAATTTGATCAGGAAGTGGTCTGTATTACCCTTAATAGCTCTAACTTTCTTCTGCTACCAAAGTCTGAAATATCGTTTCCAATATTTGTTTAACTCTCAGAAACAAAATCTTTAACTTTGGCAAATTTTCATTTTTAATTAAAGGTAAACCACCACATACTGCTTTTACCTTACTGACATACTTTCCCATCCCAAGATAGTTGGATGGAGTGTTCTCTGACTCGTAAGCAAATTTGTAGCATACATCCAATAAACTCCCGCCTTTTGTCTTTGAAATAAGAAGTACTGTTTAGATATTTGGACCAGAACTCTCGGAATTTTCCATCCAGCCTGGCCCCTTAGCTCAGGGATTCTGGGAGTCATGATTCCAAGTTCCAAACAACAAAAACAGGACCGTGTTCAGTGATGTCCTTCTGCTCCAAGTTCTGGAATCCATCCCATTGAGCTCAATGAGATTCTGATATCCAGGCAATTGAGTAATCCCAGGAAGATTGCAGGTTGAGACCTCTCAGTCTTGCTTTTTGAAAATATGTGCTGCAGAGCCCATGATGTAAACAGGAAAGGAGGTGAGATGTGGGGGTGAGAGAAATAAAGAAGGGTGGAGTTGGGCCACCCCTTTTTGCAAATCTACAGAGTAAGCAGTATATAATCCACACTGCAGCTCCTGCCAGCTGCTATGGAGAATCTCTAGTGTGCTACCAATAGGGTGTGTTATGTGCTTTTGCTTGTAAAAAGGGATGAATCAGAGTTGCGGTTTCCAGGTTTATTATAAAGGGACAAAGAGCTTTGTTTTGAGCCAACCCATACAGTCTGCAGCTGTAAGTGAGGATTTTAAGACACTCTACTACTGCAAAATATGGCAAAATGATTCAAGAAACGTAGATTGAGAATGTTAAGAATGAATAAAAATATATACTTCGAATTTCAATAGCTTCCAAATGCATTTGAGAGGGAAATAAAGGGAAGACAGGGCAACCAGTACTTCTTTTGTTGAATATTAATACATAAAGTTGTGAAAGCAACTGATGAGGTAGTTAAAACGATAGGAGACAGGACAAGAGACTGAAGCTGACATAGAGGAATTAGGGAGAAGGAATGAAAGGCAATGGATAGAGTCACATGAAAGAAGAACGGATGTTCAGGAAAGGAATTCAAGAGACGCAGAAGAGAAAAGACACACAAATCTACACTGTGAAAAATGAAAGAAGGTAAAGGACACAAGGACACTTTCTACCATATGTGGTGGACTTGTAGAGAAGCAAAGAATTATTGGAAGAAAACAACATTGCTTTGTTGACTCTGCCATTGCTCCTTGGCAGACTGTTGTCTGTTTGCCACACCTTGCTTAGTACATCTTTAATATTTTTTCTCCATTTCATAATGTGGGCCCCACATTATGAAATGGAGAAAAAATATTATACAAACAAAGACATTTACTTTAGGAGTTTGGCTCAGGTTTAATAGAGGATGTTTACAATCTCTCAGTCCTGTTTGGCCCACAGGGTTTAGAGAGTGTACACAACTGTTTACTTAGTGTCATTATTTATCTTGCATTTAAGGATCATGGCCTTTATTGGTCTGTGAAGCGGCATCAAACAGGACATCTATTTCCACTGGCAAAATTCCTTTAGCTTCCATGCCATATACAAAAGCACAGGTTTAGATTCATGAAATAAAAGTAAAAAAAGTTATACTTTTGCCAAAAGTAAAAGCAAGACCGTTATTTCCATATGTACATTTGCTATTTAAGGAAACAAATAAGTGGCAGTTATAGTTTTTTATTTTAACAAAAACACTTAAGTCTTAGATTAGTCATAGTATCACTAGGATCTCAGAAGATTACACAAAAGCAGAATAGTAATCATTTTCTGGGTTGCTGTGAGTTTTTCAGGCTGTACAGCCATGTTCCAGAAGCATTTTTTTCCTGATGTTTTGCCCACACCTATGGCAGGCATCCTCAGAGGTTGTGAGGTTTGCGAGGATCCCCCCCCCCAGGCAGAAATCAGCTAGGTTTTGAAGCTACAAGGCCATTAAATACTAATCAAGGTTGCCAGTTGTAACATTCACACTTGCCTCAAGCAGACAAGAGTTCTTTCTCCCACCCTGGACGTTCCACAAATATATAAACCTCACTTGCCTAGTTTCCAGCAAATCTCACAACCTATGAGGATGCCACAGATGTGGGTGAAATATCAGGATATAATGCTTCTGGAACATGGCCATACAGCCCAGAAAACTCAAGCAACCTAGTGATTCCGGCCATGAAAGCCTTTGACAACATAATAATCATTTTCATTTTCATTTTTTAATCACAGATAAATAGGTCCTACTAGTCTTATAAAGTATTATGGGAGTGGTCTCTGTGAGGTCACCTTTAGTTCAGTTCTCCATCTCAATGCTCATTTCTTCCTTCACTATCACAGGATTTTTTTTTAAACATTGCTATCGATCAAGGAACAGGAACACAAATTAGAGTAGCATTTTGGTGCTTCCACATAGCCACACACATAAAATTAAACATACACTTCTGCCATTCTGAATCTGGAGGCTACTAGGAAGCCTTCCCCCAGACATGAAGACTCTAGTTTTGTACATTTTGACTCTATTAAATTGTGGAGTGAGCAGTTTCTCTCCTGCCCTCTTGCTCCAAGAAGAGAACACAGCTGCTCATAGTGGGTAATAAAATTGGTTTCCAGACAGTAATGAAGGAAACAGTTTGGGGAGCAGGACTGCCTGTTAACGTTCTCGGAAGGCAATGTAGAACTTGAAATGGCTGTGTCTTCATTAGTTACTACTGTTAGATCCTAGGCATAGCATATGTTATGAATGCAAGCATTTTATGACCCCCTTTGGCCCAGTGACATGGGAAAATCCATGGAGGTGTTGTCACTTGGCGGTGAAAGTGATGACAGACAAGTTGATTGTTGGCTGCGAATTATGGTTTGATGTTGTTCATTCATTCAGTCACTTCCAACTCTTCGTGACCTCAAGGACCAGCCCATGCCAGAGCTCCCTGTCGGCCGTCACCACCTCCAGCTTCTTCAAGGTCAGGCCAATCACTTCAAGGATGCCATCCACCCATCTTGCCCTTGGTCGACCCCTCTTCCTTTTTCCTTCCTTTCCCCCCAGCATAATTGTCTTCTCTAAGCTTTCCTGTCTTCTCATTATGTGGTGAATTATGCTATTTGTAGTAAAATGCATCCAGAAACTGCTAAGGGGAACAAAACATTCTCAAGTGTCTTGTCTAAAAAATTATACTGAAAGGAACTCCATAGGCCATTGAGCCCAACCCTCTGTACAATACAGAAACTCCAACTAAACTCTATTCAGTGTTTGAAGATGTCCAGGGAAGGGGACCCTACTTTCCCTCTAGAAAATTGGCTCTTGCTGTCAGGAGGTTACTTATAATTAACCAGGCTTTAGCACAGCTGGTTAATCACCAGCAGCAATACAGCTTACCAATTGAAAGGTTAGCAGTTCGAAGCCTGGGTCAGGGTGAGCACCCAACCTTCAGCCCAGCTTACTGCCCACCTAAGTAGTTCAAAAACATCTGTGAGCTGTGAGTAGAGAAATTAGGCACTGCTAAAGTGGGGAGGTATTTTATGACACCATAAAAGGAATATCAGAAAATGCCGACGATCAAAGGAAGGAAGAAGTCTGTTATCAAGGTTCTTAGTCATAGAGGAGGGAGCAATAGCACCCCCCCTATGGCCGTAATCGAGCAGAACCTCCAGGACACCTACCGACATGATACCGCTATCTGTTGTCAGTCCTGTCTGTTTAACAGCATTGAATGTTTACTGTGTATGTGTTCTGTGATCCGACCTGAGTCCCCTTTGGGGTGAGAAAGGCGGAATATAAATGCTGCAAATAAATAAATAATAAATAATGTTCAGTTGAAATCCACTTTCCTATCATTTCAGACTGTTAGACATTCCCAGGGCACACTTTGTCCACTCCTTTTCTAGAACATGGATACCACAAAACCAACAGAGAGCTTTCCATTTGATTACCAAGCAATTCTGTCAATGAAAATTGTGATCAGTGGCTATATTGTAGGCCTCTTTGCCTTCACCTCCTTCTCTATTTCAAGCATAGAGCTCTCCTGACTACACAGGTTACAGCCCTTAAAAATCCCAGTGGAGATGGGAGCTGTAACCCAAAATATCAAGAGCAGTATTTCTCAAAATGGGGGTTGAGACCCCTGGGGGTCATGAGGGGATGTCAGAGGGGTCATCAAAGCCCATCAGAAAGCACAGTATTTACTGTTAGTAATGGGGGTTCTTTGCGGGAGGTCTGGCCCTATTCTATTGTTGGTGGGGTTCAGAATGTTCTTTGATTGTAGGCGAACTATAAATCCCAGCAATCACAACTCTCAAATGTCAAGGTCTATTTTCTCCAAACTCCACCAGTGTTCATATTTGGCCATATTGAGCATTTCTGCCAAGTTTGGTCCAGATCCATCATTGTTTGAGTCCACAGTGCTCTCTGGATGTAGGTGAACTACAACTCCAAAACTCAAGGCCAATGCCCACCAAACCCTTCCAGTATTTTCTGTTGGTCGTGGGAGTTCTGTGTGCCAAGTTTGGTTCAATTCCATATTTGGTGGAGTTCAGAATACTCTTTGATTGTAGGTGAACTATAAATCCCAGTATCTACAACTCTCAAACGACAAAATCAACCCCCCAACAACTCCACCAGTATTCAAATTTGGGTATATCAGGTGTTTGTGCCAAGTATCAGATATTTACATTATGCTTCCTAACAGTAGCAAAATTACAGTTATGAAGTAGCAGCTAAAATAATTTTATGGTTAGGGGGTCACCACAGCATGAACTGTATTAAGGGGTTGCAGCATTAGGAAGGTTGAGAAAAACTGATCTAGAGAGTCCCAGTTGGTGACTTCTGCTTTAATTCAACATTTGTCTTGGCATTCCCTCCTCCAAAGTTCCAGGCAGCCATTTTTTTCAAGTAAGCCGATACCAGAAGATTAGAGTGGGCCTCAGTAGCTTTCTTTAAAGGAGGAAAATAACCCTGGTAGCATCAGTAAATAGCACAAGTTTCATGTAAACATCTCTGCTATGTTTCCCTCATGTCACTAAGTGCTTTACTGAAAACAAATGGTTGGTAGAATGAAAGAGCTGCACCGACATTCCATGCTATACACGGCTTGAGAAAGTCACTTGTTTTTTCCCTTTTAACAGGGACACTAGACAGGAATATCCCAGCATGATGAGACCTCATACTTTGATTTTTTAATAATTTGTGCCCATCCTTAATTTATCAGAGGGGTGCCGTCTCTTGGATGAGCCTGTCTGCCTATTAAGTTTGAAAACAAAACACACTATGCATGTCCAAACAGGGTGGCCACTTATGCATCATCCAAAGAAGAAGAATGAATTACCAGAAAAAGTGTGAAGAGGGGTGGAGGGGTTGTAAGTTCATATATTTTCATTTGCAAATTTTATTTATTTATTTATTTATTTCAGTGAGCTTCTATGCCGCCACTCCCGGCGGGCTCGGGGCGACTCACAACACAATGGACACGATAAAACAGCAATACAAATAAAACAGTAGCATAACACATTACACAATAAAACATTAAAAACAATTTAAAAGGTAGTGATACCATGCATAAACGACCTAGTCGAACTAGGTTGCAGAGGGGGGGGGGTGACCCAAGGCCTATGTCTGGAAGGCCAGCTTGAAGAGGTGGGTCTTGCACGCCCGCCTGAAAGGGAGCAGGTCGTGGATGGCACGCGCGTTCGCCGGGAGGGCATTCCAGAGGGTCGGCACAATTACCGAAAAGGCCCTGCGGCGGGTCGCTGTGAGTTTAGCTGTTTTTATAGGAGGGATCGCCAGGAGGTTGGTGTCTTCCGAGCGGAGGGATCTTGCAGGGCAATATGGGGTGAGACGGTCCCTCAGATACGCTGGCCCCAGGCCGTGCAAAGCCTTAAAGGTAAGAACCAATACTTTGAAGGTGATCCGGTGCTCAATTGGTAGCCAGTGCAGATCCTGCAAAATGGGTGTTATGTGGCAGCCTGCTGGAGTGCCAGACAGGAGCCGGGCGGCAGCGTTCTGCACCAGCTTGAGCCTCCGGGTCACCGACAGAGGAAGGCCAACGTAGAGCGCATTACAGTAATCTAGCCTCGAGATGACTGTGGCTTGGATCACCGTGGCGAGATCGTTCCGGGAGAGATAGGGGGCCAGCCTCTTTGCCTGCCTGAGATGGAAGAAAGCAATCTTGCTGACCTCAGAGACCTGAGTCTCTAGGGTCAGCTGGGAGTCCAAATGGACCCCCAGACTCTTTACAGAAGACGATGGGCATAACGCCACACCGTCCAGGGTCGGAAGCTGGACATCCCTACCACCCGGGCGACCTACACATAAATGTTTATGTGTAGGTGAAAATCTGAAAATAGAAATCCTATACACATCACCATAGAAGATTGTGACCAGCTGATTATTGTGCTTTCTCTTTCTGCCCACGTACCCACAGTTGATGTGCAACTTCATTGTCTCTGTTCTCATGCCTTAGGTCAATTCCAGACAGCACTACGGGCACTTCCAGACAGCACCAAATCAAGGGTTTTAGTGCTGGGCAAAAAATCCCGGGATTTCACAAGAGATCCACATACAGCAGGGTTGCCATTTTTTGATATAAGAAATAAGGGACATTTATGAGATTTTTCACAAAAATAAGGGACACTTCATTAAAAAACTTGAAACTCAAACATTAGGTAGAAATAGTTTTATTAACAGAATAAGATAATGATTGAAACTCACAAAAGAAACTGACTTACACCCTCTTAAAGGTACATGCTATGTTTCTGCATGTTTTCTCATGCAGAAAAAAACATTATCAGAACTACCTAATTTTCTCCATCTGTATTTAGTACTTGACTTTGCTGACTTTAAAAATGCACTGTCTAAACATTAAAATAAAATAAATTTTATAAGACAGTACATCTTCATGATTATTATGTCAATAGTTAATGGTATAGTATAGTATGGGATACACAGCATTGTATAGTATTGGGGTGCACAGCTAGGCCTATTTTAAGAGTAACTCTCAAGCAACCAGAAACTATCTTTATCCAGCATGATCCAACATTCCCCTTGGGTAATGGTTAATTAGTCTACTATACTTTGAAAAAGTCCTGTATTGCCTCTTCCTTCCAACAGGGATGCAGGCTGCCCTGCGAGTTGGAATCCTCGGGCAGGCATTGGCGTGGAAACTGCAGCGTGCAGCTTCCTCTGGTTAACCCCGCCCAGTCCTGTCCTGCTAGTAAAAAATAAGGGACACAAATTTTAGGGCCAAAATAAGGGACGTCCCTTAGAATAAGGGACATATGGGAACCTTAACATACAGACCTGTTGGTCCTGGGATTTCTGCCTTTGTTGTCCAGACTTGATGCTTTGTTCCAAGATTTAGAGGCTCACAAAATGGCCACCGTGGTACTTCCGCCAGAAACCGGCAGTTTTTTTAAACCTATGGAAAAACTCTGCCCTCCAGACATTTCATGAAGTATCTCTCACATAAACAAACCTCACGGGGTAAGGCCACTACTGTCCAAGTCAGCGATACATAAACAGAAACGCACGCTTTAAAGCCAAGAACAGAACTTTCCCTGCTGGCCAGAAGTTTGCCTCTTTTCGTCTATATGCCGTATGTTCATCTATATGTCATATGTTGAACTCCAGGGATTGTCTGCAAGTATGTGTACTGTAATCCGCTCTGAGTCCCCTTCGGGGTGAGAAGAGTGGAATATAAATAAAGTAAATAGATAAATAAATAAACTTTGCCATTATCTACTATTTTTACAGCCTAGCTCCCTGGCTGTCTGTCCAGACAGATTTGGTTGTGTACTTGTGACATCAAACAACAGGGTGCTGTTCCTGAGTTATACATGACTGTTCTTGATTGCTCTTCTCATGAAAAGATGTACAACATTGAATAGAGGGCCACAATTTTGTCCTGGCCAGAGAAACTGTGCCCTCCACACATTTCATGAAATTTCTGGCACGCAAACAAAGTTGTTGCCGTCTACTCAAATGTCACCTTCTTTTTAGGCACCAACCCATCAGGAACAAAGATCTAAAACCTGAGAACATATCTTGATTTAAAAAAATCTCTGCATCTGGAAATCTCATGTTTTTGCCTTTTGTAGCAATTACTTCCAGGTTTACAGGGAATGGCATCTAGCCACGCTCCTATTTGCTGTGGAAACTCCTGGAATAAAGGTACTGTCTGGACAGGACTTACATCACATGCTTTAGACGGGGGCAACCCCCCCCCCCCCTGGGACCTGAGAAAATGTCCAGATGAAGAATGGTTGGTTCCGTGTTTTCTTCCTCTGTTGTCCACACTTGTTGCTTTGTCCTGGGATTTTGCAGCCCCCAAGATGGCCACCGCAGGACATCCGGTGGAAACTTTGGTGTTTTTTTTTACAACAAAACCTGAAGATGCAAATATGCAAAGATGTGAATTGGTGCAAAAGTTCAATTCTTTGTCATGGCTAAAGAAACTTTGTGATCTACATATTTCATGAAGTTTTTGACACACATACAAAGTTAGTGGGGTAGGACCACTTCTGTCCAAGTCAGCACTACACAATCAAACAGGAACAAACACTTTCAAGCCAGGAACAGAACTTTGTCATTATTGACACTCTTTAGAGCCTGCCTGCATGGACATCTGTGCAGACAAGTTGGATTATGTACTTGTGGCATGGAACAACAGATTGCTGTTCCTGGGTTATACATGTCTGTTCCTGATTCCTCTTATTGTGAAAAGATGTACAACATTGACTAGGGGTCCACAACATTGTCCTTGCCAGAGAAAATGTGCCGTCCACATGTTTCATGAAGTTTCTGGCACACAAAGTTTTTGCATTTTACTCAACTGTGTCCCCCTCTTTAGGAACTGACCAATCAAGAACAAACATCTTAAACCCGGGAACAAATGCAGCAAAAAATTCCATGTTTTCCAAGTGCAGGGACATACAGATATTCCAAGATGTGGATTTTTGGCTCAGAACCAGAATATTCTTGCACCTGAAAATTTTGCGGTTTTTGCTGTTTGTAGCTATTGCTTCTAGGGAATGGTGTTTGGTCACCCTCCTGTTTGCTGCGGGAGCTCCTGTGATAAAGGTATTGTCTGGGTGGGCACTCGGATTGTTTTATTCCAACAAACAGTAAGTAAGACATATGGTAATTACATTCCTCTTATATGGGTAGTTGCTCCAGATAGTAGCAACTAAACCTAGATTATGTCAAGTCACAAATCTGATCCATAAATCAAGGAAAACTTGAGTCCCAATACCTTAAACCAACAGAAAGAAGAAAGCATGGAAAATTTGAACAGGACATTCAATGCCTTAAGTATTCTCAATCCATCTTTATTGAAGCTGGGTAATTGGCATAATCATCCTATGCATTGTAGGAATGGTGGAATATTTGCTAAAGAATTTGAATACAATTTTTATAACCTCAAAAGTGTGGGGAGTTAAAAGTCAGCTTGAGCCTCACAATGACTGATAGCTTAAACAAGTGAGGATGCCTTGCAATGTTGCCGTCCAGTTGCGCCTCAGTATCTGTCAAAAACACAAGCCATAGAAACTTCTTTTTATGATTCTGTCCTAGAATGCAGATTGGAAGAAGAAACAATGCTCACACAACTGAAGATCAATCAATTGGTGAGATTTAAGAAGTTAAAACAAAGATATCCCCGGAGTGTAAATGCACCTACCAATGAGAAACTCAAACAACTTTATTAAGCCACTGAATCCCACAATTGCAGTCCACGTTAGCGAAAGGAGCAGAGATGGAGTCCAGCTATGAAAATACTGTCCCTTTCATGTTAGCTTGTTCTCCAATAGTCTTGGTCAGGATGGTGGGTCAGCTTGGAATAAAAAAATTAAAATGATGGAAATTAGATGGAAAGGATATTAAATGTAGCCTGAGCCTCATTTTCGCATTTAGAATATGGGAGTGATACTGACAATAATGAGTTACAAAGATTATGGTTGCCTGTAATTAGTAACTAATTTGTATACTTAGTAATAAGAGTCCAAACTTAATCCAAGTAGGAAGGATGCTGCTCTGTTGGTACCCTAAATAATATTATCAAGTTAAAGTTTGGCCTTATTTTTGAAGTTTATTTTAGAGGTACATTGACAACATTATCAGATTTTATGCTGTTGCCTTACCAATTCTAAGGGTTTTTAAAATATAGGCAGTCCCTAAACTACAAACATCCGACCTACATATGACTCCCAGTGAGACAATTGAAAGTGAGAGAAATCTCCCCTGGGAAGGGAAATTCACTCCTGAAAGAGTTATCATGGGGGAAAAGGGTCTCCATTGAAGCTTTAGGACCAATCCTTGTTTCCACAACAAAAGAAACACCACAGGGGGTTTTGGCTGGAGTTACCCTTCAATAATTTTCTGACTTAAATACATATTCAACTTAAGAACAAACCTATAGAACCTATCATGTTTGTAACCCGGGGTTCAGTTGTAACAAAAAGTAAGAGAAGTAACATTTGGTGTGATGTGCTATCCATGAATTACTTATGGGTGGAGTGGGGGTACTAGAAAGAGCATTTTGACCTCCACAGTATTTATTTTCAGACAGAAACTGTTTTTCAGCTGGAAAAATATTGTTTGAGGGGAAATTAGGATTGGGGTACATGGGAAGACTGCTTGAGATATCCCTAAAGGAAGTTTCTTTTCCAGATGTGAGGCCCTTTCATATGACACAATTGCAGCGCTATGTACTTTTTCAGGTAGTTTGCCCCTTGGACAGATCTACATATGGAATTCTGAGATGTAGTAGGCAGGCATAACCCAGTTGTTGTGGGATCATAGGAATTGTAGTTTGACAAGGCATCAAAAAAAAATTTGGCCAGGACTCCCAGGACATCCACCCACCAAAATGAAAACCATAAGGAAACCGGTGACTGAAAAAGTCAACCCCAGAGGTGTTTTTAGGCAGCAGCCTTCAGGCAATCTTGAGGAAATTGAAAATTGTTTTTGTTCTTTTTCTGCAAGGTTTTCCTGACCTGGTTGTTTCATTTCATAGGTAAGAACCTATCCCCATTCTTTCCATATTATTCCAGCTTCTGATACCGTTGTTGTTTAAATAGGAATGCCTAGGAATACATATGTGAACCGAGGTATACCAATGGGCTTATGCTCCTCTAATCAGTTTATCCTTCGAATAAAAACCTCAGACTCCATATACAGAGTGTTTTAAATGTTTGTAAATGTAAATACTTGGATTATTCTTTGATTATCTTCCTTTCTCATAGTTTCCTTATATAAAGAAAGCTGTCTTCTGAGTTAATATGAATTTGTCCTTTAACATTTTACATGTGTTTACTTTTATGAGACAATGACAGAATTTAAGAATGCTTTATTTGCCTTTATCTTATTTTGGGTTTAATTGTTTGCCTCGGGTAACTTCCCTGGAACTCACCTCTGACCTGGCCTTTTCACACTATACATGTATTGCACTACAGAAGAAGACCTACAAACCACTCTAAACACCTTTGCAGAAGCATACGAGAAGCTCAGCTTCTCATTGAACATAAAAAACCCAAAGTGCCCTTCCAGGAGTCACCAGCCAATTCCTCTGCAATGCCAGAAATAGAGCTTAATGGTTTAACATTAGAAAATGTTGACCATTTCTGTTACCTTGGCAGCCACCTCTCCACAAAAGTCAACATTGACACTGAAATCCAACATCGCCTGAGCTCTGCGAGTGCAGCATTCTTCCAAATGAAGCAGAGACTGTTTGAGGACTGGGACATCCGTAAGGAGACCAAAGTGCTTGTTTATAAAGCTATTGTCCTTTCAACCCTGTTATATGCCTGTGAAACGTGGACTGTATACAGATGTTTCACTCAACTCCTGGAACAAATCCATCAGTGCTGCTTCCGAAAAATCCTGCATATCTCTTGGGAAGACAGGCAGACAAATGTCAGGATGCTGGAAGAAGCAAAGACCACCAGCATTGAAGTGATGCTCCTACACCATCAACTCCGCTGGACTGGCCACGTTGTCTGAATGCGCACTCACCATCTCCCAAAGCAGTTACTATTCCCCAAACTCAAGAATGGGAAACACAATGTTGGTGGACAGGAAAAGAGATTTAAATATCAGCTCAAAATCAACCTTTAAAGCTGTGGCATAGACACAGAGAACTGGGAAGCCCTGGCCCTTGAGTGCTCTAACAGGAGGTCAGCTGTGACCAGCAGTGTTGCAAAATTCGTAGAGGCATGAATGGAGGACGACAGGGAGAAATGTGCCAAGAGGAAGGCATGTCAAGCCAACCCTGACCAGGACCACTTTCCACCTGAAAACCAATGTCCTCACCGTAGGAGAACATGCATATCAAGAATAGGGCTCCACAGTCACCTACGAACCCACCACCAAGACACTACACTTGGAGGACCATCATCCTCAGGCTACAAGGGATCACCTAACTAACTAGCACTACAGTTCCACTTCAATTGCAATGACTGCATTCTATGGAATCCTGGGATGTGTAGTTCAGTGAGGCACTAGAACTCCCTGGCTGAGAATTCTAAATATCCTTCTCTAAACTGCAAATTCCAGGATTTTGCAAGGGCAGTTCCAGTGGAATCATGGTGCTATAAAACTTCCCAGTCAGTCCGCATTTTAACTGCTGCTGTTTCTTGAACTGAGACAATATGAGATCTGTGTGTTATTGTGGATACTCTGCTTGACATGTATGTGCTTGAATAAACCTTGCAATTTGCATAAAAGTAGACTTGGGAAGTATGGTTGATTCTGGATTGGGCAATCAATTGTCCATGACTAATTCGAGACTCTATTCCAGTGTTTCAGTTCCTTGAACCACCAATTTTCCAGTTATAAAATCTGACAAGGTGATGAGTAGCAAATCTGCTACACTTTTCATCAACATCCTAACCTTCTGAAAATTGCAAAGAGGAAATGGATGTCTCCTGGCTGCTCTCTATGGAAATCAGAGTATCACACTTTATTTTGAACAGAGCTGAGAGTCAGCTCTGCTGTTAGTGAGGCCACTGGCTATCTCTCAGGCATGCATTTTTGGTAGATCTGAGGGCAGCAGCTGTGGCTGACCTTCTGTGTTAGAGGGCAGAATGGTGTCTCCTGGGCCAATGCTTCCCACCGTCTAATCCTTCATATGCTTTGGATTTTGCCTACGAGGTCCCCTGACCCTTAGCTATGCAGGCAGAGGTTACTGGGTTTCTTAAGCAGAAAAAATCTGGAGGACCTAAGGTTGACAACCACAGATCAGTGCAACCCAGTCTGCATACACCAATAATAACTTTATTTACATCCTTCCACCATCTCCCTAAAGTAGTGGTTCCCAACCTGCTTTTGATCAGGGACCACTTGACCAGGGACCACTCTGTAACATTAGGGATTACGAATCAGTTTTTGGTCAATTTTCAATTCAGTTTGGTTTTTTGGGGTGCTGATTCAGAAAATTGCATTATATAGACCACATCAGTTCTAGTTTCCAATACAGAACATACAGTATGTCAGCCAGTAGGCATCATCTGCTCACCCACAGAAAACCATATTTAATAATCCAGAGCTGGTGTGGTATATTCAATGCAATTTTCTGAATCAGCCCCCGAAATAACCCAAGGAACAGACCTAAAAATAAAGATGCCAAGGGTCCCCCCTTTCAGGCACCTCATGGAAAGGCTCCACTCAGGAGGAGGGAGGAGAAGAATTAAGTTATCAGGGGACTACTGATGGTCCACGGACCACACAGGTTGGGAACCACTGCTCTAAAGTGACTTGGGGTGGCTAGTCTGGCACAATGCCCTTGAATAAGATAGAGGATGCTTTCCCATCACCAATGTTCCAAATATGGGTTTTTTGGGGGAGTTCCAGTGGTGCAGTAGATTAAACCACTGAGCTACTGAACTTGCTGACCAAAAGGTTGTTGGGTCAAATCCGAGGAACGGGTGTGAGTTCCTGCTGTTAGCTCCAGCTTTTGCCAACCTAGCAGTTCAAAATCATGTACATGTGAGTAGATCAATAGGTACCGCTTTGGCGGGTAGGTAACAGTGCTCCATTCAGTCATGCTGGCCACATGACCTTGGAGGTGTCTATGGACAACGCTGGCTCTTCGACTTAGAAATGAAAATGAGCACCAACCCCCAGAGTTGGACACGACTGGACAGGGGAAAACCTTTACCTTTACTTTAAATATGTTTTTAAACTGTGGTGATGGTTTCTTGAGATGATCCTACAGTTTGAAGGACAACTTTTCCCTTCTTTAATTATTTTTAATTAAAAATTAAATAACAATAAAAATGATGACAAAAGGGAAAAGGACGGAGAAAGAGCATGCTGGTGAGGAAGAAAGAAAATAAATAACTATTTCCGTACAAGCTCCAGATGGAGAATCCTTACTTCTTCCTGACTTTTCCTTCCCTGAGATTGTTCTGAAGTAAACAAGGTGATCTTCAGTGCATCTGGGAAAGAATGTAGAGAAAAGGAACAAAAATGGGTTGAGGCATCATGATACAACATGCAGGATTCAGGTATGCATAATAAAAGGTGAGGGAAATTGTCAAAGCGGGATGGGGCAAAGTTAAGAATGCCTCAGGGAGTTAAAACAAGGATTTGGAAGTGTTATGCAATCATGAAGTATTTACTACTGGAGCATCTACAGGTCTTGATATTCCACAGAGCTGTGAAGAATTTCCTTCCAAACGATGTTGAATGATCTGTTCAGTAATCTGTGTGGGCTTCCTTTGATGTAGCAGCATTGGATGCTCATGGATGGGTCTTGTTTTGCTTTAGGTAAAACAATTATGCAACAGAAACTGAGGATCCTATTCATTGTCCTTACATCTAGGACATATACCAATTTCTGTATATGTGATGTTGTAAAGTCTGTTGGTGAGCATAAGATACTGTGTTGGAAAAAGTTCTGAGCTGCACAGAAATATTGCCTTTCAACAAAGATTTCAGGTTGTTGTTTGCTATCGGTTTAATAATGGTAACACTATGGATGAAAGATCTCAGATTCCTGGTCATCAACTGCACTGCTCAGATCTTGCAAACCCGGAGCTATGGCTTCAATGAGTTACATAGAATACTGTATATAGTTCTGGGCACCACAATTCGAGAAGAATAACGAGAAGCTGAAATATATCCAGAGAAGGGCGACCAAAATGATCAAAAGTCTGGGAACCAAGCTCTGTGAGGAAAAGCTTAAGGAAATGGTTATGTTTAGCTAGCAAAAAGGTTAAGAAAGGACATGAGACTCCTTGTGGAGAGAAAAAGCAGGGTAATAATAATAATAATGTTTTTCCCCCATAAGGATGCTATTCCGCTTATCTCACTCTGAGTTTTTAACACTTTATATGTGTGCCTGCGGCCCACCCTGTCTTTGTGATTTTAGATATTTAGTTGTATATTGTTTTTTATTTATATGTATGTATTTCTTATTGTGTTTATTGCTGATGTTTTGATTTTATTGTAATTGTTGTCTGGGCTTGGCCTCATGTGAGCCGCCCTAAGTCCCCATTGGTGAGATGGGGGCAGGGTAGAAATGAAGTTTATTATTGTTATTAAATATTTATAAGGATGTCAATTGGAGGAGGGGGCAACCTTGTTTTCTTCTGCTCCAGAGACTATGATATAGAGCAGGAGTGCTCAGAAAGTCGATCGCGATCGACTGGTCGATCCTGGGACTGAGGGAGATCGATCCCAGCTGGATGGGGTGCTTCTGAGGGGCGGAGCCATGCCGCACTGGTTGGCAAGCCCCGCCCCTCCGGCCGGCTTCAGCATTTCCCCAGGAATGACCTGCCTACGGTGATCCAAGCTCATCTCGAGACTAGACTACTGTAGCTTCTCCCGGGTAGAAGAGGGTAATGCCATGCCAGCAGTGGCTATCTATGCCACCACTGGCATGGCATTACCCTCCTCCCACCCTGGAGAAGCTGTGGAAATGTGGAATCCAGAGGGGGAGGGGGCGGAGCCATGGGGCCAAGCCCCCACCAAACCCTGCCCCCTCCGCCAGCTTCAGCATTTCCACAGCTTCTCCAGGGTAGAAGAGGTAATGCCAAGCCAGTAGTGGCTATCTATGCCACCAATGGCTTGGCATTACCCTCCTCTACCCTGGAGAAGCTGTGGAAATGCTGAAACCAGAGGGGGAGGGGTGGAGCCAAGCCCTGCCAAGCCCCACCCTCTTCCCCTGGCTCCGCCCTGCTTCTCTCTTGGTAGATCTTGCTGATTTGGTTTTAGTATAAGTAGCTCGCATGCTGAAAAAGTGTGGGCACCCCTGATATAAAGCAATGGATTCAAATTACAGGACAAGAGATTCCACATAAATTCCCCCAGGCAGGAACAAGACACACCTAAAAACTGTCAGGCCATCAAATGCCAATCAAGGTGGCCAATTGAAACAATCACGTCTAGCTCCACCAGACAAGAGTTCAATCTCCCATCCTGGACCTTCCACAGATATATAAACCCAATTTTCCTAGTTTCCAACAGACCTCACAACCTCTGAGGATGCCTGCCATAGAAGCAGGCGAAATGTCAGGAGAGAATGCTTCTAGAACATGGCCATACAGTCCGAAAAACCTACAACAACCCAGTGATTCCGGCCATGAAAGCCTTCGACAATACATTCCACCTAAATATTAGGAAGAACTTCCCATTAAAATGATGCAACAGTGGGGGGTTCGTGTTTGTCTTACTCTGAGGCTGACTTCTCTTAGGTCATCCAGTGGGTTTCCATAGTTGCAGAACAGCACTCAAACTACTACAATCATGTTGGCTGTCTTTGAATACAATATGCTCTAAGAAGGCCGCCAGATCTTGTCTGATTTTGGAAGTCAATCCCAGTTAGAACTTGGATGAGAGACCACCAATGAATAGCAGGTGTTGTAGGCTACATTTCAGAGGAACCAACTAGCAAATTCTCCTCTGAGCTTTCCTAAGGGCCCTTCTACACAGCTCTATATCCCAGAATATCAAGGCAGAAAATCTCACATTATCTGAGTGTGGACTCAGATAACCCAGTTTAAAGCAGATATTGCGGGATTTTCTGCCTTAATATTCTGGAATATAGGGTGTGTAGAAGAGCCCTTTGAAAACCCTGTGAACTTCATATGGTTACCATAAGTCAACAGGCAACATGAAGACGCAACTCATTTATCTGGCTTTTACTTCTTTGGCTCTTTGCATAAGAATTGAGGCCAGTAGGGAATCATTGTTGCTTGGTCTGATTAGTTCATTGAGCCTAATCCTAGGTAGTATATAAGGGTGTCTGGGGTGTTTTTTTTTGGGGGGGTGTTAGTTGAATTCTAACTACATAAAAACTGGTGTTATTTGAGATTTCGTTGTTGGTGGATTATCATAGCTCTGAAGTCAACCATAAAGCTGATGATTTCATTGTGAAAAGGATAAGCAGGTTTCGAGGTAAACTAGTAAAGATAAAAAGGGACACACATCACTGTTATCAAAATCACATAACTCACACAAAAAGGGGTGGGTAGAAACAGTGCATTTTCAGAATGTTTGTTATATTTGATTTTGATACTTACCAAAAAAGTAGCAACATAATCTCGCTGGGTCAAATAGTTAAGTCCACTTTGGGATTGTTCTCTTTACTACTGTTTTGATTATGTGTTTCTTTAGTTGGTGATACAGAGGCATAATGGAATGGCATTCCCTAAAATTTAGGGCCTAAATGATATGGCACTCAATGTTTTCTTTTTGGAGTTGTGTGTGTGGAGAGGGTAACATTTTCAAGTCGCAGATGCAGAAATCTGGGGATACAGACTTCTTAATGCAGTTAGATGCAGTTGGTCTCATCTTTGTTCTCTTTCCATCAGCATCCCAAAAACTTTTTATTCAATTTATTCATCCCTTGGCTTTTAACTCATCCCTTGGCTTTTAACTGTAGTTGGTGAGGCACCAAGGGCCTTTCTACACAGCCATATAATGCAGAATATCAAGGCAGAAAATCCCACAATATCTGTTCTGAACTGGATTATCTGAGTTCACACTGCCATATATGACAGTTCAAAGCAGATAATGTGGTGTTTTATTCAGCTGTGTGGAAGAGGCCCAGCACTTTTTTAGGACCCTTCCATACAGCCCTATATCCCACAATATCTGCTTTGAACTGGGTTATCTGAGTCCACACTCAGATAATGTGGGATTTTCTGCCTTGATATTCTGGGATATGGGGCTGTGTGGAAAGGCTCTGGGAGAGAAGGCCAAAGTTGTTGTAAAAACCCCATGATTCTATTGCATTGAGGGCGGCATTGCAGTTAAAAGTGGTGTCAAACTGTGTTAATTCTACAGTATAGATGCCTTCAGTTGATCCTGCTCCCAACCACTTTAGGGACACTAGATCTCAATCTGAAGTTTCCAATCGTTTGGTTTTCTATTAACATGCATATGTTTAAGTATATCTTAATTGACACTTTTATGAAACCATCTTGGAGAAAGTGATCACAAGTTTGCAAAATAAAATAAATACCGTAAATACTCAAGTATAAGCTGAGTTTTCCAGCCCTTTCTTAAAGCTGAAAAAGTCGCCTTTGGCTTATACTCAAGTCAAGGCTATTTATTATTTTACTCTGCATTATTATTCTTTTCATTATATTTATTATTTTACTCTATTTATTATTTTATTATTACATTTATTATTTTACTCTATTATTTTTGGAAGAATATATAAGCACATTTATATTGAAGAAGGTTAGATCAGAGTTGGACAGTCTTATCTTAAATTACAGTTTGATGTAAATATTTAAAAAAATTAACCTATGAATGCCTCAATTAATGTAATTTTATTTTTATTTTGAAATTTACCAGTAGCTGCTGCATTTCCCATCCTCCACTTATACTTATTTATTTATTTATTTATTTATAAATTCGATTTGGTAGACCGCTCTCTCTGGAGCCCAGAGCGGTTTACAGCATAAAATCAATAAAACATCAGTAAACAGATAAAAGACGTATACCCAAAAGCCCCCTCCCCACAAATGATCCCGGCAAGCAATAATACGCAGAGGCAATACATGGCAGGACGGTATGTTGGCAGCTGGCAACTAAGGAGGCATCAGTTGGGACCAAATGCCTGCCTGTATAGCCAAGTCTTCACAGACTTGCGGAAGGCCAACAAACCCCGTAGTGCTCGTATCTCCTCCGGCAGAGAATTCCAGAGGGTCGGAGCGGCCACTGTAAATGCTCTCTGCCGGGTGCTCGACAGCCTACAGATCTTAATACTAGGGACCTCTAGTAGATTAAGCCCCTCTGAGCGCAGTGATCTTCTGGGTTTGTATGGGGTAAGACGCTCCCTCAAGTACACTGGCCCCAAACCATATAAGGCCTTGAAAGTTAGAACTAACACCTTGAAGGAGACCCGGAATTCGATGGGAAGCCAGTGCAGTGCACGCAGGAGTGGGGTCACATGCGCAGATCTTGGGGCTTCCGACAGCAGGCGCTGCTGCGTTCTGCACCAGCTTAAGTTTCCGGATCACCGACAAGGGTAGGCCAATGTACAGCGCATTACAGTAATCAAGCCTCGAGATGACCGTGGCTTGGATCACCGTGGCCAGGTCGCAGCGGGAGAGGTAAGGAGCCAGACGTTTCGCCTGCCGCAGATGGTAAAACGCTGTCTTGCAAGCGCAGGCAATCTGCGCTTCCATCGACAGTTGGGTGTCTACTTGAGTCAATACATTTTCCCAGTTTTTTGTGGTAAAATTAGGTTCCTCGGCTTATATTTGAGCCTGCTTATACTTGAGTATATAAGTTACATGGGAAACAAACAAGTAAAAAAAACCCCAAAGAACTTGTAAGAAAGAAAGACACCTGAGGTGCATGGTTATGCATGAGACTAATATTCTTCCAGGTCCATGTATTTTGAAATACCGACTCCTTGTACAAATGGGAAATTGTGGTACCCTCCCAGGATACTCCAGACAGCACAGCCCATGGCCATCTGACTTGAGAATTTAGAACTTGCTGTATGAAAAGCAAACTTTTCCAAGCTTTGCATTGTATTTATTTCATAACTCAAAGCCTTGCCACCTTTGTAGCTAATTAGTTATTTCAAAGGACTCTGCTAATAAAATCTGCTGCCAGTCCTTTCTTTCCCCTCCTACTTCATAGCAAGGAACATGTTCTGGCTCTTGCCCTAACTTTCACATTCCTCTGGAATGAGATGAATGGTTTGTGGAATCAGTTCTAGTTTCTATTTTTATTTCCAGGCTATTTTGAGGCCCAATAAACAGTACATGCAGATCCTAAGAGCTAAACATATTATGAGGAGGTATTGATAGAATTAAGATCTAAATGGCTCAAATACTGCTTTTATATTTCTGAAACTTGAGCAACATTAGTTATTATCTATATATATAAAATCCGAGTGGTCGTGGGATGTCGTATATGCACGGCCAAACTAGACCCCCCCCCCCAAACACAAATCCCACGACACACATTCCCCCAGACCACGAGGTACAGACATAACACAAAAAAACCCACCTCCCTAACTTGCAACCCCCCCAAAAACAGCCCCCAAAACTGCCCATAGACTCCCGTTCTGCGCTGCCCGCGAGCGCTGGAGAGAGGGAGAACAATCGCGCAGGCGCACAGCAAACCCCCCCCAACCCACCAACCCATCCCGTCACCCTCTCTCCCCACTCACCGGGACCTTCGCAGCCACACCGGCGACCCAATAACCACCTCCTCGCCATCCTCGCCATTGACCACACGTCCCCGGTCCCAGAGCAGCTCTAGCCCGCCAAACTACACTTCCCAGAAACCTCCACAAGAACCGGAAGTGGCCATGCCGGGGTTTCTGGGAAGTGTAGTCCAAAACGCCGCACTTCACCCAGCACACACAAAAAGGGGCGGGCCGCGTACGACGCTGCCCATGCGCGCCAGGGCGGGAGGCAGGCCCGGAGATCGGCGCTCCGCCCTCCGCCGTGTCCCCCGCGGTTCCAGCGGCCACGCCTGATAAAAGGTAAGCTCTCGAGCTTACCTTTTTCACGCGCGGGCGCCGCAACCACGGGGGACACGGCGGAGGGCGGATCGGCGATCTCCAGCCCTCCCTTCTGCCCTCCAGAGTGTCCCTCACGGTTGCGGTGGCCGCGCCTGAAAGAAGGTAAGCTCCCGGCCTTACCTTGCTTCAGGCGCACCTGCCGCAACCGCGGGGAACACGGCGGGAGGTAATGAGAGAGACAGAGGGGAGGCCTGAGAGAGAGGGGGGGAAAGAGAGAGGGGGGAGTGACACAGAGAGAGACGGGGGAGAGGAGAGAGAGAGGGGGAGTGACACAGACAGAAAGAGGGGGGGAGAGAAGGCGGGAATCAGGCAGCGAGAGAGAGAGGAGGGGGAGAGAGGAGAGGTGGGAAAGAGAAACAGAGAGAGGGGGGGGGGGAGAGAGACAAAGGGTACATACACACATACAGAAACACACACATACATACACATACATACAGACACACAAACACATACATACTCACACACATACATACACATACCTACACACACACACCCATATACATACACACACATACACATACATACACAAACACATATATATACACAGAGACACACACAGCCACACACATACATACACAAAAACACCCAAACACACACACATACATACACACACACATACAAACGCACATACATATATATACACACACAAAACACATTGACAAATCATTTCCAACCCTTACATACCCACACTTCCACACATCTCCTGAAAAGGGCACAAATACATGCACACACATACCAAAACACATACACACATACCCCCCAAATATCAACACACACATACACACATACAACTATAAACACACATACACACACATCTATACACACACAACACACATGCTCACATCACTTCCACAACTTACATACCCAGACTTTCTCGCATCACCTACATAGGGCACAGCAACGCGTGCCGGGTTCAGCTAGTTTCTACTATTTCTGGTATTAGAATGGTTTGGATGGTCTGAATGGATCCAACGGAAAGCTAAGTTCACCTGGTTAAACCTGTAATTTGAAACAGTTATGTATATTCCATTAAGTAAACACTGTGCATGGATGAGCAATTTGGAAAGGAAAAGAAGAACAACTAGACAAATAGATGGCAACTGACAAGATGATCATTATGCAGAACTTTTCTCAAAACAGGAGGAAGTGTTCTTGTCCCAAGGAATTTCCAACATCAACATCAACCCAAGGAAGTGGAAGCTGGACGAGAGTATTTATGTTACTTCAGTGCTTTTTAAGGTCTTGATGTGTGGGATTAGCAGGGCTTTCCTCCCAATCTCATAGGAATTGGTACCATATTTGTGTCCATTTGCTACAACTGCTTTTTTCTTTCCTGGACACCCAGCAACGATTGGCAAAAAAATAGCTTGTGGACCAACACCAGACCACATAGTGTCACTTTGGGCAACACTTATTCACTAGAGGGTGGTTAACTGTCCCATATTATATTATATTACATTAAGTAAAGGTTTTCCCTGACATTATGTCCAGTCGTGTCCAACTCTGGGGGTTGGTGCTCATCTCCATTTCTAAGTCGAAGAGCCAGCGTTGTCCGTAGACACCTCCAAGGTCATGCGGCTGGCATGACTGCATGGAGCACCATTACCTTTCCGCCTGAGCAGTACCTATTGATCTACTTACATTTGCATATTTTCGAACTGCAGAAGCTGGGGCTAACTGTGAGAGCTCATGCCGCCCCCCCCCCCCCGGATTCGAACCTGTGACCTTCCAATCCTCAAGTTCAGCATCTTAGCGCCTTAACCCACTGCACCACCGGGGGCTCCTTATATTATTATATTATATTATATTGTCTGGCCCAGAAAGCTTTTTGTGAATAGAGCTGGCAAGTGTCCTTTATTACAAAGGGATGTCATCTGATATTTTGGCCATGTCTACATGAGCGAAAAAGTGGAGTCAATTTTCATCTGCTGCAGGAAGTCCACACAACACATGGCTGGATTTGCAGCAGGCGACATGCATCCAACTGTTAATCTGGCATATGAAGAAATGAGATTTGCTCTGGAGCAGGGGTGGGCAACCAATAATAATATAATAAAATAATATAATAAATAATATAATATAATGTAATATTATAATTTCAATATATTATAATGTCTATATATATACTATAGTATAATAATTATGATATTAATACTAATAATATATGAATATTTCTTGATATATTAATATGTTAATATTAATGATGTGTAATATATAGTAAATATAGTAAATAAATAAATAAATAATGTAGATTAGAATGTAGTTCCGCCTTTAGGTGCGGCCCTCCATAATATTTTTTGGCTCTTGTGTGGCCCCTTGGAAAAAATAATTGCCCACCCATGCTCCGGAGTGATTCTTGTGTTTTGGAGATGTGGAAAGTTGGATTCAGCTTGATTTACAGTAGTGTCCACATGTCCAGTGGATCCACTGCTGTATTGCCAGCCAGAAGCTCCTTCCTCACAGGGGTTTGCTTGTGACATTGCTTCTGTGAAGTCACAAGACGTGCCCTCATTCCCAGCCAGTTATCTGGATACTCAGAGGGCTCTGGAGATGTTCCCAACCTTCATCAGGGCAGTTTCAAATCAGCTTACCCTAGTATTTGGATAAGCCTTTGAAATGTGTTTCTTTTATATAGCTTCCAAAAATCTAATATTTTGGAATGCAAGCTTTTCATTCATATAGAAATGTGTCCACTGTGCCATTCATGAACATGGATAGTATGTTCATTTTAGAGAAATACATGTAACTGAAAGTGTATCGGTAGTTACTGAAAAGGACATTCAAGTGCCACCTCGGAGTTGGTTGAGGTAGGCAGGATTTCCCTGGGTACTGGTTGTGGGGGGTCGGGAGCAGGTCAGGGTTTTGCCCTCCCTTCTGCTCGAGATCCCCGTGTACAACTGGTGGGCCACTGTGTGATACAGAATGCTGGACTAGATGGGCTGAGGTCCGATTCAGCATGGCTCTTCTTATGTTCTTATGTTCTTAATACTGTCCATTGGTATGTATCTATCTCCTGTTAACTCTTCAGGTTGGGCGCCTGTATGTACTTTACATTTATTTATTTATTTATTTATTTATTTATTTATTAGATTTCTTAGTCGCCACTCCCAGTGGCCCGGGGCGGCTTACATCGACATAAAATCACAGCCTACAATTACATTAAAACACAGATTAAAAGGATTCCAGAAGAGAATACAACCTTTAAAAATAACATATTATTCACGACTCATAGGCCTGCCGGAATAAAACAGACTTGCAGGCCTTCCGAAAAGCTAGTAAATTGCACAAGGCCCTAACCTCCAGAGGCAATGCGTTCCAGAGGACTGGAGCGATGATGGAAAATGCCTTCCTCCGCATTGATGTCAGATGGTACTGTTTAACATTTGGCACAAGTAAAAGATTTCTCTCTTCAGATCTAAGTGATCTCATGGGACAGTATGGGGTTAAGCGGTCCCTCGTGTACATTGGCCCCAGACCATAAAAGGCCTTAAAAGTTAAAACTAGCACTTTGAAGGTGATCCGGTACTCGATAGGAAGCCATTGGGCTACCTCTGTACCAATTCAGAAATTTCAGTGAGTTCAAAAAGTAGACAGCCAGACTACTTACAGGAACATTCAGAAGTGAGCAGATTGTACTCATTTTATAGTCACTCCACTGGTTGCCAATTAGTTTCCAGGCAAAGTACAAAGTGTTGGTTTTGACCTTTAAAGCCCTACATAGTTTGGGTTCAAGATTGCCTTCTCTCATACAATCCACCCTTTAGGACACTGAGATCCTCTGAGGGGCAGCTAATCGAGCTAGCTAGAACATGACTGGCAACATTTACATTTGCCGCCCCAAGATTGTGGAATGATCTGATGGAAGATCTATAGTGCTGTCAATATTTATAACACAACTGAAGACTTGTCTCTTCCAGCAGACCATTCAGTCAGTTTTTACTTGGGAATTTTAACCTACATTTTGTGGGTGAATTTTAATATGTATTTTACCTGTGTGTATTTGTTACTATTTATTATTTCAAACATTTTATCCCATCCTTCTCAACCCCTGAGGGGGGACTCAGGGCAGCTTACAACGGCAGCAATTTGATGCCGACAGCATATAAGACACATTATAATACAACATTACACAGTAGATAAAAAAATTAGGTTAAAATCCATTTAAAAACATTATTATTAATCATATAGCCATATCCAAGATTGATTCAATGACCAACGACCGAATCCAAAGCCTGTCCATAATCAAATCTCAAAAATATTGTCATTATTATCAAACCTGCTGCTTGAATGCCTGGTCCCAAAACCATGTTTTGAGCTTCTTCCTAAAGGAGAGGAGGGATGGTGTTGACCTAATTCGGGCCTGCCCAACACACGGCCCGCCAGCCCCTTGTATCCGGCCCTCCTACAACTTAAATTTTTTTTTTTTTAAAAAAAAGAATCTGAAAAAATTAAAAAAAATTCCCAAAAAAATTCCCAAAAAAGTGTGCATGCGTGCGGCAGCGCAAGCGCCATCCACGGCCGCCGCCCCCTTTGCTCTACTCCCTATGGCTCTGCCCTCCCTCCTAAAGCGACATGCTGGGCGGTCTCGGAGGCGGGCGAAATCGCCGCTTCTGGGGCTGGCGTGGCACTTTGGGAGGGAGGGAGGAGCCAGGGGGAGCCCGCTATGGCTCCGCTGTCCCTCCTGGGGTGTCGTGCCGGCCGGCAGAGGCGGGCAAAATCGCCGCTTCTGGGGCTGGCATGGCACTTTGGGAGGGAGGGCGGAGCTGGGGGGCGTGGCTCCGCCCTCCCTCCTGGGGCATCATGCCAGCCTCAGAAGCGGTGATTTCGCCCGCTTCTGCTGTCCGGCGTAGTGCTTTGGGAGGGAGGGCGGAGCCATGGGGGGCTCCCCTTGGCTCCTCCCTCCCTCCTGAAGCGTCACGTCAGCCTCAAAAGTGGCAATTTCGCCCGCTTCTGCCGCCCGGCGTGGTGCTTTGGGGGGGCGTGGGGGGCTCCCCTTGGCTCCTCCCTCCCTCCTGGGGCATCACACCAGCCTCAGAAGCAGCGATTTTACCCGCTTCTGCCGCCCGGTGTGGTGCTTTGAAAAGGAGGGCGGAGCCAAGGGGAGGCCCCACCCTTCGGGCCACTGCTGCGCATGCACGGCCTCGGCTCTGGGGGTGGTGCTTTCCTTCCTCCTCCTCCTCGCGTTGGCGAGGAGGAAGAGGCAGGGCCGGGGCCGGGGGTGGGGCCGGGGCGGAGCGGCCCCCCAGGTGATCAGTGACCAAAATTCCGGCCCTTGGGCCGGTAGAAGTTGGAGAGCCCTGACCTAATTCATTGGAGAGCGTATTGCACAGGTGGGCGACCACCATCAAGAAGGCCCTGTCTCTCGTCCCCCCAAATGCCTTTGCAAAGAAGGCAGAATCGAGAGCAGGCCCTCTCGGACAATCTTAGATTCCAAGGCGGGACATAAAGGGAGATACATTTGGACAGATAAGCTGGGCCAGAACTGTATAGGGATTTATAGGCCAAGACCAGCACTTTGAATTGTGCTTGGAAGTGGACTGGCAGCCAATGGAGCTGGCACAACAGGGGGGTGGTATGCTCCCTGTATGTTGCCCGTTGGACTAGTTGGAGTTTCTGAGCAGTCTTCAAAGGCAACCCCACATAGAGTGTGTTGCAGTAATCTATCCAGGATGTAACAAGAGCGTGGACCACCATGGCCATTCAATTTGATATATGTGTTTTAACAGTGATGTGTGTTATCTTGCTGTTTTAACCATATTATACCCCACCTTGAGCCACATGGAAAGGCAGGCAAAAAAAATTTATGATGATAATGATGTGTTATTGTTATTACTACAGGTAATGAATCTTGACTGTCCTTTATTGCTTTTTTTAAAACCCAATAGCTGTACTTTGCTTACAGCAGAGATTCCCAACCTTTGGTCCTCCAGGTGTTTTGGACTTCGGTCCCCAAAATTCTTAACAGCTGATAAACTGGCTGTGATTTCTGGGAATTGCAGTCAAAAACACCTGGAGGACCAAAGGCTGGGAACCACTGGCTTACAGACACTTGTTATCAGAGGGTATCAGAACATGCACTGTAACCTTAAGCGTGTCTGTGCAGAAGCAAGTTCCATTGAGATGGAGCTTACTCACAAGTACATGGATGTAAGACTGGAGCCTAAGGAGCTGTACTGGGTCCTATTGTGCTGGATTCTAGCAGATTGTTTTGTCTCACACACCTGGTGGTCTCTGTCTCAAAGCCTTTCCTTTTCGCAATCATCACTTTCTTCCAGTACAGGACTAAATGCTCTTTCCCTTGAATGATGGGACTCAATCTTTAATGTTTGATTGCTTGTTCTCTTGATGTTTTGTCACATTAGAGCAGATTGTGGCTTTGAAACTGGAGACTGAATTTGCTTCTCTTCTCTTCCATTCTCCCTCGCCTTTTGTGTTGTGCCTTTTAGCCTGGGAGCCAGGTTAAAAAACTTTAAATAAATAAATAAAATTATTTAATTGGATTAGTTGGAGCACTTCTCCTTCTAGGTAAAGCTAAAAAGTTTGGGGCTGTTCAGTTAAATGTCAAATACAAACATATGTTGAAACATAAATGCCTCTACTCACAACACACATTTTTCTTCTCTAATAACTCAGAATTATCCAATGATACTGATGGGCAGAAGTTTTGAGACTGAAAGGAACTACTTCGTACAACAGGTAATTACACTTCCAAAATTCAACACCCCAAGATAAGGATGATGCTCTCTAATTTTGGTGGCTTTGTAAGGATTAGACAGATTTGTACAAGACAGGGCCTATTATTAACAGGAATTAATTGCAAGTGCTAAATGCTGCCCTTCTTTACAATGTTTTTGAATACACTTGCCATAATAACTTCAGGAGATTGAAGGGTGAAGAATAATGGAAATGATAGACCACATCTGGAAGGTACCATGTTAGGGAAGAATGGTTATGTGGAGTTTCAATTGGCAGAGGCAGTACACTTGGGATGGGAAACCTTTACCCTTCCAGATGTTGCCCTACAAATCCTGAAATCCCTGGCCATGGGTCAGGCTGGCTGTGGCAAATGAGTTTTGAGGAACCAACAACATCTGGAGGGCTTTAGGTTCTCCATCTATATAGTGGACCCTTGGTTCAAGAACCAACAAGTAAGTACTAACATATCAGGGTGATTCCCCTAAAAAAAAGAAAAGATTGGTTTAAGCCAGGGAGTTCCCTGATTTGGCTTCCATATATTTGAACCAACTCCCAGAATCCCTGTCAATTGTCTATCTAGATGAAGTTTAGTGTTTAGTGTTCAAAGCATCTGGAAGACCAAGGTTCGAGAACTACTGGTTTAAGTCATGGATGGCAGCATGTGATTCTCCAAATGTTGTTGGACTGCAACTCCCATCTGTTGATAATCAGAGCTGTTAGGCTCACTTGGGGTGATTCCGCCAAAAATATAGCAGAGTGCCAGAAGCACACTTCATAAAAAGTAGGAACTTCTTTTTAAAAAAAATATATTTATTCGGGTTTTTCCATGGACAATAAAAGTGGGAGAACAATATCAGGTACAGGACAGTAGGAAAGATAGAGAGAGGAGAGGCCGGGGGGAGGGCGATGGTGAGGGAGAGAGGGGGAGGGGGAAGAGGGGGGGCTGGGTAGTGCGGGGAGGTGCGTGGGGGGGGGAGGCGAAGAAAACTGGGTGCTCTGAGGGTGGGGGGGTGGAGTCGGCTGCAGGTAGTCTCTGGCGGGGGAGGGGGGAGGGAGAGTTGACGAGTGTCCTTTCTACATCGCTGCCGGCCAGGTGTTCCTGGTTATTTATATTCCCTCTTCCGCTGTCAGTGTCCTTGGAGCTTATGTTGTGTTACTCTTGGCTGGTAGTGCAGCTCTTGGTTGTCTCTCCTCCAGCGTTGCTCCGGGTCCTTAGAAAGTCTTTGACCTGCGACCAATCGGTTTGTTTGAGCGGGTATCCACCCGCTTCATTCAGGAGAAAAGTGAGCTTGTCCATGTTCATAATTTCCCCTATCTTAGTCAACCAATCCTCGGTGGTAGGAGTCTCTGTGGCCTTCCATTTCCTTGCATACACTATCCTCGCTGCCGAAAAAGTAGGAACTTCTGTCTGGTGAGTCAGGATTAGCTTCCATTTGACAGGATGGCACAGGATTGCAGAGTCACAAGTTTAGGTTCAAAGTATTTATTGAAGTAAAAAGAAATCCATTCTAGATAGAAAAGGGTCTTGGAGCTAACTAGCTTACTAAGCTCATCTTCTAAGGAAAGTAAAAGGGTAAAGTATCAAAAGTATCCATGCAGCTACATTTTGCCTGGAGAATGGCAAAATGCATCCTCACTAGAAGGAAGACAAAGGCAGAGAAAAAGCAATGAAGAAATCACCACATGTCCAAGCCAGGGCAATGAAATACCTTTAAAGAGGAAGTTACCTCATCCCTCACAGAGATTCCATTGCTACATCTTCAGGGTGGGGGATATAGTGGCAAACAATACGAGTAAAGACAAAGCCCCTTCTGGCATAAGCATGCCTCGGAATGTGGGGGGGAGAGAATCCCTCATTCTCATCCTATCTAGTCTAGCCACTCATTGAAGACTGGAGACTTGATGACACAAGGTACTTGTGCAGCCAAGGATGAAACCCAACACCATCAATCAACCCATTAGTCCTTATTAAGTTCTATGACCAGCACTACACAAGAGATAATATGTGGTCCTCTGGATACTAATTGCCTGATGGGTCTTGTGTGGACAATAGTGTCTCAACTCATGATTCTATATTCCAAACACTATTTCTGTAACACACCCTCCTCATAAATTAAAATTCCCCAACTTATAACCATTTGTCATTATTTGTGGCTTCCTTCTAGTTGTCACAACTATCATGCCCCTTTTAAACAATCAGCCACAAGGATGTCCATGGATCATGGGTAAATTACACAAGTGACTAGGAAATAATGTAACTGATACTACCTTATGCCTAACAAATAATGCAGGACAGCAAATGGGCAAGTATATTAAATATAGCTATGTTAGCCTGTTTAAGCATAAAGTGGAATAAAGCAATCCTGCATACCTTTGAGACTGAGAAAATGAAATTTCTTGCACTGGATTAAGTAGACTGTTGTTGGCATTAAATTGTGTTTTTGTTAACCGCCCTGAGTAACCTGCGGGCTGAGAGGGGCAGTATAGAAATATAGTAAATAAATAAATAGTAAATAAATAGATAAACCCACAAATTGCTCTTTCTCAGTTTCAAAATTGCTACAGGAGTCCTTTATATGTTTTTCAGCTTATGTTGAGCATTCAGTTTGAAGTAAGGGCAAAGGAAATGACCTCTTGCGATGGTTGTAAGGAAACAGGAAGGCAGATCACATTTGCATTGCCTTTGACTCAGCTTAGAAATGTCATTTTAACTAGTTATCACAGATTGATTTGTTTGCTACAAACCTATCTAATCCCTCTTTAAAACCACCCAGGACAGAAAGATCTCAACACCTTCTGGTAGATAATTATTTAAATTAAACCTATGCTATGTGCAAGGGTTTTCCTCCCTGGTTTGTCCTGACAGGCACCAGGTATGGAAAAGGAGAAGAAACAGACAGACATGGGCGGAGAGGGAAGAAAAGAAAAACCTTCTTCCTTTACAAAATAAGTGGAACAATGTGCCTTAAAAATAGAAATTCAGCTTTCTTGGTTCAAAACAAAGGCCACATAAAGTAATGGGAATGAATGCTTCAAATCCAATTTGAGAACAGCTTTCATTAAGCACAAGCCACTGTGGTGAGCTTTGCTTTTAGAAGGAAAATGTTTACATTAAATTTCCGTCGTTTCTTAGCCATTGTGAATTTCATGTTGGAGCATGCCAGGTGACGCCTCTAGTATCCTAGATATTTTTCCAACTTCAGTTCTTGGTATAACCATGAAAGCACTGGCTTAAAGGCTACACACCAAACTAGGATGGCTCAAGCAGTCAGTGCAGAAAGCTTGCAAACAGCCATTCAGTCAGTTGCTCCAGGAATTATTCGCTGATACATCACACAGTCCTAGACACTTGGGAAGTGTCTGACGTGTGATCCAATACAACAGCCAGCAGAGTGATCTTGTTTGCTGTTGACTCATCTTGTTGTATTTCTAATAATAATAATAATAATAATAATAATATTCTTCGGGAGCAAAAAAAATAAAACCCCTTCCAGTATTTTCTGTTGGTCATGGGAGTTTTGGGTGCCAAGTTTGGTTCAATTCCATCATTGGTGGAGTTCAGAATGCTCTTTGATTGTAGGTGAACAATAAATCCAAGCACTACAACTCCCAAATGTCAAGGTCTATTATCCCAAAACTCCACCAGTGTTCACATTTGGGCATATTGAGTATTCATACCAAGTTTGGTCCAGATCGCTCGCTGTTTGAGTCCATAGTGCTCTCTGGATGTAGGTGAACTACAACTTCAAAACCCAAGATTAATTAATTAATTAATTAATTAGTTTGTTTGTTTCAACTTGTCTGTCGCCACTCCTGTATGGCTCGGGGCGACTTACAGCACTAAAAAATGCCCACCAAACCCTTCCAGTATTTTCTGTTGGTCATGTGAGTTTTGTGTGCCAAGTTTGGTTCAATTTAATTATTGGTGGAATTCAGAATGCTCTGATTGTAGGTGAACTATCAATCCAAGCACTACAACTCCCAAATGTCAAGATCTATTTCCCCCAAACTTCACCAGTGTTCAAATTTGGGCATATTGAGTATTTGTGCCAAGTTTGGTCCAGATCCATAGTGGTTTGGGTTTGCAGTGCTCTCCGGATCTAGGTGAACTACATCTCCCCTAATCCCTGGGAATTCCTCCCAAACCCTCCAGTATTTTCTGTTTGTCATGACCATTCTGTGTGCTAAGTTTGGTCCAGGTCTGTCATTTGTGGGGGTCTTAGTGGTCAATGGAAGTCTGAGTTGAATCTGTTGAAACTACTGCCACTGGGGCATGCAACATCTTTGAAATAGAGAGAATGTGGGCAGTTGTCCACACTCCCCCAAATATATTGCTTTTTGTCGTTAATCACGATGCTTTAATTATGTTCAGTTTGTAAAATACATCCCGCATATCAGATTCATTAACAGTATTTATTTATTTAAGATATTTATATCCCATTCTTCTCACCCCCAGAGGGGGGATTAAGGAAGGCTTATAACCGGTAACCATTAGGTGCCAACAACAATAATAAAAAGACAGATAAACATTAGCTAAAACATCATCATAAATTAAAAGACCATTTAAAAGAGACAGTAGCAAAATGACAATTATGAATTAACAACAAAAATAATTTTATGGTTAAGGGTCACGGTATTAAGAAGGCTGAGAACCACTGATCTAAAACAGTGGTTCCCAAACTAATCCTCCAGGAGTTTGGGATTTCAACTTTCAGAAGCCCCAGTGGCTTTGGCCAATGTCCAGGGATTCTGGGAGCTGAAGTTCAAAACATCTGGAAGACTGGAGTTTGGAAAACACTGATCTAAAGTAAAATTCCATTCTGCCCCAGTTCTGAGTTTTATTGCACCTAGATTCATGTCGTTTTCCCCAGCCTTCCTTCATCTTCCTCCCAATGCTTATGCTGGCGATGACATTTCCAGTTAAGCAAAGGAAGTGCCAAAAAGTGAGGCTGGTGCTCATAAAAAGACTTTGTAAAAAGGAGCTTCTTTGTCATAGGCTTTGTTAACTGAGGTATGTTTGTGTTTGGCATGCAAAGCATGGTGCTAGGCCATTCATATAACATTTGGAAAGAGTTCAAGACTAGTTTCTGCTCATAACAGGGATTTAAAATTTATTTTGCAAGGGTCATCCACTTTCTGTTAGTACATCTGAGATATGAAACATGTTTGACTTCAGCCTTCTAAATCCCATCTTTTACAAATATTGTGTTGTGGCTTATTTTTGTGGGTTTTTTATTAAAAAAATATTTGCTTTATTATATCATTGTTCCTCCTTTCCATGATGGCAATTTGTTTTATTTATGTAGAACACTAGTTCATCCAATGGTACAGTGAGGCTGCAGGTTGCAGGAAATACTGACACGAAGCAGCAAGACTCAATCCACCTCCTTTTGTAAATGCAATTGCCATTCTTTCTTTCTCTGCTGTGGTACCAGACGTTGATCCCATGTCAAACAATATCGATTACACGATTAATGTGAAGAAAACTGGCTGGTTTCTGGAAAAGAAAGAAAACATAGGATTTTAGAAAAGGCAAGGAAAAGCCAGTGTGACCATTTGCTCTTTGCTATAGGCATTCAATTACATAAATTCAAGCTTGGCCAATACATCCTTGAAGGGGATTGATTAAGCAATACACAGGCAGCATGACATCACTGGAGAAGAGTTTAGAAAAACAATTTAAGGAGAATTACAACTCCACAGTGGTTTAGGGGGTGTGGGGAGCTGGTGCAAAAAATACCTTTCCAAAGCTCTTGTATGGAGTGGGCAGGTTGCATGCGACATCTTTTAAATAGAGAGAATGTGGGCAGGCAGTGAATCTCTCTCTTGGAGATTATATTTGCTTTCATTTGTTTTCTTTTTAAAAAAATGTTGTGTGCATCTACTACACAACAATGCAGCTTGATACCACTTTAATAATAGATTAATGCTATGGAATCATGGGAGTTGCAGTTGTACAAGGTCTTTAACCTTTTCTGCCAAATAAGTTCTAGTTAGTGTATCACCCAGGGCCTTGTTACACTTGAGCTTTTATTCACTTTCATCCACTTTAAATGCTGTGATTGCCTCTTGCAGAATTCTGTGGTTTGTAGTTTAGGGAGGCCCAGGGCTTCTCTGGATTAGCGGTTTAAAGGTCCCTCCCTAAACTACAAATTTTAGACTTCTGCATTTTGCAGTCAGAGCATTTAAAGCGGATTATGGAGCAACCACTGAGCTGCTGAACGTGCTGACCAAAAGGTTGATGGTTCAAATCCGGGGAGTGGGGTGAGCTCCTGCTGTTAGCCCCAGTTTCTGACAACCTAGCAGTTCGAAAACATACAAATGTGAGTAGATCAATAGTTATGCTTCTGCGGGAATGTAATGGCGCTCCATGCAGTCATACTGGCCACATGACCTTGGAGGTGTCTATGGACAACACTGGCTCTTCGGCTTAGAAATTGAGATGAGCACCACCACCCACAGTTGGACACGACTAGACTTAATGTCAAGGGGAGACCTTTACCTTTATCCTTTACTTTTATCTTTACCTTAAAGTGGATAAATGCTCAAGTGTGATGAGGCCCCAAATTACAACTCCCATGATTCAATAATATTGAGTTATGACAGATAAAGTGATATCAAACTGTATTAAATCTACAGTGTAGATATGCCCGTTTTTTTCACCAACCTCCAATTTTTCTTGTAATTTCCATTTCAGTTCCCAAAATTGCAGATGTAGAACTGTGTAGGTATTATAAGCCCATTCAGCATAAATATCCATTGGAGATCTTAAGGCATACCTGATCTGATTGTTTCATTTCACAGGAACATAGTGTTAGTTTTGAATAAAAAAACATGGTGTAAAATGCTGAACTGATTTTTTTGTGGTATAGAAACTTAGCACTGTTTATTTTCCATTATTTCTCCAAGCTAAAGAAATAATGTGCAACAACATTTACTTAATGGAGGACTGTAAATGTATTCTAAATTCATTTATAAACTACGCACATCTGAAATGTGTGTGTGTGTGTGTGTGTGTGTGTGTGTGTATAATTGTACCTTTAGTGTAGAGTTTAAATTACACATTATTCAGGAAGGATTGAGATTCAACTTCAAAGGGAGGTCAAAAATTATCCATCTCTAATAACAAATTGTTAAAAATATTTACAATATCTTAAAAAATATAACTAGTATTTGTTAGTTTTGGTTTTAAAACCAAGTATAAAACATAATGAAGGAAAAGCCTTAAATAAGTGTTCTTTGTTCTAGTATGTTTTAGAAAAAATGGCAATAAAACCCACTCTTTTCCAGCTGATGTAGCAAAGCAAATAATCACTTCTACCATTTCTTTCTGAGGCAATTAAACGGCAAAGCCAAGTCTCGAGTGGCTTTGGAGAGGCAATACTAAATGCACCAGTGGTTCTTTTAGCTCCTAAAATGTGTGTTTAAAGAACAACAAACTTCTCCATCTCCTCCACTTTAACACTGTGTAACCTAGGCTCACCGGAAAACTGACAGAATGGAAATCAGTGTATTTCAAATGGTTGATTCATCCTTCCTAATGCCGGAACCCCTTAATACAGTTCCTCATATTGTGGTGACCCCCAACGATAACATTATTTTCATAATTGTAAATTTGCTACTGTTATGAAGTGTAATGTAAATATCTAATGCATTTTCATTCACTGGACCAAATTTGGCACAAATACCCTATACACCCACATTTGAATGCTGGTGGGGTTGTGTGGGGATTGATTTGTCATTTGGGAGTTGTAGTTGCTTGGATTTATAGTTCAATCAAAGAGCATTCTAAACTCCACCAAGAATGGAATTGAACCAAACTTGGCACACAAAACTCCCATACCCAACGGAAAATACTGGAAAGGTCTGGGGGACATTGATCTTGAGTTTTGGAGTTGTAGTTCACCTATATCCAGAGAGCACTGTGGACTCAAACAATGATAGATCTGGACCAAACCTGGCAAGAATACTCAATATGACCAAATGTGAACACTTGTGTTGTTTGGGGAAAATAGACCTTGACATTTGAGAGTTGTAGTTTCTGGGATTTACAGTACACCTATAATAAAAGAACATTCTGAACCCCACCAACAATAGAATTGGTCAAACTTCCCACACAGAACCCCAAGGACAGGCAGAGAGACCTTCAGCCTTCTCTGCCACAGGGGTTCCTAAGACCTTCAGAAATATGTGTTTTCAGATGGTCTTTGGCAAACCCTCTGAAACCTCCCTCACGACCCCTCCAGGGTCCCACCCACCCCCCAGGTTGAGAAACACTGTTCTAAGGGGGGGAAAGTAACCAATAACTGCATCTTAAAGCAAACTCTCCCTAGAAGCCCAAATGACTGAAATAAGCCTGTCATACTTTGGACGTATCATGGGAAAACAAGACTAATTAACATGTGATTGCCTGCATTATTATTAGCCCCAACTAGAAGAGACCCATTGAATCAATTCAGTTCAAGCTAGATATTAATTCATTATTCAATAATTGATTCAATGGATCTACTCCATGGACCCAGAGGAGGCAAGCTTAGGCTGGGAAGAAGGATGTTTTGGGATGCATCTATGCTGCAGAATTAATGTAGTGTCTCCTTCCAGACAAGAAGGAAAAGAAAGAAGGGGAAGGGAAGAGAGAAAGGACCCTTGTGGTGCTGCCAGACTTTTTCTTTTTCTTATCTTTGGGACCTCTATTTATTTTGCTTCTTTGCCATGGAAATAACCAACCATCTTCAAGCGCGGCTCAGCCCAGCCCTGTTGTGCCCTGCAGCCACGGCTGTGTCTTTTGAGAGAAAATTGATTCTTTGGAATGCTGTGTGTGCACATACTTATCTGAGCCCTACAGCCCACACCTGCCGAACAGGTAAACCAGATCCTCAGCCATGGGCCTCAGCAGCAACATTCCTTCTTGGCAAGCGATTCCTCTCTAATTGCTACCTGTCAAACAGGTAAACTAAGCTCTTGGGCCAAGTCCAAACAAGCGCATGTTCCCACGAAATCCTAAACCCTCCAACCTTTGACCTCAACTGGCGCAGGGCTACTAAGGTTTTTAATCAGGACTGGTTGCAGAATACAGCCGGGCTCAGGGGCTTTGTTTCTGTCTCTGGTAAAATAATAATAATAACAACATCATTTTGTCTTGCCATCATTCCTGGGGAGGGGTGTGGCATGACCATAAGATGCCAGGAAGGAGCAGCCTTTTGCTACATGCAATACTAACAGATGTCTCCAAAGGAAAAACCCTTTGTCAGGACTGGTGACTGTAGCTACCAGCAGGTTTTCCCCCATATGATTCACTGGCTGCAGTACAATGCTGTCAAGTTCCCTGTGGCTGAACAAGTTTTGCTACAAAGCAACCATTTGGGAAAGGTGGAACAGGCACTTCTTGTTCCCTTTCCTTCTTCCAGTTCAGACTTGCTTTGCAAGTTGCAGAACAGCAGGATCAACTTGCTCTCAAGAACTGGGTCTTCAAACAGAGCTTACGCAATTACGATGCTGTTGTATACCTATCTTAAAAACGAAGCGCAGAAGAACTAGAATCCCATTGCAGTATCTGACATTTAGGGGTATTAATATGTGCCTAACCCCAGACATTGTAGTCGAGCCAGGAAGCTCCAGACCCAGAAGAACCAACTGCAGAGAGTCCCCAGTATTCCTTTTGGCCCATGGCCTAGGTTGCACCAGTACCAGACTCCTTTTTCCCCCTTCCCTTCTGCCTCACTCAGTTCCATACATCACACTGCACCAACTTTGTCCCTCCCAGGAAACCCAGCCACCATTACCTCCCATCTCCACATTTACAACACTTCATACAGCACATAGTATGGAAGACATTTTGGCCACACGTTACAAAACAATAAATAAACACTCTGCCATTTCTCCCATCGTTTCCTCTCCTCTCTTCCTCTCTCTCTCTATCCTTTCTCCGGCCTGGAGGAAACATATCCCAGCTCTAAAAACAACAGCTTTTGGAGTAGTTCAGCCCAAAGAGATCTCTTCAGGAGGGTGGGTGATAGACAGAGATTGATGCCAAAAGAAGATCTAGTTCTCTCAAGTACTGTGCCTCTGTTTGCCCTTTTCTGATTGTTTTTCTTCTCCTGGACTGCTTCTGACGTTTCCCCCTGAGCCAAGAAGCCTCGCTATTCATCATGGACTCTCCCTGCCTGGGAGAGATAGTTTCATCAAGGACACTGGTTCTGGACCCCTCTTGCTGCTATTCTCACTGCTTTGCACCCCAAGCCCCCAAAGGCTCTGCAGTTCACCCAAGGACAGTAATTACATCAAGGAGAACTACAACTCCCAAAGGAAGGCAGCACTGCGCTGCTTGTCTTAAAGATCATAACTCTGGGAGCAAGAACTGTATGGGAAAATCTGGGAAATTGCTGGGGATCCCCCCTGTATGTACAGTGTGGCTTCATAAGTTTTCCCTTTGACTCCTTGTAGCCTTTCCCTTCCCCCCTTTCCCATGTAAAGAAAGATTGCCTGTATTTTGTTATTGTGTCAACTGAGAGGAAGTAACTGAATTCCCATCCTAAAAGCCTTTTCGGATCACCATTGTTCTATTGCATGAGCTAATCTGATGGAGATTTCTTGTTATGGTAAGCGGGAGCGCTAGTCTTCAAGCCCCACGTTTCCATCAGCCTGAAGGGAGAGTTAATCGTCGGAGTTTAGCCCAATTGACTCACCTTCCAGACTTGGACATAAAATGTTTGCTTTTCACAGCAGGGATCCATCCCTGGCTTCGGACCCCAGGGGTGACCTACAATAGCCCTTCTGTCACCAAAAGGTCGGAGTGTATTTCTGACGTCAGGCCTCTTCCCCCTTCCTTTCTCATTCCCATGAGTGAGACATCAAACTTCATTAATCCTATCACTCCAGGTATCAGTCAGGTCGTTTACCTGAAAGGGACTCTTTTTGTTGTATCCACATGCAAATATTGACAGCCATTTCTGTCTAAAGCTTCCCTTCCTGGAACTCCATATATGGCCATGACTCCTGATTGGCTGGGATGGCAGAAAGGAGTGAGCGCCGATTGGTTCTCCGGAACCAGTCAACACCCCAGTCATCAGTTAATCTACCAATCATGGACGGAGCCAGCCCAGAAGGGGGCAGGCGGGAATTTCAATTGTTTTGACAGTTCTGTAACCTTTAAAAGCCAATGTTTTCAATGAACATGTATGCGTCTTTGCGGGATCAGGGAATTTGCGGTCGCATCCTACTCAGCTGAGCAGAATAAACAATTTCGTGGCATCTACCTAACCGATTGGTGAGCATAATTGGGTCTAAGGGAGGCGGGTAGACTACGAGGACCTAACCGTTTCCTGGCTCGCCAGGTTAAACTGAACCCTCGCGGGCTCTGCCCTGCGGTCGGTCCAAAGGGCTTGCCCGGTTGTCGGAACAGCCGGTCCGGGGAAGTGACAGGTGTTCGACGACAACATCATGGTGGAGTAATATGTGCATTGGACTATGATTCTGGAGACCAGGTTTTGATTCCCCACTCAGCCATGGAAACACATTAAAGGAATGGATACACACTCTCAGACTCAGAAAAACCCACAAGAGTTTCACCTTAGGGTCACCATAAAACAGAAATAGCTTGATGGCACACAACAATAGCAAGGTGGACTGATGCCTATGGCCATCTTTCGGGGGTTCTTTAAATGTGATTTTCCTGTTTCTTGGCAGGGGGTTAGACTGGATGGCCCATGAAGTCTCTTCCAACACTATGACTATGAATGTTTTTGGCGTTAGTTATTATTATGGACCTTTGGCTCGACTTTTGGTGACTGTATGCTAAGTTTTTCTTTACAAAATTTATTCAGAGGCAGATTGTCTTAGCCTTCCCCTTAGAGTTAGATTAACCTCACTGGAGGTCTTTTCACAGCTCTATAACCCAGAATATCAAGGCAGAAAATCCCACATTATCTGCTCTGAACTGGAATATATGGCAATGTGGACTCAGACAACCCAGTTCAAAACAGATATTGTGGGATTTTCTGCCTTGATATTCTGGGATATAGGGATGTGTGGAAAGATCATGGGTCTTTAACTACTGTTTAATTTATTTACTAGCCGTCCCCTGCCACACGTTGCTGTGGCCCAGTCTATGTATATGTGTTTTGTGTGTGTATACAGTATATGTGTATATGTGTGTATATATCTTTATGTATATGTGTATATAGATTTTTTTGTCGTGTCAGGAGTAACTTGAGAAACTGCAAGTTGCTTCTGGTGTGAGAGAATTGGCCATCTGCAAGAATGTTGCCCAGGGGATGCCCGGATGTTTTGATGTTTTATCATCCTGTGAGAGGCTTCTCTCATGTCCGTGCATGAGGAGCTGGAGCTGATAGAGGGAGCTCATCCGTGCTCTCCCCGGATTCGAACCTGCAACCTGTCGGTCTTCAGTCCTGCTGGCACAAGGATTTAACCCACTGCGACACCGGGGCTTCCTGTATATAAGTGTGCTTGTGTATATATATATGGTTTTGCGCATGTGTTGTAATGGGGTTTTTTGCTTTTTAAGTCTCTTCTGCTGTGCTTTTCAGTGTTTTTATGAGTGATGGTCACTCATTGGCATGTCAGGTCTATTCTGTCCAAATTTGGTGTCAATTCGTCCAGTGGTTTTTGAGTTATGTTAATTCCACAAACAAATATTACATTGTTATTTATATTTATCCCCCTTCTCACCCCGAAGGGGACTCAGGGTGGCCTTATAGATAGGGAGTAATTTCATGCCATAAACATAGATACAGTAAAATAAACAAATGCATTCAAACCAAAACATTAAAACATATCAATATTAAAACCAATTATTAAAATCATGCTGTCCAAAATCATGATCTAAGGCCATTCCATTTGTCATATCACTATTCCATATTCTCTTATTTCACTAAAACTTGCTATTCGAAAGCTTGGTCTCATAACCATGTTTTTACTTTCTTCCTGGAGTTCAGGAGGGAGTGGGCTGCTCTAATTTGCTGGGGAGGGAGTTCCATGCCGAGGAGGCCACCACAGAGAAGGCCTCTTCCAACTGTATGTTTTGTGAGTCTATGAAATTCCCCTATATTACTGGGCATTGCCTTTTTACTTGTTTAGCTGTCATTAGCTTGAAAAGTAACAGGCCGCCCTGGTTCCTCTTCTGTGGGAGAAGGACAGGGTAGAATGTATGTAACAACAACAACAACAACAACAACAACAACACATTACATATAACATAACTATTAGTATTGTGTTCCTTCCAAGCTCTGCATTTGTAAGCAGGAGAGCTTAGTTCTTCTGGTGTGAGTGAAAATCCTTTGGAAGGGCCAAACTGCCAGTGCAATTTCAGTAGTACAATAGTTATTTTATATTAAGCCAGTGTTGTCATTGCCTGGGGAGCAATGAAAACTGATGATGAAAGCTCAGCACATATGGTGGGCAGCCAGTCAAGAAAAGCTATTCTAAGTTAAAAAATAAAAAAAACCCACATATATTATTAAGGAGAGGCTGGAGAGGCATCTTGGTGTGGAGTGGTTTAAATTTTGGATTACGATTGTGGAGGCCAGGGCTTGAATCTTCTCTGTGCCATGGAAATCCATTGGAGGATTTTGGGCTAGTGATGCCCTCTCAACATCAGAACAAGACAAAGTCAAACTGCCTCAAAACATATCTTAAAATGTAAATCCCATGGTAAGTTCAACTTAGGGTCACTGTAATTCAGACTCCAAGGCACACAACAAAATAATAATTAAGAAACCAAGAGCTCTTGTAGAAGTTAAAAACCAGAACGCATTACAGACACTAGATACCGTCTTGGATTTATCTTGAATACTCTTGCATTTTCATATATGAACTTACATCCTGTTAGTGCAGGGTGGGGGAAGGCAATATATAATTGTCATTTCCATCTAACAGTAGCACACTGGAATTAACCTTGTGGGACCTTTGTGCCTATTACACATTAAAGTACACTGAGTAAAGTGTGAATATACATTGACTCAATGCACTGTCTTTACACATGCATTGCAGTGGGTTGCCAGCTGTGCACATTGCTCATTGATCCACAAATGTGTGACACTGATACTCAATATAGGGGCTTTGTAACAAAACTCCACAGGCATATAACACCCATTTTACAGCAACTGCACTGGCTACCAATCGAGTACCGGATTGTTTTCAAGGTCTTGGTTTTGACCTTTAAGGCCTTGTATGGTCTAGGGCCGGTGTACCTGAGGGACCGCCTTACCCCATATGTTCCCCCAAGATCACTGCATTCAGAAGAACAGAACCTCCTAGTAGTCCCCTCGATCCAGTCCTGTTGGCTGTCGACAACACGATCGAGAGCCGTCTTTGTGGCAGCACCATCCTCATGGAATTCCATGCCGGATGAGGTCCGCGCTATTAGGGAGTTGGGCCCATTTCGGAGAGCTTGCAAGACAGCTCTATTTAGGCAAGCCTTCAACCTTGCTGGTCCTTGAGTTAGCGCTTCTTGGAATGTAGCTGAAATTGCTATGTTGATGCTTGTTTTAGGTGTAGTTGTGCTTTTTAGATTTTTAGATTTTATTGTTGCTGTATTAAACTGTGATTACGCTACATGTTTTTATGTAAACCGCCCCGAGCCCGCCGGAAGGAGCGGTATATAAGAAGGAATAATAAATAAATAATATTTACAAAATGCTGAATCAATGAAAAATCTCAGTTTTACTTTAAAAGAAAACTGTCTCATGACCTCATCACACTAGAGAATGAACCCACTTTAAATCCGGTTTCTGCCTCCTGAAGAATTCTGGGGTTTGTAGTTTAGTGAGGCTGTTAAAGACTCCTCCCTAAAATACAAATGCCAGAATTCCGCAGGAGGCAGCAACCAGATTCAAAGTCGATTCATTCTTTAGAGCAGGGGTGCTCATTACGGTGATCGGGAGCACCTAGGTGATCTTCGGCCCTCTTCCAGGTGATCTTTGGGCTTCACCAGCTAAATGCCGTGCTCCTGCCATGCACGTGCACGTGCGCTCCCGCTGCCGCCTTCGCAGGGCTTCTCTTGCCAAAATGAGGCTTTAGTGGGCGGGCCCTGGCGCTCGTCTTGCCACGCACGGTATGGTGACATGACCGCCCATTGGTTGCTGCTGGGGGAGGGGGGGAGCAAGACGAAGGCACGCGCACGGATAGGATGCGAGGCTGTGGGAGGGATGGAGGGAATGTGTGTGTGTGTGTGTGTGTGTGTGTGTGAGAGAGAGAGAGAGCCAAGGAGAGAAGAAAGAAATCCGGAGAACTTTTTTGGATCTTTTTGGCTGGCAGGCGGGCAGGCGCTGGAAGGAGAGAGGGAGAGAGAGAGAGAAAGAGGCGAAGGAGGTCGGGCAAAGTGGGGCAAAGCCAAGCAAGCCCCTGCCGCAAACCCTGCTGCTGCCCTCGGGACTCCCATTCCAAGCTGAGACCTGGACGAGCAAGCTGTGTGGGGCTGCTTTCTTTCCTTGGTTGGGGGCGAGGAGGGAGGGCTCCGCTGTGTTCCTGGGGCTGAACCCGAGGAGGAGGAGGCTGCAGGGATGGAGACTCCACTTGCTGTTGCTGCTTGTGCCCTCGCCGGCTTTCTCCGCCTCGCCCTCCCTCGCCCTCGAAGGAGAAAGGCAGCGGGGGCCCACGGGGGAGAGGGAGAGGGAGAGGGAGAGAGAGAGGGAGGCTCTTCAGAGCCGGCTAGGAAGAGCCACCCCCCCCCTCTCTCTCTCTCTCTCTCTCTCTCTCCCGTGGGCTTGGACTGCCACCAGTGGGAGGGGTCCTCCTTCCTGCCAGCTGTCCACTTGGGCGTCCTTTCTGAGTGACACCCTCGAAAGGAAGGAAGGAAGGGCGCCCCCATGCTGTCACTTTGGGGAAGCACCTCTTCCACTCTTCCTTCTCCTGCTCAGGTAAGGAAGCCTCGAGGGAGGGGGGAGGTTGCCGTGGGGAGGCTCCAGTCTCATGTGGGTCCCTCTCTCGGTTGAGTTTCCCGGCCCAGGCAGCAGCCAGGCGGCCCCTCTTCCCAGCCCTGCGCCTTCCGAGACACCGCCGAAGCCATATCTGCTGCGTGTGTGGGAGGGGCCTGCTGTGCACGCAAGAAGTAGGATGGGATGGGGACTTCCTGCTTCGTGAAAGCACACAGCAGGAAGGAGGAAGGCAACGAAGACATTAAGAGAGAGAGCACGCGCAGGCAAGGAGGATCCCCTTCCCAGGTGCGCGCGGCGGCGAGTTTGTGGGCAGGCAAGAAAGAAGCCCTGCGCGGACAGAAGGCTGCAGGAGGAGTGCGCGTGCGTGCGTGCGCACGCTAACATGCACAAAAGGTGATCTTTTCAACTTGATTGTTCATATAGTAGCTCGCATGATGAAAAAGTGTGGGCACCCCTGCTTTAGAGTGATGAGATAGTCACACCGTATCATAGCTTTTGTCCATCTAGACTAGCATTATCTACAGTTATAGCAGGTTTCAGCACTCTCTAGCTCTGCCTGAAGGTTTGAATTTGGAGCCATCTGCATACAAGTCATGTACTCAACCACTGACCTATCATACTGTCCAAAACTTATTCATTGGTTGATGGACCATTTGAAATCACTGACACCTCTAGTTCAGTGGTTCCCAACCTTTTTTTGACCAGGGACCACTTTGACCAGGGGCCACTCTCCAACATCAGTACCAAAAGAGTTACAAAATAGTTTTCGGTCATCATTAGATTCAGATTGATTATTTGGAGTGCCAATTCAGAAAATTGCATTGGATATACCACATCAGCTCTAGTTTCTGATATAGAACATATGCCATCCAGTAGTTGTCATCTGCTTACCCACAGGAAACCATATTTAATAAGCCTCGGCACTAAAAGAGGGTTTCGCAAGACCAGTTATTCTCATTGCAACCGTGTAGTAACAGTGAGGCCAAGGATCATATTTAAGTTTTTGCGGACCACAGGTTGGGGAACTACTGCTCTAGATGCTATGTTAACTCTGGTGAGGACCAAAAAACACAGATTAAAATATAACTCAATAAAATAAAATCAATTAAAATCAACAAAACAAGATAGAATTAACACATCACAGTAACAAAACAAAACATCGTAGAAACAATCCCATGGCTGAACAATGATAAATGCTGAGTTCAGAGAGCTTAGAGTTTGTGCAATAGTTTCTGGATAGGGTTAAGGGAATGTGCAAAAATTCAATACAGGTAGGGCTGGGAGAGTAAGTTGGTAAGTTTGGGGCCAATTATCTAGTGAACTGCTTAGTCAAAGGCACAATGAAGCTTCCAAGTTTTTAGGTCCTGGCGAAAGATGGACAGGGTAAGTGCCAGTCTAATCTCCCTGGGCGGAGTTCCAAAGCCGGGGGACCATCGAGAAGGCACTCTCCCTCATCCCCACCAACCACGCTTGAGACGGAGCTGGCAGCAGGAGAAAGGCCTCCCCGGAAGATCTTAGGCTCGCACTGGTTCGTAAGGGAAGATGCAATCATGAAGATCGGCAGGTCCTTAACCATTTAGGGCTTTGTAGGTGATCACCTGCACCTTGAATTGGAACTGGAAACTTATCGGCAGCCAATGGAGTTGTTTAAACAGAGGGATTGACTGCTATCTGTAGCTCGCTCCAGTTAATAATTTGGAGTTCTATTCTATTCTCAGTTTAAGTTAAGTGGAGTACTTTTTTAAAATGTAGGAAAACTACATCCCATTGTGAATAGCAGCCACAAGTGAGATTGTATATTCTCTGCCTAATGCTCACACAATTATGTCTAATAAGACCCTACAAAGCAACATATTTTTTTTAAACTAAGGATCCAGACTAATGCTTGTCTACTGTTTTGTTTCATTTAAAGAAAGAGTGCTTTGTAATTTTTAGACCATCTTTGCTGACATAGCAATAGCTGACGCACACGCTATTTTATACAGAGATAGGATCAAAAGCAAGCATGTTTTCAGGCCTGTTAATAATGGGGAAGAATAAGTCTGTATATGCCTTTCTTCACTTACGAATGCTTATGCTGGTACTTGAATGTCAGTGTGAAGACTGCGTAGTCATGAAGCGGAACTGTGTTTACCCAGTGGATCTAGGGGCAGTGCAGATAATCAGATTCAGACAATCCAGATTTCATATACCGTAATTATTAATGTTTATAGATGCATTACTTAGGTGTGTTTACATGTGGGTGTGGAAATTTAAACTGAGACTGGAGCATATTTTTGATTAGCCATTTCTCCAGTTTAAGAAGAGTGGGGCTTATTTTCAAATTTGGTGCAGCGGGTTAAACCACTGAGCTGCTGAACTTGCTGACCGAAAGGTTGGTGGTTTGAATCCGGGGAGTGGAGTGATCCCCTGCTGTTAGCCCTAGTTTTTGCCAACCTAGCAGTTCAAAAACATGCAAATGTGAGTAGATCAATAGGTACTGCTTCTGTGGGAAGGTAACAATGTTCCATGCAGTCATGCTGGCCACACAACCTTGGAAGTGTTTACGGACAACACCGGCTCTTTGGCTTAGAAATTGAGATGATCACTACCACCCAGAGTCGGACACAACTAGATTTAATGTCAGGGGGATCCTTTACCTTTTATTTGGCAAACTTTGAAAAATAAGCCTCTTATGCTGTCAGGGCTACATTTACAGACCATCAACCCTTGTACTGCTGGCACCTTAGCCAAGTATGAATTTGGGCAATGCACCAGTTTGTTATTTTGTGTAGTCAAGCCATTTCTGATTCATGGTGGCTTTAAGGGGAATCTACAATAGATTTTTCTTGGCATGATTTGTTCAAAGGAGGTTTGCCTTCTGAAAAACTAACATGCAGGGGGATGATTATCCTGCTTAAATATGTCATTGGCCAGAGGGATAGTGATGCCAAAATTTGGAGGTTTTTCTAAGTCACGTGGATAGCAAGCTTTGCTAACCATGGATGACACAAAACAGAAATCAGGAACCAGGAATCTCACCAGGATGAAGGCAATTACAGAGGCTTTATTCGATATGTGCAGAAAAGACTCTCATACAGCATGGATGCTTGTAGGGTACAAGTGTAAAAGCATAATCATAAACAGACATTTTATACACATAAGTTTCTGTTCGCCGCCATTGTTCAGTTTGAAAACTCCCTCCCTTTCCCCTGATTGACCAGTACCGAGAAGCCAGCCAGCATCCTCCAAGCCTGTGATTGGTTGAGAGATGGGTCCAAGGCAGTATGCACCCTGACAGGAGGCAGCGGTGACGTAGTTTGGGATCTCCTCCCAGCTGGGCAGTGACACCCTGAGGCATCCAATGGTCTGGCAAGGGTGGTCTAGGAGAGAGGGGGATCTCCAGGGGCTCGGCCAGCCCCTGGGTGTGTAGTATTGGAATGTAGGAAACAAAGAGAAGCCCTAAATGTGATCTGACAGGATTATGTAGATAATGGACCCCTCCAGAAAACACAATGGGAGTTGTTGTCCCAGACATCTCCCCATGCCAGGAGACAAAGGAAGAGTCTCAAAGATGCCTATTTGTTGATGGGATTGCAAGCAAAATTTCGTCATAGATCTTTGTCTTGCAGATAGCCAAGATCCCTGAAGGGGAACTGTTGGGCAACTGGACTCCCATTGAGATCCAGAAAGGTCCTTTGTCCCACACATTATGTCTCATCTCTGGTTCTCACACAGGCTGTGGAATGTGGTGTCTGGAGTTGCTGAAGAGAGGTTATTGGAGTTCATAGGTTCATGTGCATTTGCCTTCATTTTATAGAGTTCAATAGTAATAATAATAATAATAATAATTTTGAGAGCAAAATTGACAAGGAAAAAAATGGATGTGGCTCACAAGTGGAACTTTAAAAAAGGAGACCAAGGGCCTGCTTCTTGCAGCCCAAGAACAAGCCATTAAAACAAATGCCATCAAAGCCAGAATTGAAAAGTCGACAACAGATCCCAAGTGTAGACTCTGCAAGGAAGCAGACAAAACAATAGATCACACCCTCAGCTGCTGCAAGATGATCACACAGACGGACTACAAGCAGAGGCATAATACGATTGCTCAGATGATTCATTGGAACTTGTGCCACAAATACCATCTGCCTGTGACAAAGAACTGGTGAGATCACAAGCCTGAAAAAGCCACAGAAAATGAACATGTAAAAACTACTCTGGGACTTCCGAATTCAGGCTGACAGTTTTGTAATACAATACACCTGACCTCCCAATCATGTTAGAAAACAAAGTATGGATCGTCAGTGTTGCAATCCCAGGCGACAGCAGGATTGAAGAGAAACAACTGGAAAAGCTGACACTATACAAGGATTTAAAGATCGAACTGCAAAGACTCTGGCCCAAGCCAGTAAAGGTGGTCCCAGTGGTGATGGGCACACTGGATGCAGTGCCTAAAGACCTTGGCCAGCACTTAAACACAATCAGTGCTGACAAAATTACCATCTCTGATTTGCAAAAGGCCACCCTACTAGGATCTGCACACATTATTCACCGATATATCACAGTCCTAGACACTTGGGAAGTGTCCGGTGTGTGATCCAATAAAACAGCCAGCAGAGTGATCTTGATTGCTGTGTACTAATCTTGTTGTGATAATAATAATAATAGATGTCATCGTACCAGGTGACAGTCGGATTGAGGAAAAACAACAGGAAAAACTTAGCTGTTATCAAGATCTAAAAATCAAACTGCAAAGGTCTTGGCAGAAACCAGTACAGGTGGTCCCAGTGGTAATCAGCACACTGGCTGCCGTGCCAAAAGATCTCAGCTGGCATTTGGAAACAATAAACATTGACAAAATAATGATCTGTCAACTGCAAAAGGCCACCTGACATGGATCTCACACATCATTCAAAAATACATCACACAGTCCTAGATGCTTGGAAATTGTTCAACTTGTGATTTTGTGATATGAAATCCAGGGTGCGTGTGTGTGTGTGTGTACAGTATGTGTGTGTATGTATATATATATGTATATATATATATGTATATATATATATATATAATTTGCTTTGACATACTGTGTTTTTGTGTCAGTAAAATAATAATAATAATAATAATATAAAATGAAAAGAGAGTTCATGTTTTGCTTGGTGTAGGTCTGTATGGAAAGAGCAGAAGAGGGGGTGAAGGGAGCGAGTCTCGCCATGGCTGAGTATAAGATAGAAAGGATTTCCATCTTGCCCTTTTATATTTTATCCCCTCCGCTTGTATGTTCATTCGCATAAAAATAATAAGAAATAAAGAGAAAGGAGAAAGGGATACATAGTAGCTGGGGTTTGGGAAATGGAGGAATATAATGTAGCTGGTTTTGGGGGGGAGAAAGAGTGAAGTGAAAGAACATTGGCAATCTCTATTGAAGCTCTGAAGACTCACTGCTGCAAACCGGCTCAGGCTGAACATCTGAACCAGGGGTGTGTGTCCGTGTGCAGAGGCTTGGGGTCTATGGAGTGTGGGCTGCTGGTGGTCAGGGTTGTGTGGAGAGTTCATGTATAGGGAAGGGTGCATTGGCAATCCATTCTGGCTCCTTGCCCTTTGGGAAACTATAGGTCCCAAAGAAACTGAAACTTGGAGAACTGAAGAAATTCTTCTGTTGACAAGAGGACCTTATTTTTCAAGTGATGTTTTGAAAATTCTGAATTCTGTTGGCCAAATAAATGTTTTAAATAAAAGGCTACTGGATTAAGGGTTTTTACTGCATCACATTTTGTGTTTTATAAATTTGAATCGTACACCATAAAATAAGAAAAGGGGAAAGAATAATTTGGATTGTCTAGCAAAAGGCATTATTTTTTCTTGGTGCAACTCTATATTCTCCCCAGTTTAAAAGCTGTAAAATGTGTAAACCTTTAATGCCATATCTAATAATATAGTTCATTGTTTTACACACTTTTAATATTCGCATAATGGCCCTACAGTTTTTGTTTTGTCAAAATGTGCTTGCTTTATTGCTCTTTGCAACAGTAATATTTGATCACATGGGGCCTCTCCAAGTGTGCTAAGCTTGGTTTAGGTGGGGACTGGGAGGGGCACCATCAATTGGCAGCCATTAATTAGTGACTAATCCAGCAGAGAGAAATTCCCACACGCCATCAAGGCACCACTTGGCAGCTTTCCCAATTAGCATCACAACACACTGAAAAACATGGACAGAGCATGTTTCCCTTCCCCAACTCCCCAGGCTGATACAAAACAATCCAATGTGATGGCACACAAAACTCTGCAGTCTGCAAAGAGTGTACACAGTTGTTGGCCCATAGTCTACATGCAACCAGTGACTACACTTTGCTGAATCCACACAAGGATTATATCCCAACTCCAAAGAACATTATCCTGCCCCACTTGAATCCTATTTTCATCTGGAAAAATCAACCTTGGAAGCCACAGCTCCTTCCTGAAATCAGTTTGGAACCAAAGGGCATATCTGGCATGTCTACGTGTTTCTGATTTTAGATTATTTTAGGTCATACAATCACAAAGGCTGTTTTTTTTTATTATTTCACATCATTTATAAATCTATGTATAATTCCAGACTGACTGATAACTGGCAAATAGAGGGAGAAAACGGGGAGGCAGTGTCAGACTTTGTATTTCTAGGTGCAAATATTATTGCAGACGCAGATTGCAGCCAGGAAATCAGAAGAAGTTTACTTCTTGGAAGGAGAGCAATGACCAATCTTGATGAAATAGTGAAGAGTAGAGACATAACATTGGTAATGAAGATCCACATCATTAAAGCAATGTTATTCTCCATAGTAACATATGGATGCGAGAGCTGGACCATAAGGAAGGCTGAGCAAAGGAAGATAGATGCTTTTGAACTGTGGTGCTGGAGGAAAATTCAGAGAGCACCTTGGACCGCAAGAAGATCAAACCAGTCTATATCCCAGGAAATAAAGCCTGACTGCTCACTGGAGGGAAGGATAGTAGAGACAAAGATGAAGTACTTGACCACATAATGAGAAGACAGGAAAACTTGGAGAAGACAGTGATGCTGGGGGAAATGGAAGGAAAAGGGAAGAGGGGCCGATCAAGAGCAAGATGGATGGATGCTATCCTTGAAGTGACTGGCTTGATTTTGAAGGAGCTTGGAGTGGTGATGGGCCACAGGGAGCTCTGGCAATGGGCTAGTTCATGAAGTCATGAAGAGTTGGAAGCAACTGAACAAATAAACAACAAAATAAATCTATCAACCAATAGCATTTTTTTGTTTTTCGTAAATCTTCCCAACCACCTTGCTCACCCATCCAGTCCCCTTCTCCCTCTCCCCAAGTGAGTGTGTAAACTGGGAACTTTGAATCTCCTTGTGTAAACTGACTGGATATCTTTATCTTTCTCTTCCATTCTCTTTCCTCAGCTGCTAAAGGAGTTTGGAATTTATTTTATTTTATTCAGAGATGGGAGGGATCTCTTTCACCCTTTTATCTCCAATCTGATCCACTTACACCCCATCTTCCCCAGTGCCCAATCCTGTATGTGGTCCAGTGAGAGACTCGTGTAATAAAATAAAATAATAACTGTCCACAGAATCTCGCACTTTGGGAAATGAATGTTTTAAATAAGGGTGAGACCGGGTATTCAAAATAAATACTTACCAACCCCCGGTGGTGCAATGAGTTAAACCCTTGTGCTGGCAGGATTGAAGAGCAATAGGTCAGAGGTTCAAATCCAGGGAGAGTGTTGATGACCTCCCTCTGTCAGTTCCAGCTCCCCATGCGGGGACATGAGAGAAGCCTCCCAAAAGGATTGTAAAACATCAAACATCCGGGCGTCCCCTGGGCAACGTCCTTGCAGACGGCCAATTCTCTCACACCAGAAGCGACTTGCAGTTTCTCAAGCCATTTCTGACTTGAAAAAAACCTTACCAACCCATCTTGCCGTCAATCACTCCACCACTGATTCCACTCTGATCCGATTGGGAGCAAAAGTCACATGTCCATGCAAATGGAATTATACTGAGATGAAGAGGAGATTATGTATGTACATATTAATGCATCCTAGAAAGAAAGTATGTGTTTTGTGTGTGAAAATGCAGGCATGCCTTTGTGACTTCCCGAACTTGCTGAATGTGGCCTTTACATGAGAAAAAGTTATGCATCTTGGTCTACCTCTCTGAAACAGGACAAGACAGATATTAACCAAGAAAAGTCTTTAGACTCATTTCTCAAAAAAAAGGAAGTTTGTTGCAAATTCCAGTAAGTAATGTCAACGTGCTGCAACTTGCAATACATACACAGAAACAATGTGAAGCAGTCTCATTGCGAACTTCTCTTGTTGTTAATTGCCATGGACAGCAATTTATGGCAACCGCCATGAACAAGAAACCTCCAAGTCACACTATTCTCAACAGCCCTGCTGAATTGTTCCAGACTCCGGTCTGTGGCTTCCTTGATGGAGTCTTCTAAGTGAAGCATGAGGGTCTTCCTCATGTAACTGGAAAGTCTCCCTCTGGCGCAATCCCAGCTGACTTCTGCTGAAGGTTTAAAATAGAACCAGAATTCATGAAGGATAACTATGAACCATGATCTGCTGACAGCTATCTAACAACATTCACAATGAAGTTCAGAACGGTTTGAATTCTACATGGATTTGCCATGTTCAGATGTCATCTTTTAAGTGGGCAACAGTGGAAATGAGGTTTTGACCTCATATTCTCCTGGTAGGTTTCCCAGAAGCACCTCATTTTCTGTTATATGAAGTGGGGAGCAGAAGTATGGGAAGTTTTGGTCTGATCAAACAGAAACTTTTCAACACCCCTAAATTAAGTGCTTCCCTATGACTCATACTCCTCAACAACGTGCAGCAACAACAACAACAACTTTATTTTTTTTAATTATTTATTGTATTTGTATACTGTCTTTCTCAGCCCATAGGTGACTCAAGGCGGTTAACAGGGTAAAATTCAATGCTTACAATATCATAAATACAATTAAAAACATAACATATAATAAAAACGAAACAAATCAATAAAACATAAATTCATAGTTGTACCCCGCCATCATCTCTCTGAAGGGACTTGGGGCGGCTAACAAAGCACTCAAGGTGCCACACATGAAATAGAATTACATATCATCAAAACAATACACAATTTGACAGAATACAAACAATGGACAATTGCAATCGATAAACTTATTTTTTTAAAAAAAATTGAAAACACAGTCATACCTGTGAGTAATTGGGTTTCTTCAAACACAAACTAAAATGTCGAATAACAACGTTTGACATCACCACATAGTACATTACTCCAAGTCAAAGGCCCATGTAAATAGCCATGTTTTTAGGCTCGAACTGAAGGTTTGGAGATTTGGGCATTCCAGAGCTGGGGAGCCACCACTGAGAAGGCCCTCTCTCTCATTCTCACCAACCACACCTGTGATTATGGCGGGACTGAGAGAAGGGCCTTCCCAGCAGATTTCAAGGCCCACACTGGTTCATAGAAGGAGTTTCAAAGATAGGTTGGACCAAAGCGTATAGGGTTTTACAGGTAATAACCTGCACTTTGAATTGAGCTCAGAAACTTGTCGGGAGCCTGTGGAGGTGCTTCAATAGGGACATGGTATGCTCCCTATAGCTACCCGAGATCATAGGGTCTGCAAGCCTCACAAGGAGAAGAAACAAATACAAGCCTTTCTTTCTAAGACTTACCCCACTTTCCTGCTTTCCAAAGTCTACCCTGGTTTCCTGCCCTTAAAGATGAGGTGAGAAGTGGCAGAGAGATGAAGGGGATTAATAAATAGCTGCGCTAGTGTTCAAGATAAAACACTAGAAAAGAAGTAATTGCAAAGCCATGGGGTTTTTCAAATGAACAAAAGAGCATTCACCCATCGTCGCTAAATGACACTCATAATTAAAAGGCCTACATAGATACCTATACTGACTAAATAAAATTTCAGAACCTTTAATTTTTCTGTGATTCACAAAGTGAAAAGTTAAGTTCTTGATTGACTTCCAGCATCAAGGTTTATGGATCCAAAGCCAAATGAAATAGATCAAAAGTTTTTTTAAAAACTAAAAACCCATGAATCTATTGAATGTCAAAAGAAATATCACACACTTTTTAGAACTTTAAAAAAATTATAATCTGGAGTAGGACAAAAGGTGTAAGAGCAGTATTAACTTTCCAATTAGTCCAGGGTTTTGCATCATGCACTAATATATCGATATTAAGTACAATAATACCCCATATCCACAGGGGAAACATTCCAAGACTCGTACACATACATGAAATTGTGAATAATCTTGAATATACTTGGAGCAGAAACATACCATGAATTGGATGACTTTGAGAGGCCCACAAACATTTTTGGGGAGAATATTTTTGTAGCACGGGTAAGTGAAACTGTGGATATTGAATCCATGGCTTATACTGTAGAAGAAATGTGATTTGGTAGTATTTTTCCTGTTGCTTCAACGAAAGCAACAGGAAAAAATGGATGATGGAAAAAACCTAATATATTTGGGTGACAGCCAGAAAGTATTGTTGTGTAAACATTGAAGGGTTACACTTTGCTCATGCATGGAAATTCCAAGGAATACTTCATCTAACGAACATCTATTCTAGAAACAAATAAGTACATTTTTGTGTTGTTGAAGGCTTTCGTGGCTGGAATCACTGGGTTGCTGTAAGTTTTTCGGGCTGTATGGCCATGTTCAAGAAGCATTCTCTCCTGACGTTTCACCTGCATCTATGGCAGGCATCCTCAGAGGTTGTGAGACCTCACATGGCCATACAGCCCGAAAAACTTACAGCAACCAAGTACATTTTTCTCACCTATACTGCTAGATATTTTCATCAGACTGTAATGCAGAACATCTTGAAGTTCTGAACCATTTCAGAATCCACTGGAGCCCAAGCATTGCATGGTCCACCTATCACTGTTATTAGCAAAGCCCCTTGTTCCTGCTGTGTGGTCTTATCTACATCGTCTCTCCCCACCTTGCTCCGTTTGTCATTTATACAAGGTCCAAGCAGCTTATCTTTCCAGGTGGCTGAAACAATGTTCAACTGGGGCCAGAGGCACTTTGACTTCTGAACTAGTGTCAGGCTATTGTTAATGGGCTGAAAAGCAATTTCCGAGAAAATTATGATGAAGCCCTTTTAAGGAGCTGTCTTGTTTTAAACTAATGAAACAGTTTTCACCCTCATGCTCTACTTGACTCAAGCTTATCCACTTTTTAGTCTTATCTGCATGAAAAATGTCCAGCATTTTGCCCATCCAGAAAATATTCTTTTCCAACAAGGAGTGAACTAAAATCTATATACTTTAAACAGGATTCTCATGAATTTCTCTATCATTTAAACACGGAGACATAGTCATAGGTAATGCATACCTGATTGCTAATATTTCTTTGTACATAGAACCCAATAGGGAGCAAACGGGGGAAAAACCTGATTGAAATGGGTGCTTGGTCTCCACAGTAATTTGGTTTCAAGATCCAAGTGGTTACCAACCTCTCCATTGGTGCCCCCTTGTCATGGGGGAGAGGCTTGCATACCCTAATGAAGTTGTGAGCTATGCTGGTGGTGACATAATAGTCACCGGTAGGGCCTCCCATACCAGACAGGTCACAACCGAAGGGTCTGACAAAGGGTCTGTCAATGGGCAGGATGGGATCTCTAGCCTTTGGCAACCATCCTAAGAGAAGGAAAACTCTAAACTCTAAAAATGGGCAGATGGTGCTCATCTAACCCTGTAAGGTCAACCATCTAAGAGAAGGTAACTCTAATCAAACCTACGACCTGAGGATCTTGCTGCCACCATTCAAGCTTGCTAGGCCCTGGCAGATGAACCCTTGGTTTAAAGGGTGAGGCCAGTTCTGTGAACGCTGCGCTCCACCAGAAAATTCCATTGCACAGGCTCAAAGGACACATCCAATCTGTCATCAACGCGCTTGTACAAAGCATGGGATGAATCCTTCCTGAACCTTCGTTCACGAAGAAAAGCCAATAGAGAAAAGTTTACCAAAATCCATGGATGACTCAAGTGCCATTATATATAATGGAGTAGTAAAATGATTCCCTTATGTAAAATTGCAAAATCAAGGTTTCCATTTCAGAATTAAAAAGAAAACCTTGAAACTGAATGGTTGAATTTGTGGATACAGAAACCACTGATAACAAGGGGTGACTGACAATAGTAAAACGTTCACACTAATCTAATCACACTAGAGAATGAATCCACTTTAACGCATCCGGTTGCTGCCTCCTGCTGCGAATTCTGGGCTTTGTAGTTTAGGGAGGAGCCTTTAGGACAGCCTCACTAGGAGCTACAAACCCCAGAATGCAGAATTCTGGGCTTTGTAGTTTAGGGAGGAGCCTTTAACAGCCTCACTAAGCTAGCAGGAGGCAGAACCCGGATTTAAAATAGATTCATTCTCTAGTGCAGTGTTTCCCAACTTTCTTGAGCCGTGGCACACTTTTAACATTAAAAAAAATCCAGGGGCACATCACCAACCAAAATGACACAAAATGACACTCTAACACAGTAAAGAACGGCTGGGGGATGGTGGCCTGCTGGGAGCAGCTGCTGGGAGTGCCGAAGCTGGGAGAGGGGGAGGAGCCAGGCCAGGCCCTAACTCTAACCCTAACCCATGCCCCACCCCCTCCCCCCGGCTTCAGCTCTCCCACAGCTTCTCCAGACTTGAGGGGGCAATGCCAAGCCAGAGGTGGCAGAGTCAGCACAATGCTGGCTTGGCACCGTCCCCTCAAGGCTGGAGAAGCTGTGGGAGAGATGAAGCCGGGGGGGGGTGGAGCCAGGCCACCATGCCCCTCCTCCTCCCCCTGGCTTCAGCTCTCCCACAGCTTCTCCAGCCTTGAGGGGGCAGTGCCAAGCCAGCGGTGGCAGAGCCAGCACAATGCTGGCTTGGCACCGTCCCCTCACGGCTGGAGACGCTGTGGGAGAGCTGAAGCCGGGGGGAGGGGGCAGAGTCAGGCCACACCATGCCCCACCCCCTCCCCCGGCTTCAGCTCTCCCACAGCTTCTCCAGTCTTGAGGGGGCAGTGCGAGCAAGGGGCGAGAGTCATGGCGAATTGGAGACTGGCTGAGAAAACGGCCGAAGGAGGCAGCGCCCTGGCCCCTTCTTTTTCTTCGCGCCGCCCAGCCCTCCTCCCCCAAGCAGCAGGAGTTCGGCAGGAGGGGGGTGGAAAGAGGGGGGGGCAGAGAGCTTTTCTCACGGCACAGCAGGAGTTCCGTCACAGCGGTTGAGAAACACTGCTCTAGTGTGATGAAGGGATACAGTGTTTTCATGCAGAACATTTCCAAGGAAATAAAAGGTTCAGATAGATTCTTATATGGTATAGCTCAGACATGGGCAAACTTTCTAACTTGGAGGCCACATGGCGGGCCAAAGTGGAGTGGACAGGCGGGGAGAGAAGAGATTCTCTCCAAGTCTCCTCCATGCTTTTTCCTCCTTTTTTTCTTCTCTTTTGGAGAAAGAAAGTGAAGAAAAGATGGGCCTAGCCAGCATAAGTCACAGTATTGTAGTGAATATGTATTTGTGTGTCTGTAAGAGGCATATGACCTCCCAAATTCATGGTTAAAAGGGTAGAATGGGCATGAAATAAATGACAGAGAAATGAATCCTGCATCAGCAATCACGCTCCAAGGCCAGTCAGTAAAAGAACACAAGATAACATTTAAACAGCCATCAAACAAGAATTGAAGCATCTGACAATTAATGTCTAAATGTCTTCAGTCAGTAGATAACCCTAAGCTAGAGCTGTGTGCTTGTTATGTGCATGTATCCTCAGGCCAGTTAAAATAATTCTAAAAATCAACATGTTTGTGAATATGCCAGACTTCCAATTAGAATAGTCTGGTTGTACCAGTAATCATCTTGCTTCTCACGTACACTATTGAATGGCAGATGAGTCGAGCTAGAATTAAAAAATGCACAGAGCCCCTTACAATCCTCTTAAGACAATGGGGTTAATTAAAGGAATATACATAGAATCATAGAGTTGGAAGAGACCACAAGGTTCATCCAGTACAGCTCCCTGCTATGTAGGATTTCTAAATCCATGCATTTCATTATATGATAGACATTAAAGTTATGATATTGGGTGCCAGAGACATAAAATGGATAAATGTGGATATATTTGCTGGCAAGTTGATACTTATGCACTTTATCTTGTGAGGTGCAAGTTTGTTGTAAGTTTTGATATCATCATGCGTCGGAATACAGAGAAGTGTATTCTCGAGCATTTGCACTGGCTGTTACTCAATCAGTTACAAAGGATCTATGCATATAAAGGATGCTCCAAGGTACACTGATTGATTTATAAATCAGATGTGTACTTAAGCACTCCCCAGGAGTTTGAATGGAGTCATTTGAGGAGTTTATGCGGAGAAAGGAAGGGTTCCAATCGCTTCTTTGTGCCCTGCAGGGAAACTAAAGGGGGTTATCAGAAAAAGGAAAAAGCAAAACCTCTCCATTACAAATCAGTATATAATCACAGCAAATTTCTACAAAAGCCATGGAGCTCTTCAATAACTTCATCCAGTCCTTAAAAGGCTAGTAACTTTTATGAGCTTATTTACAAGGCTTAGATCAGTGTTTCTCAACCTTCCTAATGCCACGACCCCTTAATACAGTTCTTCATGTTGTGGTGATTGTTGTTTATTTGTTCCGTTGCTTCTGACTCTTCATGACATAATGGACCAACCCATGCCAGAGCTCCTGGTCAGCTGTCGTGACCCCCAAACATAAAATTATTTTCATTACTACTTCACAACTGCAATTTTGCTACTGTTATGAATCATACTGTAATAGGATGTATTTTCATCCACTGGACCAAATTTGGCACAAATACCTGATACGCCAACATTTGAATACTGGTGGGCTTGTGGGGGGATTGATTTTGCCATTTGGGAGTTGAAGTTGCTGGGATTTATATTTCACCTACAATCAAAGAGCATTCTGAACTCTACCAATGATGCAATTGAACCAACCTTGGCACACAGATCTCCCAGGACCAACAGAAAATACTGTTGCTGGGCACTGACCTTGAGTTTTGGAGTTGTAATTCACCTACATCCAGAGAGGACTGTGGACTCAAGCAATGGCTCTGGACCAAACTTGGCATTGTGCCCAAATGTGAACACTGGTGGAGTTTGAAGGAAATTGACCTTGACATTTGGGAACTGTAGTTGCTGGGATTGATAGTTTGCCTACAATCAAAGAGCATTGTGAAACCCATCAACAATAGAATTGGGCCAAACTTCCACACAGAACCCCCATGATCAGCAGAAGATACTGTGTTTTCTGATGGCCTTTGGCGACCCTTCTGACACCTCCTCACTACCCCCCCCCCCAGGGGTCCCAACCCCCAAGTTGAGAAACGCTGCCTTAGGTGAGCACAGAAACACACTCACATAGGCCTTTGGCTGTTGATGATCTTTGAGAACTACTACTTTGAGAAATGGGGACAAAACCATCACCCTCCCACCTCATTTAGGTACGTAATGCTTTTTTTGATTAGCAGGACAGAGGGACAGCTTTAGGATAGGAAGCATATCAAACCAATTCTGCTTATTTTACTGGAAACAAACTAACAAAGGTTAGGGAATTTAAAATGAATAAAAGTGGAGGCACAAGGAGGATTGTGGCAAGTGTAAATAGCCTTTGTTTATTCTGAGCTCTTTGCTTTTTGTACTGGAAGCAAGTCCTTCAGTACAGCTATTGTTTATTTACAAAGCATCTTGAGGCTTTATTGAGTTTATAGGGAGGAGGCTTGAATTGTTCAGGCTGCAGATGCATTGCAGTGTGATTAAACTGCACTCACCATCAAGTTGGCCAAAGTTTCCAGGGGCAATAGCACCTCTCAAAAACACCAAAAGAATATGAATACCATACATTATAACATGCAAAATAGGTCTCTATGACAAGACAACAAATACAAATCTATGTAATCATCCAGGTAAAAGGTAAAGGTTTCCCCCCGACATTAATTAAGCTCAGTTGTGTCTGACTCTGGAGGTTGGTGCTCATCCACATTTCCAAGCCGAAAAACCAGCATTGTCCATAGACACCTCCAAGGTCATGTGGCTGGTATGACTGCATGGAGCACTTTTACCTTCCTGCCAGAGAGGTACCTATTGATCTACTCACATTTACATGTTTTTGAACTGCTAGGTTGGTAGAAGCTGGGGCTAACAGCGGGAGCTTACGCCGCTCCCTGGATTCAAATCTGTGCCCTTTCGGTCAGCAGTTCAGCACTTTAACCCACTGCACCACCGGGGGCTCCATATAACCATATATGTAATATAATCATATAATCATATGATCATCCAACACTATACAAATGGTAGATACCATGAGGCCAGCTTTCCAGATGAAGGTACATAGAATTTTCTGAGAAACAAAGAAGGGAAAGATAAGCCCAGGGAAAGTCGCTCACACATAATTGCTGTAGTTTGAATGTTCAGAGCAGAATAAAGCTATATTTCAATCATTTTTGACAATTTATTTTCATAGAAAAGATAAAAAAGCAGTCAAACTTGATCAAAGGGCAAGACTCCTCCCCTACAAAAGGAATAAACTTGTTTTGGAATCAACATGGCCAGATCACATTTAATCTGAGTTGCAACAGATTAAAACAGAGAGGGAGAGAGTTTTACAGACTGGGAACAGCCACTAATAATGTGGCTGTTCTCTCTCTCCTGTTTTCACCATATGTATCTGTGATGGTGATGAGACAGACAAACTCTTCCCCTGAAGGTCCCAACATTTGATAATAATAGAATCATAGAGTTGGAAGAGACCTCTAGGCCATCCTGCCCAACCCCTTGCCAAGAAACAGGAAAATTGCTGATGGCCATCCAGCCTCTGTTTAAAAGCCTCCAAAGAAGGCACCTCGACCACACCCTGGGGCAGAGAGTTCCACTGCTGAACAGCTTTCACAAAGCTTGCAAACTTGGCATTCTATTAAATGTCTTTTGACCAGTAGCTAAACACTTGGGAGTGCCTCTGGTGTTCCTATAAGAAGGTCCTCCATTGTGCATGTGGCAGGGCTCAAGTTGCATTGCAGTAGGTGGTCTGTGGTTTGCGCTTCTCCACACCCGTATGTCATGGATTCCACTTTGTAGCACCGTTTCTTAAGTTTGGCTGTGCAACTCGTGGTGCCAGAACGCAGTCTGTTCAGCGTCTTCTAAGTTGTCCAGTTTTCTGTGTGTCCAGGAGGGAGTCTCTCATTTAGTATCAGCCATTGATTGAGGTTCTGGGTTTTAGCCTGCCACTTTTGGACTCTTGCTTGCCGAGGTGTTCTAGTGAGTGTCTCTGAAGATCTTAGAAAAATATTTCTTGATTTAAGTCATTGGCATTCTGACTGATATCCAAACAGGGGATGGGCCAGGGATGTCAGTTTCTTGGTCCTTTCATTATTTATTGCTACTTCCTGGCAAATATCAGGTGGTGCAATACCAGCTAAACAGTGTAATTTCTCCAGTGATGTAGGGCGCAGACATGCTGAGATAATGTGGCATGTCTCATTAAGAGCCACATCCAGTGTATTAGCATGGTGACATGTGTTCCACACTGGGCATGTGTACTCAGCAGCAGAGTAGCAAAGCGCAAGGGCAGATGTCTTCACTGTATCTGGTTGTGATCCCCAGGTTGTGCCAGTCAGCTTTTGTATGATATTGTTTCTAATGCCCACTTTTTGCTTGATATTCAGGTAGTGCTTCTTGTAGGTCGGAGGATGGTTCAGGTAACTCTCAAGTATTCAGGTGTGCTGCAATGCATGGTAAGGAAATACATCTTTCACATACGGTGGACACAAATCATATCAGTCATAACCAACACTCTGAATTGTTCCTGGAAACAGACCAATGTCCATTGAAGCTGTTATTAACAGAAGAGCTACAGATTTCCTATAACGGGAACAGTATACAGGGATCACACAACCCATGTTACGCCACCTCCACTGGCTACCGGTCTGCTTCCGAGCACAATTCAAAATGCTGGGTTTAACCTTTAAAGTCTTAAACGACTCTGGCCCAGTTTACCTGTCCGAACGTATCTCCTGTTATGAACCATCATGATGTCCAAGATCATCTGGAGAGGCCCTGCTCTCAATCCCACCGCCATCGCAAACGCGATTGGTGGGGATGAGGGACAGGGCTTTCTCAGCAGTGGCCCCTCGTCTGTGGAATTCCCTCCCCAGGGACATCAGACTGGCCACATCCCTCCTGTCTTTTAGAAGGAAACTCAAGACTTGGTTATTGGACCAAGTGTTCGACCATTGAATAGCAGTCATGTGGGAAGATTTAAGCAACTCGCAATAATGAATTGACCTGGACCTGGATTTGGATTTTAATTGATGTGTTTTAATAATTATTTAATTGACTGTTTTTAATTAATGGTTTTTAATTAACTGTTTTAATTGTTTAATGCTTTTAATTGTATTGATGAATGTTTAAGATTGTGACAGCACCAGATGGTGCTTGCTGTGAGGCTGCCTGAGTTCCCCTCGGGGTGTGTGTATGTGTGTGTGAAGGGCGGGTTACAAATGCAGGAAATAAATAAATCAGCCTGAATTATAACATGTCTTCTCTAATTCAGTCTTCTCCCAATGACTTCTACAGAAGTGTTTATAACCCCAGAAGTGTTTATAACCTCGTGTGTGTGTATGTGTGTGTGTGTGTGTGTGTGTGTGTGTGTATATATATATATATATATATATATATATATATATATATATATATGCATGCACACAGTGCAGTAAAGATCACTTGGTAGCCTCAGGGAAATTGCTGCATCTTACTGTAAGTCTCAGAGAAGGAGGCCCTGAAGCTAAATAAGGCTTGCGAAAAGGTCAGGAGAAAATATAAGCCCCCCAACCAATCAAAAGCACCCCAAAAACAAATAATTCAGAAAGACAGCAGCATTGAGAAGATGTTGGTTTTCTTTATGACTACATCTTCTTTTTTTGCTGGAAAAATTATATTCTATAGTTTTGATAATGCTGACTGATAGAAGCACTAGGAAAAGAAAGCATTAGTTGCTGGTTTTGAGAACCTTTCCTGTCTGATTCCAGGACCATGGATAAAGTCACCTTGTAAAATATTCCCACGGCCATTTCTAAAAGGCAATTTTTATTAGCCTAATAAGAAACTAGTAGCATATCTCGCCCATACCAAACTGCTTATTTGCCAGAAGGGAACTCCCTGCGCTCACCTGCATGGAAGTCCTGGGGCTCTTCCACACTACGTAATTATAGCACTATGAATCCACTTTACCTGCCAGGGTTCCATCCTAAGGAATCCTGGGATTTGCAGTATGGGGAGAAGTATTTATCAGAGAGCTGCAATGGCCCAACCATCTACAAACCCCAGGGTTTTAATTAAAGAATGATCATAATTTATCAATTGTATTGTGTGAAAAGACTATGTTACTAATGGCAAGATGTTAAACACAAAATCAGGATATGTTGTCGAAAGTTTTCATGGCTGGAATCACTGGGTTGCTGTGAGTTTTCCAGGCTGTATGGCCATGTTCCAGAAGCATTCTCTCCTGACTTTTCGCCCACATCAATGGCAGGCATCCTCAGAGGGTGAGGTTGAGACCCCTCAACCTCTGAGGATGCCTGCTATAGGTGTGAGCGAAACATCAGGAGAGAATGCTTCTGGAACATGGCCATACAACCTGGAAAACTCACAGGAAAATCAGGATAAAAATAAAGTTTGTTTTAAGTTCTATCATAGCTTGTGTGGTTATAACATTCCTTTAATATTTTATCTCATTTAGTGAACCAGACACAGGACATAGAGAGCCAATTGAGAGCCAGTGTAGTCCCAAAAACTGGATTTGCCTTCCTGAATTAACTTGGATGTTATTCCTGCATCCACAACTTTTTGGATGGGGCAGAAAGTCAGTACTATATAAGCTTTAATAAATCAGGAATTTTAAAAATGGAAGACCTTTTGTCCCCCTTCACACATTGCTTGGAAAAGTTACTGTTTACAATACAGTTCTCATTGTCCTGGAGGATTCTGGTAGTGTCTTGCTGCATCTCTCAAGGTCTGTCGCTTATCATCGACGCGGCAGCACGCTTTTTCTGCAGTAGTGCCTGTTCTCTGGAACGCCCTTCCAGATGAGACCCGATCAATAACTGATCTGCAGGCCTTCAGGAGGGCCTGTAAGACCTACCTTTTTCGACAGGCGTTTAATCTTTAATGCTGCATAGTCCACTCTGGTCTAAAGGTGTTTTTATGTTTTAATCTTTTACTATGATTGTGTTGGTTGTTCTGGTAAACCACCCTGAGCCTTCTTGGGAAGGGTGGTATATAAATTTAAATAAATAAATAAAAATTGTAGTAGGTGGTCTGTGGTTTGCTCTTCTCCACACTCGCATGTTGTGGACTCCACTTTGTGGACCCATTTCTTAAGATTAGCTCAGCATCTCATGGTGCCAGAGCACAGCCTGTACAGTGCCTTCCAGGTCACCCACTCTTCTATGTGCCTGGGAGGAGATTTCTCATCCAGTCTCGGCCACTGATTGAGGTTCTGGGTTTGAGCCTGCCACTTTTGGACTTGTTTGCTGAGGTGTATCTCTGTAGGAATCTGTTTCTTGATTTAAGGAATTGGTATGCTGGCTGACATCTGAACAGAGGATGGGCTGGAGATGTCACTGCCTTGGTCCTTTCATTGTTAGCTGCTACTTCCTGATAGATGTCAGGTGGTGCAGTACTGGCTAAACAGTGTAATTTCTCCAGTGGTGTGGGGCGTAGACATCCTGTGATAATGTGATATGTCTCATTAAGAGCCACATCCACTGTTTTAACGTGGTGAGATGTTTTCCACACTGGGTATACATATTCAGCAGCAGAGTAGCAAAGCACAAGATGTCTTCATTGTGTCCAGTTGTGATCCCCAGGTTGTGCCAGCATGCAACCCCCTTAAGATGACCCCATACAATCCAAATAACTGTTTTCCATAAGCCTACCAAGGCAGCTCAAGACAGGCTTACATGTAAATAAACTCAAATCCCTTTTGACCATAATGAGCCATAAAACTCTCCAGTACAGATCATACATATAATATGTACAACACAGATAATAAGCGAAGGTGCTTGTTAGGTGTTAAGATACAGGAAGGATTAAGTATAAGTGCTACCTGTTGCAAAATTAGCAGCTGGATTTGTGTCTGGTGCTCCCAGCTGGAATCTGGCACAAGAACTGGCAGTGACATAGCAACACATAAGTACAAACACATGCTAAGCCTCTCTCCGTACAATCAGTTGTTCAAACACCTGCTCTTTCGCACTGAACTTGTATCAAAGCCCTACTTTGATACAAACTACAAGCCATTCGTACCTGTCATTCCATAGATTTGTTTTAGCAGTTTCCACAACACATAATTTTAGGTACTTGTAATTGGTAACATTCGTCAAATCGAATACCCGATTGTCCTCAATAAGAAAGTCCAAACAATGGAACAAAATAAGGCAAAGAGAGCTGTATTTTAACTTGGTTCCTTTTGGTCACAGCAGAATCACAGCTGTTACTGCAAGAAACGACCCACAGTGAAAATAAGAGGAAAGGCTGTGGACTGGAACAGGAACTACACCTTGCAACCTGTATCCAAGGAAGTCTCTTTAATGGGGCTTGTTTCCTCCTAACATGTGCTTAGACTTGCAGACTTACTTTAGCTGCTCTTGGAATCATCAAACAATTTCTAAGTGGACAAGCAAGGCTTTGATCTCTCTCAGAACTTTTTCCAATTACATGTTTAGCTCATTGTGGAGCACATTCAGTGACGAATAGACAAATAAATTAGCAGGGATTTAGTATATCTCTGCAATGAACAACAATAAAATTACCCTAGATAGAACTTTCTTGATTTAAAATTTGATAAATGAACAGCAACAGTATTTCAGTGGGTTGTTGTGAGTTTTCCGGGCTGTATGGCCATGTTGCAGAAGCATTCTCTCCTGATGTTTCCCCTGCTTCTATGGAAGGCATCCTTAGAGGTTGTGAGGTTTTTTGGAAACTAGGAAAATTGAGTTTATATATCTGTGGAACATCCAGGGAGGGAGAAAGAACTCTTGTCTGTTTGAGGCAAGTGCTAATGTAGCAATTGGCCAACTTGATTAGCATTTAACACCCTAACAGTTTTCAAGGTCTGGCTTCATACTGCCTGGGGGAATCCTTTGTTGGGAGGTGATTAGTTGACCCTGATTGTTTCTTGTCTGGGATTTCCCTGTTTTTGAGTGATGTTCTTTATTTACTGTTACAATTTTAGAGGGTTTAAAAAAAATACGGGTAGCCAGATTTTGTTCATTTTCATAGTTGTCTCCTTTCTATTGAAATTGTCCACATGCTTGTGGATTTCAATGGCTTCTCTGTGTCGTCCGACATGGTGGTTGTTAGAATGGTGCAGCATTTCTGTGTTCTCAAATAATATTCAACAAGTAGCAGCAGGATCATAAATTCAGTGGGACTTACATCCATATAGCTCGAAACTATTTGTTTGCAAAACTAATATTGATAAACATATTACAATATGAAATTCTACATAAAATAAGTTCTGAACAAATGTTTAATTTGATTTATGTATGTAATAGTCTATTTTCAAGCCCAAGACCCTTTTAGCCCAGTGTTAAACCTTTAACAGAAATCAGCAGCCTCGGGAAATTTACAAGATGTATAGAGGTGGAATTATCTCTGTTTACTCCAATAGTGGCATAATTTAAGGTCCTTCCAGACAGGCCCTATAACCCAGGATCTGATCCCAGGTTTTCTGCTTTAAACTGGATTATAGGAGTCTGCACTGACAGATAATCTAAACAGAAAACCTGGGATCAGATCCTGGGATATAGGGCATGTCTGGAAGAGCCCATAGTTAATAACATAGGATTGATTCCACTACAAAGACCAGTATCATTGAGACTTTTTCTCATGCTGTTATAAGCCTTTTATTTGGAAACCATCAAGCCTGTGGCTATCACCCCTTTTGATGGCAGTAAAATTTCATAATGATTTCTGCCTTTGAAGCTAGGCCATAAAAGTTAATGGCTCACAAACATTTTTTATTAGCCCACCTAACAATTAATACCAGCTTCTGTCATTTGTGGCACATCAACAGCCTGAAATAATAATGTCCCCACATTTTATCACTGAGGTTAGAGAACCAGCGAATACATTGGAGGCCTTAAAGGGAGAGAAGACAGCATCTACTACAAGAATGGGCAAACCTGGGCCCTCCAGGTGTTTTGGACTTCAACTCCCACAATTCCTAACAGGCTCAGGCCCTTCCTCCCCCCCCCCCCTCAGCCACTTAGTTAGTTAGATTGAATAATCTGATGTAGAGGGTTGTTATGCATTGGTCTTTGTTTCCCACAGTTTCCATGAGGGGCAATTTAACTCCAAACCTCCGATTAAAAACTGCAGAAAATTAGCTTGCTCAAAACTAACTGTTGTACCAGCATGGCTGTCGTGTGCTGGCAGGACTGAAGACTGACGGGTTGGAGGTTTGAATCTGGGGAGAGCATGGATGAGCTCCCTCTGTCAGCTCCAGCTCCCCATGAGAGAAGCCTCCCACAAGGATGGTAAAACATCAAAACAGCCGGGAGTCCCCTTGGACAACGTCCTTCCAGATGGCCAATTCTTTCACACTATAAGTGACTTGGTTCCTGACACACACAAAAATGGCTGCCATTACAAAGTAATATGTATCATATTGGTGAAACTGTGCACATTTTCACAGGATCCAAACATCAAAAACAAATATAATGCAAAATTATTTTGATGGCCAAATAAAGGACTGAAACAAAAATAACTTTTGTATTGGAAGAATTTCATCTTGAGAAATCTCTCAGATGTGTCCTGCAGTCTGCATACTCTGTAGTTTTGCCTTCAACCTCCATGTAATTCAATGAAGCTTGGGGAAAAAATCAGAAATCTTGTAAACAGCTATACATCTACAACAGTGGTTCTCAGCCTGTGGGTCCCCGGTTGTTTTGGCCTACGACTCCCAGAAATCCCAGCCAGTTTACCAGCTATAAGTATTTCTGGGAGTTGAAGGCCAAAATATCTGGGGACTCACTGGTTAGGAACCACTGGTCTAATTAAGGACCTCATCTAGTGAATGAACCCACTTTAAATGTGGTTTCTGCCTTCTGCAGAGTTTTGGGGTTTATAGTTTAGGGAGAAGCCTTTAACAGCCTCATTGAACCTCAATCCCCAGGAGGCAGAAACCAGATTTAAAGTGGATTCATTCTGTCGTGTGATGAAGTTGTAAAAGACATGATATGAGAATGAAGTATTCACAACCCAGTGGTGCAGTGGGTTAAAACACTGAGCTGCTGAATTTGAGGACCAAAAGGTCGCAGGTTCCAATCCGGGGAGTGGCGTGACTCCCGCTCTTAGCCTCAGCTTCTGCCAGCCTAGCAGTTTGAAAACATGCAAATGTGAGTAGATCAATAGATACTGCTCCGGCGGTAAGGTAATGGCGTTCCATGCAGTCATGCTGGCCACATGACCTTGAAGGTGTCTACGGAAAACGATGGCTTTTCAGCTTAGAAATGGAGATGAACACCAACCCCCAGAGTTGGACATGACTGGACTTAATGTCAGGGAAAAACCTTTACCTTTTTACAACACAATGGCTAACTTTACAAAACAGCCTAAAGTAGTTGGAAAACTAACGATTTCAGGAAGATAAGACACAAAATAGCTGTGAATTGTTTTCTTTTTATTATCTTCTTTTAAAAGTTTGGAATATACTAATATTTCATGGTGTTTTATGCCACATGCAAAGTATCTGGTGGCCTGATTGCAAAAAGGTAGTATACACATGCAAACACTATGTAACAATGTTTCTCCCAAAAGAGAACACAACTTTGTGTAAACACTTTCAAGACATAAATAAGAAAACCTTGCCTGTGCCTGTGTCCTCCAGACCAATCTTTGACACATTTATTCAAACCAGCGAATACCCCACCAAGCCCTTTTCTGGGGATCAGTCGCAAACTGAGCCCTCAACAGATTCCAATTGAATATCACTGGCCATTCTGATTTTGTGTATTATGTATGTCTTTATTGTGCTGTCTATTGCTGTACTTGTTTGCTTTTAGTTGTGTGTTTATACTTTGTAAACCGCTCCAAGCCTTCGGGGAGTGGCCGTCTATAAATGTGAAGTATAAATAAATAATGTCCCCAAAATCAGAAGGGCATAGTACCAAGAAACTGTCCATGGGGCTGCACCCTGAATGTTAACCAAATTGGTTTTGACATTAAACCAAAACTTTCATTCTGTCTTGTGTAAATGGACTTCCACAAATATGTCCATAAAGAATAAAATACCCAGTATTTTAAAGACACCAACAAACTAAAAAGGACTCCTGCTGCTTTGCTTCTAAAGAAAAGACTGGAATGAGTTAAACTTCCAATTTAAGGGGCTAAATAGATAATGGCTTCAGGGGTATATGCAACATCTCAGATACTGATCAAAACCAGTCTTTCTTACTGGAACACAATGGGCACACCTCATTTCGTAACCAAAAATACATAACAAAACCCACTACAGCAGACATCAGCTCCTTCCAAGGGGTATAATCAGGAGAATACCCTTTAGATCAGGCATGGGCAAACTTGGGCCCTCCAGGTGTTTTGGACTTCAACCCACAGAATTCCTAAGAGCCTCAGGTCCTTTCCTTTTCTCCTCTATCGCTGAAGCGCTGAGGTACAAAAGACTACACCTCTGAGCTGCAAGTAGATTGAGAAGTTTGTCTACTGAACAAACAGGTGGGAAGCAGCTAAATCTGTTTGCTTTTCCCTTACCCCTAACCACCTAATTGTCCAAATCTGCACAAAAATGAGGTTTACAGCTGAGGATAAGCCTTTTATGGTCTTGGGCAGGGCCATCAATCCTGCTGTTACAAGTCGGAAACCCACAATGCCTTCTCTTTCTCTCTCCCCAACACCAACCCAAGCCCTGAGGAATGCCGGTTGTGTAAGAGAGAGGTGGAAGGAGAAGACTATGTGGAAGAAAGGTGCCTCTTTCGGTCACCCTGCCCTTGTTTTATAGGTCCATAAAATGGCAGGTGCTTTGTGCGCTCTCTAGGACCACAACACACTAGAGAATGAATCCACTTTAAATCCGGTTTCTGCCTTCTGTAGAATTCTGGGGTTTGTAGTTTACTGAGGCTGTTAAAGGCTCCTCCCTAAACTACAAAGCCCAGAATTCTGCAGAAGGCAACAACCAGATTTAAAGTGGATTCATTCTTTAGTGTGATGAGGTAGTCACACCTTATCCTAGCTTTTGTCCATCTAGACTAGTAATACCTACAGTTATAGCAGGTCTCAGCACTTCCTTGCTGTGCCTGAAGGTTTGAATTTGGAACCTTCTCCATACAAGGCATGCACTCATGCTCCTCCCTCAACTACAAACCCCAGAATTCTGCAGGAGGCAGAAACCGGATTTAAAGTGGATATATTCTCTAGTGTGATGAAGTCGGCTCTTTCGAGTCCATTTCTCCTTCTTTCCTCTTGGTTGCCAGGCTGGAAATAACTCCATTCCGAGGCGAAGTTCTCTCAAAGCGGCTTCACCTGCTTTGGCCCCAAACCTGAATCCAAATATCCCCCTTTTCCCTCTCCAACGCCCTATGTATACATAAGAGTATCTCTCCCTCTGTGGCTCGAACCGATTTCCCGCAGAGGCCACCAAGTTCCCTGAGAGTTCTAAGCCTAGGCCTTACCTGAGCGCGCCTCTTCCAATGGCTGCTCACCTTGGGAGCGCGCTGCCCAATCAGCTCGCAGCTCGTCCCTCTGCTGTGTGAAAGAATCCAACTCCTGGGAGGAAAGTTACCTGCAGGCGCCTTGAGGTCTTGGCGGCGGCTTCCTTTGCTGGAGCCCGAAAGAGCCAAGTGGGAGGGAGGCAGGGAGGCAGGGAGAGATTGAGAGGGCCAGCTCAGCCAGTCTGAGTGGCCCAGGCAGGGACAAGGGGCGGGGAGAAGGGGCTCTTACCTGTCCCACTCCTACCTGCGCGGCTGGTTGAGGGAGAAGTAGAGGGGGGGAACCAAAAGCAGAATTACCAGTAGCTCTGGTTCTGCCGTCCTGGGAGCTCTCTCTCACTCTCACACACCTCTAACACACACACTCTACACACACACACACCTTCACCTGCACAGACTTGAAAGTCCAGTTCCACCAGCGAGACTGAGGCACCTGGAAAAGGGGAGAGAGTTCATTGGATCAAACATGTCACAAGAGACGGACAAGTAAGTGATCACAGCCAGCTTGCTCCTTTTGCTGCTCCTGAACGGATCAACTGGTTGGTTGTGTTTTCTTTCCTCTTGGTTTTTTTCCTCTCTCCTTTCACAAAACCCAACAATCTCGGTGGTGGACCTGCTGGGATTACATTTCCTCCTCTACCCAAGGCACAAAAGAGGCTGCTGAACAGCACCCACCAAAGAGAGAGACTGCTGGATCCCACCTTGCTTCTCACAAACCTTTCCCATTCTTCAATATCTATTTATGTATATAGATATATGGGGAAATATGCTGCTTCTGAACTTTCGTTTGGTCTTCTTTCCCCAAATTTTTTGGAGGGGAAATCAAAACGTTGCCTTTTCTTTTTCCCTACAATGTAGTAGAGCAAGAGTCTCATTGCCTTTGCCGTCCATTTCCTTCAGGGCCCAGAGATGAAAAGGCGATTCTTGGCTTTTGTGTGTCAATGCAACAAAAGGGCTTTTATATCAGGATCAGAAACGGCCATCTTCTCTCCTCTCCGCTCTCCTGGCACTCCTGTACATGTGTAGCGGGACAGGAAAAAAAGAAGAAGATGGAATCCAGTTCTTTCTTCCAAGCTGTTCAAGGGGGGAGAAAACTTTTTTCCATAACTGGGAATTAACCGTCTTATAGAAAGGTGTCTATGGAAGCCACTGCGTATGTGGCATTTACCCCAATCTAGGGAGAAGAAGTGATTTCGTGCTCAAAGTTTCTGTTTTGCAATCGATTGCTTTTCATGTGTGTCTAAGGGCCCTTCTGCACAGCCCTATATCCCAGAATATCAAGGCAGGAAATCCCATATTATCTGAGTGTGGGCTCTGAGCCTTTCCACACAGCCCTATATGTCAGAATATCAAGGCCGAAAGTCCCACAATATGAGCTTTGAACTGGGTTATCTGAATCCACATTCAGGCAATGTGGGATTTTCTGCCTTGATATTCTGGGATATAGGGCTGTGTGGAAGGGCCCCAAGTATGTATATAAGGGCCCTTCCACACAGCCATATAACTCAGAATATCAAGGCAGAAAATCCCACATTGCCTGAATGTGGATTCAGATAACCCAGTTCAAAGCTCATTTTGTGGGACTTTTAATTCTGTGGGCTGTTGGAAAGGCTCAGAGCCCACACTCAGATAATATGGGATTTCCTGCCTTGATATTCTGGGATATAGGGCTGTGCAGAAGGGCCCTTAGACACACATGAAAAGCAATCGATTGCAAAACAGTATCTGCTTTTAATTGTGTTTTCTGAGTCCACACTGCTACAGTTCAATGTGGATTTTATACAATTCTATGGAAGCGACATTTACCTAATAAGGAAAAAAAATCATCACCAGATGAAAACCTCCCTGAGTTATCTTTCCTAAAGTACAGTAGTGATTTGTAAATAATAGAAAATATTACATTTAAGTCCAATTTTTAGAAATAATACAGAAAATCATACATAGCATGTACAATACAGACATCTGCCCTGGAGTGTTGTGGAGGTTCCTTCTTTGGAGGCTTTTAAGCAGAGGCTGGATGGCCATCTGTCTGGGGTGCTTTGAATGCAATTTCCTGCTTCTTGGCAGGGAATTGGACTGGATGGCCCATGAGGTCTCTTCTAATTCTCTGATCTAGAAAGAAACAACATTGCTTGGCGTTCAAAACAAATCAAATTGCTTCAAAGTGGTAAAAATTTCCGTGAACTTTTAATGTGCCATTGCTGAAGGACATCATGCACCCAGGACTTGTGTGTTTGTACACACACACAAACTAGATTTGCTGTACACAATTCCTGCTCCTTTTGTCTTCTTCCAACTTTCAAACATTTGCAAAGTTAGCTGTACACAATTCCCACTTCTTTTGCTTTCTTCCAACTTTCAAACATATGCAAGGTGAAGACGACTTGAGTCTTTCTCAGGCGTCTGTCTCCTTGCTTCCTCTCCTTGGGTTGTGTTATTCTTCATTTTCCAGCAGATGTTAGGGTTTCCTTGTGGCTTGGCTTGGTGTTTCCAGATCAGTGCTCACGATGAAGAGAGGGGGCCAGTACTTTGTAATGGGCTGGGTCTCAATGCCTGGAATAATAATAGATTTCGCTTCGAAGCCACCTCCTGCAACATACATGTGCATTGAGAAGGAAAATATATTCTGCAGTAGTTGCCCTACAGCCGCTGACCTACAACTTATACCTGGACAAGGGGAGGACTTTAACAAAAGAGTGCATTATTCTAAAGCAAGTGGGGTTCCTGGTTGCAGACTGGAGGTGCAGGATCCGACAAATTTCTAGCATGAGAAGGTTGGTAGCTGGGGGAAACGGTCTTGGTTTAATATTCGAAGAGAAGCACATAGAGTTCTATAACCAGAAAACGACAATGTTTTCGAAGGAGGTCTATTGTGGGGAAAGTTGTATGAGATAATAATTACTTGTGACTGGGGCAACTAGTAAATCAATCATGCTGTGCCTGCTTTTCATACTTTTCGTACTTTAAAGTAAGTTCAGGCACACATTTTCCTAGCCTTTTAATTCGTGATCGTAATTGCATCTTCTGCTAGAGATTGTGAACCAAAAAGCAGTAATGGCTCTAGTGTGATAATCTAGATCAGGCATGGGTAAACTTGGACCCTTCGGGGTGTGTTGGACTTCAACTCCCACCATTACTAACAATCTCAGGCCCTTTCCTTTTCCCCCTCAGCTGCTTAAGCGTCTGAGGGGGGAAAGGAAAGGGCCTGAGACTGTTAGGAATGATGGGAGTTGAAGTCCAAAACACCTCAGAGGGCCCAAGTTTGCCCATGCTTGATCTAGAATAAAAGAGATTGATCCTGATTATACCCTTTGGAAGGAGCTGATGTCTTCTGTAGTGGGTTTTGTTATGTATTTTTGTTCGGTTACGAAATGAGGTGTGCTCATTGTGTTCCAGTAAGAAAGACTGATTTTGATCAGTATCTGAGATGTTGCATATGCGCTTGAAGGCATTATCTGTTTAGCCCATTGAATTGGAAGTTTAGCTCATTCCAGTCTTTTCTTTAGAAGCAAAGCAGCAGGAGTCCTTTTTAGTTTGTTGGTGTCTTTAAAATACTGTGTATTTTATTCTTTATGGGCATATTTGTCCATTTACACAAGACAGAATGAAAGTTTTCATTTAATGTCAAAACCAATTTGGTTAACATTCAGTTTGCATCCCTATGGACAGTTTCTTGGTACTATGCCCTTCTGAATTTGTGGGACATTTCTGAATAAACGTATCAAAGATTGGTCTGGAGGTCACAGATTCAGGCAAGTTTTTCTTATTTATGTCTTGAAATTGTTTACACAAAGTTGTGTTCTCTTTTGGGAGAAACATATTGTTACACTGTTCACATGTGTATGTTACCCTTTTGCAATCAGGCCATCAGATACTTAAAATTATTTGCATGTGGCATAAAACACCATGAAATATTTGTATAATCCAAACTTTTAAAAGAAAAGAAAAAGAAAACAATTTACAGCTCTTTTTTGTCTTATCTTCCTGAAGTGTGAACCGCCCCAAGCCTGCCTGGAGGAGCGGAATATAAAATCGAACAAATAAATAAACAAATAAGTCAATAGATTTACAACTACTTTAGGCTATTTTGTAAAGTTACCCTTTGTGTTGTAGATACTGTCTACAACACAAATCTCTTAGAATATCTATCTATATCTATCTATCTCAGGAGTGAACCAAGGGTACAGTTGTAATGTATTTTTAAAACCCACAAAGTTTTAAAACTTGGCATTATATTAAATGTCCTTTGACCGGTACCTGGCCACTTGGAGTGTCTCTGGTGTTGCTATGAGAACGTCCTCCATTGTGCATGTGGCAGGGCTCAGACTGCATTGTAATAGGTGGTCTGTGGTTTGCTCTTCTCCACACACATGTCGTGGACTCCATTTTGTGGCCCAATTTCTTAAGGTTGGTTCTGCATCTCGTGGTGTCTGTTCAGCGCCTTCCAAGTCACCCAGTTTTCTGTGTGTCGGGGGAGGGGGGGTCTCTCATTTGGTCTCAGCCATGGATTGAGGTTCTGAGTTTTAGCCTGCCACTTTTGGACTCTCACTTGCTGAGGTGTTCCTGTGAGTATCTCTGTAGATCTTAGAAAACCATTTCTTGATTTAAGTCATTGGTATTGCTGGCTGATATCGGAATAGGGGATCGGAATCCGAATAGAGGGTGGGATCTCTTAGATCAGGCACAGGGAAACGTTGGCCCTCAAGGTGTTTTGGACTTCAATACTCACAGGTCCTAACAGCCGATAGGCTGTTAGGAATTGTGGAAGTTGTCCAAAACACCTGGAGGGCTAAAGTTTCTCCATGCCTGTCTTAGATGGATATCTGTTCACCAGACTTTTTCCCAAGCTTCACTGAATGACATGGAGGCTGAAGGCAAATCTACAGAGTATGCAGACTGCAGGACACATCTGAAAGATTTGTCAAAATGCAATTATTCCAATACAAAAGTTATTTTTAGTTCGGTATTATTTGCTCTTGATTGAAGTGGCCTTCAGAAATCATCCTGCATTATATTTGTTTTTGTTGTTTGGATCCTGTAAAAATGCACACAGTTTCACCAACAAGATGCTCATTACTTTGTAATGGCAGCCGTGCTGGTTCAACAGTTAGTTTTTTGCAAGCTAATTTTCTGCAGTTTTTAATCTGATGTTTGGAGATCAATTGTCCCTCATGGAAACTGTACTGAAAGTAATGGGAAACACAGTGGTGAAAACAAAGACCGATTCATAACAACCCTCTCCATCAGATCATTCAATCTAGCTAGGGTTGTATTGTGATGTCACTCTTTCCCTTTACCCATTGACATGTGATGAGGCTAACTAGATTATATTATATGAAACTTCATTAGTACTGATGACAAGTGAACTGAACAGAATTTGGAAAAGTTATTTTTTGAAACGATGACATCTAGACACTCCAGATGTAGCAGTTCCAATGCTGAGTATAAGGTTTTAAGAGTTAGTAATGAAAGTAACTCTCCTAAACTCCAGAAAATATTATTTTCAGTCTCCTTCTTGGTGTGTTCATGGTGTTCTACTACCATTGTCATTTCCCCTCCTGGAGTAGCTTCACAGTGTGACAGATAATTCCCATCACCATGCCCGCCTGACAACAAATCTCAAAAGACTTATTTGTGTCCATGTGTTATCACAAAAAAGTTTTGAAAAATCTTGCATCTGCTGAGGTTAGGTTGGAGTCCATTACGGTTTATCCCAGATGAAACCTGTTCACCCTTCAAATCCCATAGACTCTGAAGAATCCTGCAGCACCCTGGGGCAGGTGTCAGATTTGTCGGTCTTGAAAGTGCTTCAGGATGTCTTGTTGCTGTTCTGCATTCGAATGCTGGTGGGAAGGTTTACTTGCTGAATTTTTACTTGTTGTACCGCTGTTAAAGGCATGGAGAACCTGCCTAGAAAAGGAAGTGTCAATAAAACAAAACCTGACATGAGGTGACAACAGAAAATAATGGATCTGTTGCCTTTCTTGATTTATGTTTCTGACTAGAGAAGAGGTTGGAAGGGTATGAAGCTAGAGGCAGAAACATATTGTATAGAGCAGTGGTTCTAAACCTTTCCCTTTTTTTGACCAAGGACCACTTGAATAAGGACTATCTTGACCATGGACAATTTTGACCAGGGACCACTTGACCAGGGACTACTTTGAACAGGGATCAGTTTGAACAGGGACCACTCTCCAACATTAGCATCAAAAGGATATGAATCGGTTTTTGGTGAACTTTAGATTTGATTTGCTTACTTGAAGTGCTGATTCAGAAAATTGCATTGGACAGACCACGTCAGCTCTAATTTCTGATACAGAACATATGCCATCCAGTAATTGCCATCTGGAGCTCCCAGTGGCACAGTGGGTTAAACCATTGAGCTGCTAATCTTGTTGACTGAAAGGTCGCAGGTTCGAATCCAGGGAGCGGCGTAAGCTCCCGCTATTATCCCCAGCTTCTGTCAACCTAGCAGTTCGAAAACATGCAAATGCGAGTAGATCAATAGGTACTGTTCTGGTGAGAAGGTAACGGCGCTCCATGCAGTCATGCTGGCCACATGACCTTGGAGGTGTCTATGGACAATGCTGGCTCTTCGGTTTAGAAATGGAGCTGAGCACCAACCCCCAGAGTCGGACACAACTGGACTTAATGTCAAGGGAAAACCTTTACTGTTACCTAATTGCAATCTGCTCAAAGAAAACCGTATTTAATAATCCAGAATTAATGTGGTCTGCCCAATGCAATTTTCTGAATCAGTACCCCAAATAACCCCAGGAACAGGGCTAAAAAGGACGACTCCAAGGCAGGCATGTAGCCAGGGGGGGCTAAGGGGGCTTCAGCCCCCCCCGAAATTCTCAGGGTGGTCCGCGAGGAGGCCTTACTGGTACATTATTTAAACTTATGTTTATTCATATCATGATCTAATCACCATGCTCATTATATCCCACCTTCATGGGGTTATTGGGATAACAATACAAAAGGTTTGCTAGGGTAAACCCTCTTCCACCCAGTCTCAGCCCCCCCCGAACCAAAATCCTGGCTACGGCCCTGCTCCAAGGCATCCCCACTTCCAGGTGCCACATGGAACGGCTCCACTCAAGGAGAGGCAGGAGGAGGAAAAGCAGCAATCAGGAGGCTTGTCGCGCCTTTTGAGGTAGTCGCCTCTCCCGTCCCGACATCCCTGTTGCCTTCCCACTATAAGAAGGTTTCATGAGATAAGTTGCTTTTGTTGCAACAGTGTGGTAATGGTGAGGCCAGGGACCATATTTTAGTTCTTGGGGACCACAGATTGGGAGCCACTGGTATAGAAAAATAGGCCCAAACTCAGCAGGCATTTGGTTCTTATTTATTCTTCTCATCTTTGCTGTTACACTTTATGTTTTATTTTTGGTTCTCCACTTTCTAAGGTTTTATAGTGTCTCATGTTAATGAAAATGTGAAAACATGGCTTTGGGATCAAGCCTTTGGCAAATAACACAGTGCAATCGATGGACTTGGATTTATGTGTAATGATTACCAGAATGGCCTGACTATGATTGCGGATTATAGTTATAATTGCAATGTTCTATATGTTTCAATGCTCTTAATCTCATTTTATTTTTTAATTGAAATGTTTATTTAATTGTATATTGGATATATATTGTTTTTAAGGCATTGAATTATTGCCTATGCTGTAAGCCGCCTTGAGTCCCCCTCGGGGTCAAGAAAAGCAAGATATAAATATAGTAAATAAATAAATAACTTCATTTTTATTGTAATTTCTGGAATTTTACTGGTTTCTTTTTGTTTTTAATTGGCAACCTGCATTGACAGCATACCACCAATTCAGATGTAGACAAACATTTTTAGATGAGAAAACCCTGGAGAAGCAGAGATCATATGTCCTTGAGCCTTCTTTGTCCTTCTAGTAACAACTCTGGTGGAGTTGTTACTAGAAGGTGTATATCATTAGGTGGCTATCAACATATCCTTGCCTAATGGCCACATTGCCAGTTTCAGCCAAACAAACTCCTTGTTTTTGTCCTCAAGATCTGTTATGGTCTTACTCCTTCCATCTCTCTGTTCTTCAGTCCAGAAACATTCTTGTCCGTAATTTGAATTCTACCACTATCAAACATTCTTGCCAATCTCAAAAGTCGCTTTTCTTTCACCATTGGTGGCCCATATGTTTGGCGCTGCCTCCTGGAAATTAAAATGTCACTTCTGTGGCGTCACCTCTATTTCATTATTCAATTTAGTCCTGACTGTCATACTTTTTAATCTCCAAACTTTGCATCATCTATCTTCTATGTGTCAGGAAATACAGATCTTGAACACGTTGCTTACACATATAACCAAAGCTCTGGAAAAGTTATTTGCTTGGACAAAAAAATCCTCCAGTGAGCAAGGCATGTTCCCTTTTCTTCTTTGCTGACTTCTAGATTGTAATGTTCACTTGGCAGAGGCATTTCCTCATCAGGCACACCGATAGCTAAATGCAAATAAGGAAGTTTTAAAACCTAGCATGAATATAACTGTTTTAAAAGGGAAGTGGGTCATAGTTTTATAGCATTGTAATCAATATCAGAAGAAGCAGCGGGGGCCTATCCTGTTCCACAGAAATGTGATAATCTAGGAATATGCACAATCATTTAAAAGAAGGGCTTTTACCTACATAGAGGCAGGAAGCAGGTCTTTAGACTACTGTTTTTAAACGAATGCGGAGAGGGATATATCCTAAGTAAACTTTCTTGGAGATTCCGGAACTTGAATCTCCTTTGATTCAAAGAACTATTAGGCAAGGTGTGAGCATGTATTTGAGAGAGTGGTTGCTCAACAGAAAGTAAAGTTCAAGTAGGAAAGTCCTTAGGAGAGTGAAAGAAAAACAGAGTGAGAAGGAACATGTTACTAGGCCGGTGGCATATTCATTCTTAAATAAACATTAGGATGGAAGCATTCACACATTTCTGGCTACCTTATTTAATTGCTTGCTCTCTACATTGTTTTGATATTATAGAAGCTTCTGTAAAATCAAAATGCAAAATTATGCCCTAACAATATCGTTAGCCTTTGGCTGTAGATGCCACAGAGAGCCAGGATGGTGTAGGGCAGGGGTCGGGAACCTTTTTGACTCAGCGCGTGCCGCCTTCACCCCAAATATTGCATGTGCAGCTCAGCTGGAGGCGTGGTCAGCATCAAGCGCTCCATGCCGGCTCTCAGCTGCACGCACGGCTTTCGGTCTCCTTCACCTTTAATTCTACACGTGCAGCTGAGAGCCCTGATGCAGAGCTCGGTGCTGGCCCTGCCTCCAGCTGAGCTGTGCGCGGGGAATTTGGGAAATGGGAGCAAAGGCCGTGCACGCAGGTGAGCCATAAAAAATCATTGAAAGAGCCAGATATGGCTCGCGAGCCATAGGTTCCCGACCCCTGGTGTAGGGCTTTGTGTTTTGAACTATTACTCCATGCAAGCATTTTAATTACTACTCTGACATACAAATTTCTTGGTGACCTTAGACAAATTGCACTCTCTCGGCCTCAGATGAAGGCATGATAGGTTTACCTTAGGAGTTCCTATAAGTCAGAAATCACTTGATGGTACCCAGAAACCTTAGCAAAGTGACACAAGATTTCTCAGTGTTATTCAGAAATGAAAATCTCAGCCCTAATCTTGGTTACATCTGCATTGACCACTTAGATCAGTTTCAGACTGGCACAGGAGAGAGCTGTTTCAGTGTGTGGATGATAAGATTGGAAATCCTGGAACTGATTTGAGGCTTGGTTCATGATTAAACAAACGACGAGAATACAGAGGTGGGTTTTTTCACCTCTCCCTCATTGAAATGCCCTTGCTGGATCAGTGGAACACTTTGGTGTCTGCACAGTGATTCGTGTTCTGTAGAGCGGATTTCACCATGCACTATGGTTTAGGCTATAGTGGACTGATGCATGTTAAGGGCTCTATTTTGAACTTTTAAGCATAATTAGAACCATTAGATCTGATTGGAATGGCCAAACCTCAAAGGTAGGGGAAAATATATTCCTTCTTTATATGATATGTAATTAGGAGGATCTCCCAGAATGGCCAAGTCATGTGGAAATATAATTTGTAATCCCAAAAGTGTCATCTCCAGTTCAGTAACACCTGCAATGTTATTTATTTATTTGCAGTATTAATTGTTGGGAGCTCACTCTGACCTGGGCTGACGTCGAACTCATGACCTCTTTGCCCGTAGTGATTTAATGCAGGTGGCTACTAACTAGCTGTACCACAGCTTGGGTCTAGCTGCCTGAAATAGTTGCAAATGGTGCATATACAGTTAATGTCTGTGGTTTGTGTCAAAAAGGCAAAGATTGGTAGTGGTATTTTTTTTCAAAGATACAGAATGGGGCACGCGTGGCTCAAGAGGGTCCTTGTGGACTTTGTGGACAACAAGTTAAACATGAGCCAACAATGTGATGTGGCGGCAAAAAAAAGCCAATGGGATGTTGGCCTGCATCAATAGGAGTATAGTGTCTAGGTCCAGGGAAGTCATGCTACCCCTCTATTCTGACTTGGTTAGACCACACCTGGAATATTGTGTCCAATTCTGAGCACCACAATTGAAGGGAGATTTTGGCAAGCTGGAATGTGTCCAGAGGAGGGCAACTAAAGTGATCAAGGGTCTGGAGAACAAGACCTATGAGGAGCGGCTTAAAATGGGCATGTTTAGCCTGACGAAGAGAAGCTGAGAGGAGACATGATAGCCATGTATAAATATGTGAGAGAAAGTCATAGGGAGGAGGGAGCAAGCTTGTTTTCCGCTGCCCTGGAGACTAGGATGGCTTCAAACAAACAAAAAGGAGATTCCATCTGAACATTAAAAAGAACTTCCTGACTGTGAGAGCCATTCAGCAGTGGAACTCTCTGCCCTGGAGTGTGGTGGAGGCTCCTTCTTTGGATGCTTTTAAACAGAGGCTGGATGGCCATCTGTCAGGGTTGCTTTGAATGTGATTTTCCTGCTTCTTGGCAGGAGGTTGGACTGGATGGTCCATGAGGTCTCTTCCAACTCTATGATTATATGATTCTTGCCAGATATCCTTGAGAAGCTCTTTAGGTCTACATTTCGTAGTGAAATAAGAAAGCATGAAAGAAATTCTGGCACAGTGTTACCTAAACTGATCACCTTGAAGTCCCAATGATTGAAGTGGAAGGAATAAGTGTGTATTTTATTCCGCCCCACTGAAATGAATTCAAAACTACTTAGCACTGACTACAACATGCCTAGAGCTGAGTCCAGCTTTTTGCCCAAATGGTCCAACAAGTTTTCTTGATCTGTATTTGTAAGTTATGATGGAACAGTAATTCCTATAGATTATATAAAAAGCTATATCAGACAGAATGTTATGGGAGTTCCATATAATCTTTGATAGCACTTTTTCAAAAGGGTATTGTGTTTTTAATTGTGTTTTAAATTTCTATGCATTGTTCTCTATGAGAATTATCTATAAACTCTATTGTGGAGGAAAATCTGAGATCTGGGACACAGAGAGAGGAATAATGGTTTTGTTAGTGTGTGCCTTCAAGTAATTTCCAATTATGCAGCCTTAAGGTGACCAATCACAGGATTTTCTTTTAGCAAGATTTGTCCAGAGGCGGGTTGACTTTGTTTCCCATTGAGGCTGAAAGGGTGTGACTTATTCAAGATCAGCTGGTGGGTTCCCATGGCCAAATGGAGATTTGAACCCTGGCTCTTACTCCAAGCTCTGGGAATAAAGACTCCAGTGGAGCAAATGTGGTGCTGCATACACATGGCAACAGACTGGACTAAGTCCAGTGTAAGAATAATTGTTATTTGCCATTTAGTCAACTTTGACTTATGGAACCTGTTTTTTTTTCCATGTCAGGAGCAACTTGAGAAACTGTAAGTCCCTTGTGGTGTGAGAAAATTGGCTATCTGCAAGAACATTGCCCAGAGCACACCCAGATGTTTGATGTTTCACCATCCTTGCAGGAGGCTTCTCCCATGTCCCTGCATGGGGAGCTGGAGCATGCAGAGGGAGCTCAACCCACTCTCCCCAGATTTGAACCGCTGACCTATTGGTCATTAATCCTGCTGGCACAAGAGTTTAACCCACTGTGCCACCAGGGGCTCCTACCTGTGAATGAGAGACCTCCAGTGGTATCATTCATTTGGTTTGCACTAGTTTGTCATAACTATTTGTTAAAGTTGTTTAAAAATACTGAAGCTAGGGAAAGTGAAGCCACGTATAGTAAAGAAGGAGGACACCATATTGGATAAGGAGGATGGAACTAGGAAAGGATCAGAGAAGAGAGGAGGACTGGATCTACTACAGCTATGTTGGATACCTGAAGATGCAAATGTGCTGAGCATCCTAATGTCGAGTGCAGTTATTGCCAATGAGCTGAAGGAAACATCAGCCATGTGAAGCTGGGAAGTAACAGTGCCAATTCCTGAGATCCTGACAGTGGAAGCAAATGTTTTCACATGACGGGAGACTGTTGGGATGCATTAACACATTATATATTGGTGGGCTATTATTTTGAATAACACAATTGGAAACCTCTAATAGCCCATGTCATCAACCGTTTTGCTCAATTTACCTGTCCTGTGGTCTCCTTTTTCTATTGCTTTCCATTTTACCAAGTGTATTTTCTAGTGACTCAAGGAGTCTCAGGATATATCCAAAAGTATGGCAGCCTCAGTTTAGTCATTTTGGTTTCTAGTGTAGTCTTTGTGTAATAAAGTTGTTGTTGTTGTTGTTGTTGTTGTTGTTGTTAGAATTCAGGCTTCATTTGCTCTAAGATCCATATATTTGTCTTTTTTAAGCAATCCATGCTATATCTGTACCAAAATATTTTACAGCCCCACTTTTCAAATAAATTGATTTTCTTCTTGACTGTTTTCCTCACTGTCCAGCATTCACAACCTTATATAGAAACCAGTAATAATATGGATAGTTCTGAATTTGGTATTTAATTGAACACCTTTAGGACTAATCTAGTGACATCACTCCACTTCAGTTTGGATTGCATTTTGACAATTAAGAAACCGTGATGGATTCTGTCATAAAATGGCTACCTTGAGGGATCTGTCCACTTACAAAACATCCATTTTGAAGAAAGAAATTTGGAAAGGTTAAAGGCAAACTATCAGATCAATATACCAAAAGGTTGAGCAGAGATTAAGACTGGGCCTTTCTCGTTCCATTGAATTTTCCTGCTTCAGCAGAATACTGATTACAGAGACAAACTGGGGAGGCAAAAGGCAATTTATCATGAATATCTTCATCATACAGAAAACATTCAGCCAATGCATCCAGCAACACACATATGTACAAGATCTGGCCTCATAAAACAGATACACATATACAAATATGGAGCAGAGGCAAAAGGCATGATCAACAACACAAAAATGTCATTCCTGTTTGCTTCATGTTCAATTGCCCCAAATCCATGAGCTGTCTCCATGGTCCACTCTTTCTCATTTTATTATACAGCACCATTCCCCTTTTTTGGGATTGCATTAAAACAAAAGCAACTTCTGAAACTGTCCAGCTAGAATCTGCATCCTGAGTGGCTGAGGATTCCATCTGATGTCATCGCTCATTGGCTTTTCATGGTGGTGGTAAATTTTATAAACTGTCATTGGAGTATTTGAAGCATCCATTCATTTAATAATCCACCACTGGAAAGGAATGTGGTGTGGCATTGGGCTATGGGTTCATGATGAGTTTAATGGTTTGGTTCTGGTGGGAACAATAGAGTTAGCCTAAAGCAGTGGTTCTCAAAGTGTGCTCTGTGGAGCCCTTGGGGCTCTGCAAAGCATACTGATGGGCTCTGCATTTTCTTCCTCCTCTTCTCCAAGATTTCCCTCCTCTTTCCTGCGCCTCCCCTCCCTTTTCCTGTCGCTAAAAGCCTTTTCCCCTTGGCCCCCTGACAGCCAAAAGTATCCCCCCCCCAACCAGATCCCTTTCACCTCACCTTCCCTGTTTCCAAAACCCTATTTCCCTCCCACTGCTCAGGGGGTACTTTGTGCTTTTCCTCCATGACATAAGGGGATTGGACAGGATGGCTCCTGGGGTCTTCCACTGAAATACTGTTATGTTTATGTTGGTTAAAATTGTTCTTCTAAATATTGCATTTTTTTCTTTTTAATTATTTATTTATTTACTTACTTAATTTCTATCCCGCTCTTCTCACCCCGCAGGAAACTCAGAGCGGTGTACAACATACATCTAGGTAAAAATTCAATGCCTCATTATACAAACCAAATAAAATATACCCTAAAATCACTAGAAACAATAGACATATAAATACAATTTAAAACCATTAAACATATTAAAACATAATAACTCCATACATCATTGCACCTTAATCATAATTTGGCTACTTCCTTTCTAACTGTGTTGTAATAGGATGTTAGACTGCGTTTCTGTCACTCGTCAAACACGCATAATGGTGTTTCTCAAATCTCTTGGTCGAGTAGCAGCATCACACTCCATCACTATTATAGCAGCATCATGTTACACCCCACTAGGCTCTCCCCCATCAGTATCTTAAGTTCTTCTTTGGCTCTCTTGGATGGTTCCTTTCTTTCTTTTGCACTACAAACGAGATATGTGCAATGTGCATAGGAATTTGTTCATGTCCCCCCCCCCCCCAATTATCTCACACAAATATTCTCCATCGATCTGGTACTGAACAAGCCCAGTTGTCAAATTTTAAAACACAATCCATCAAAAAATGTGTCCATGCCTGATATGTATATGCATTATATATAATACAACATATACTGTATATTCCGGCATATTAGATGAAATTTTAATGAAAAGTTGGGGGTCGTCTAGTACACCGGGTATAAATTAAAATAAAAAGTTAAAGAAAAAATAAAATCACCCTTAGTGGCATGGCTTGAGGAGGGTGGAGGGAGGGAGGGCATGGGGAGGAGGAGTGGCAGGCTGCATTGCCATGGAGACCGGCTGGGGGTGATGGCCCGCTGGGCTTTCCCTGCGGCCCCTGCCTCTCTCTATTCAAGGACCTCCTCCTCCCTCACTGCTTACCTCCTCCGAAGGCTTGCCTAGGCCCAAGGAAGTGCCCCCGAATGCCGACTCCTAGCAGCACTAGGTGACGGCATGCCTTGGATGTGCTCCCAGTCATCCGGAGACACTTCCTTGGGCCTAGGCAAGCCCGGTGGCCTTCAGAGGAGTTAAGCGGCGAGGGCGCGAAGGTCCTTAAATGAAGAGCGGTGGGGGCCGTGGGGGCATAGTCTTGGAAGAGGGTGTAGTCTTAAACACTGAGTATATGTCTATATGTCGTACGTTCGTCTATATGTCATATGTTGAACTGCAGGGATTGTCTGCAAGTATGTGTACTGTAATCCGCTCTGAGTCCTTTTCAGGGTGAGAAGAGCAGAATACAAATAAAGTAAATAAATAAATAAATAAATAAGTATACCCCTAACTCTGTATTTTATCTTTAAAAGTTGGGGGGTCGTCTTATACCCCCCAGTCACTTTGTATTCCGGAATATACGGTAATATAATATATAAACATTTCTTGGGGCTCTACAAGAAACGTTTGCTTTCAAGAGGGCTCTGCTGCTGAAAATGTTGGAGAACCCCTGATCTAAAGTACATAATAGGCACTTGTAGGTGATGACCATTTCAGTGGGTGTTTCAAGGGTGAAGCTGGCTTGAGGCATGGTGGAATAACCATTCCCAATCATATTAAGAAGAGGACCCAGGAACTTTGACACAAGTCCGTTATGTGCTCCCCTCATGCCCCCCAGTTCATTGTGAGGAGGTTATCGAAATTAGAGGGATTGTTTCCTGGGGTCCAGGTGTGCTAGGCAACAGTCCAAAGACAATTCATGGAAAGGGTTATTATAGGGCAAAGGTGCATGCACTCACTGTATGTCTCAGTGGAGCTAGGTTTCACAATTCATGCACTTTATATATGTAATAATGTAGGGGTCTGGCTTTTCAATATCAATATGGATATATGGCAAAAGTTATTGAAACATGAAATAAGACTTGGGGGCAAATGCTAAGGAACTCACTAGTTCAGAGTTCCTTAGCAGAGGTCCATTAGCTTAAGTGCAAAATATAGGTGCCTCCAACTTGAACGCATTCCTTTTAGAAACCACAACTTTGAGAATTCTTCAGATTTAGTGTCCATAGAAGCTGGGAAATTCTGGAAACTGTACTCCAAAGAGTAATCATCTCAAGCTCTGTGTATGTCTATCATTCAATCAAGTAAAAGGAATTTTACGAATAATTTCTATTAAGAAAATCTTCATTATTTTCTATGTTCTGAGTCCCAGGGATTGTGTTCAGAGATTAATAGTTTTATTTAGCACCAGATAGTAGTAGTATCATTTGGGGAAAAATTCCTCAGGGTGTAGCACATTACCATCATGTCAGTTCATGCCCATTTAATTTGGGCTGTCTTTGTGTATTATGAAATACTGCAGGCATTGGGAAAGAAGGAGCAAATGGAATAGAAGCTGCAAATGTAAAGATGTGTTCTTTATTTTGCACAATGCTGGGGTCACAAAAAGGTTGCAGAGTGAGATTTGGAACAGCTTTTCAGAAACTTAAGAGTCTTATGTACTATATAAAAATCAACTTGACAAAAATGCCTATACGTTTTTGTTCTAGGACAACTGTGTGTGTGTGTGTGTGTGTCTGTCTGTCTGCATGTGACTTCAAATTGCCTATCAGATTATGGCATCCCTATGAATTTCACAGGGCTTCCTAGGCAAGAAAGGCCCAGAGGTGGTTTGGCAGTGCCTTTTTTCAAATGTAGCCTGTAGCATAGTGGTTCCCAATTTGGGCCTCCAGGTGTTTTGGACTTCAACTCCTAGAAATCCCAGCCATCTTACCAGCTGATAGGAACTGTGGGAGCTGAAGTCCAAAACACCTGGAGGCACAATGGTTGGGAACAACTGCTATAGCACAAGATATTTGTTGGAAGTCTCCCATTGAAGCACTAACCACAGCAGACCCTGCTTAACTTCAATGATCTCATGGGATCCCATGCCATAGGGTATTAAGGCTCTATAGAGGGCATTTGTATGTTTAAATCTGGATCCAAAAGAAACTTCTTGTAGGATTAGTTGTTTAGTTAAATGAATAGGAAACAACAGTAATATGTGTGGCACTTTGTAGAATCCAAGGATAAATCTGTGCCTAGGGAATGTAGTTTTCCCCCAAGGAGACCATAGAAAAGTGTTTATTTCAGTTACATTTATTGTTTGGAAGTGTGTTTTGTTGTTTTATTTTTGGTTTTGCTATTATGTGTCTTCAAGTAGTTTCCAATGTCTATGATCCTAAGGCAGCATTTCTCAACCTGGTTGTCAGGACCCCTAGGGGTGTTGGGGGTGTGTGTGTCAAAGGGGTTGCCAAAGACCATCAGAAAACAAAGTATTTTCTGTTGGTCATTGGGGGTCTGTGTGGGAAGTTAATAATAACAGTAATAATAATACTTTATTTCTATACTACCCTCTCTCCCCGAAAGGACTCAGGGCGGTTTACACATAAGAGGGTGGACATTCAATGCCTACGTGAGTACAAAACATATAAAAATGCATCAAAATATACAATAGAGCACAATAATAACAGTGAGTTTACCATGAAGGATTAAGCATTGAGATAAAAATATAATATAATAGTCAATAAGACATAATTAACTAAAACATAAACATGACAACAAATACACTCAAAACATTTTAAAAGTTTGGCCCAATTCTATCGTTGGTAGGTTTCAGAATGCTCTTTGATTGTAGGTGAACTATAAATCCCAGTGTCTACAACTCCCAAATGTCAAGGTCTATTTCCCCCCAAGCTATACCACTGTTCACATTTGGGCATATTGAGTACTCGTGCCAAGTTTGGTCCAGATCCATCATTGGATCCATCATTTCAGCTTATCAGATATTTGTGCCAAATTTGGTCCAATGAATGAAAATACATCCAGCATATCGGATATTTACATTATGATTCATAACAGTAGCAATATTTAAATTATAAAGTGGCAATGGAAATAATTTTCTGGTTGGGGGTCACCGCAACATGAGGAATGGTATTAAGGTGTTGTGGCATTAGGAAGGTTGAGAAACACTGCCCTAAAGTGAATCTATTCAAGGGGTTTCTTGGCAAGAGTTGTTTGGAGTGGCTGAGAAAGTATGATTTACCTGAGGTCACCCAATGCATTCTCACGGTTGTGCAAGGATTTGAACCCTGGTCTCCTAGTGTCGAACACTGAAACCACTATATCATACTGACTCTAATTTTAACTTAATTACATAAGCTTAGGCTGAGGTTGTGTACTTGAATATTCTCATTAGAGAGTCAACTCCACTGAACACAGTGGGGTTTGTGGGAAAAGAATAAGAAGATTTTGCCCTAGTTACTATGCCAGTTATAAGAAATGTGTGGCACTCCTCTCATTCCTCTATAGGTAGGTCTGACAGGAGTTGCAGTTCAAGGACAACCTTTACTCCTGCAATAAAACACAGGTGAGGAAACAATGAAGAAGATTCAAATTATATTGGTATAATTAATAACACAATCTCTGCTTTGTTGAGTTGCCAATATTGCAAAACACCTATCGACATCAATTTCATTCATACCTTATATTTTCCCTAAAACTGAGATTCAAGGTGGGTTACAAATTAAAATGTAATGTAGTTAAAACATACTAAGTATTAGCATTAAAATAAAACTAAACTATCAACAACATTTAAAGCAATTTCATACAGTTAAAATGAAACAAAGCAATTTGTAAACAATGCAAATAAAGAAATATGAATGGAATATATTTTAATTAAGATAAAATATCTGTTGGGAATCATGAGCTGTTAGGCTCAAAATAACACTCACTTGGGGGTAATTCCACAAAGATATAGCAGAGTGCCAGAAGCACAGTTCATAACCAGCAGAAGATTACGGGTAAAGAGCAAGGATTTGTTTCCATTCAACAGGATGGAACAGGATTACAGAACCACAACTTCATAGGTTCTAAAAATAATTTGTTAATTAAAGTAAAAAAAATTAATTCTGGATAGGAAAGGTTCTCGGAACTAACTAGCTTCACTGAGCTATCTTCTAAGGAAGAGGAAAAATATCAAAATAGCCATATCTACTGCATCTTGCCTGGACAATGGCAAGATGCCCCCTCACTCTAGAACAGGCCTGGGCAAACTTTGGCCCTCCAGGTGTTTTGGACTCCAACTCCCACAATTCCTAACAGCCTACTGGCTGTTAGGAATTGTGGGAGTTGGAGTCCAAAACACCTGGAGGGCCGAAGTTTTCCCAGGCCTGTTCTAGAAGAACAAAGGCAAGAGAGCGAGACCCAGAAAATGGAGACAGGCTGCAATTAAAAATACCTTTAAAGAGGAAATTACATCTTCCCTGAAGAGATCACATTGCTAAGTGTTCAAAAGGGGGGGGGGGGAGAGATAGATGCATGCAGGATGAGCAAGAGAAACCCCCCTTCCGAGTCCCTTCTTGAGGTAGGCATGCACAAGGAATTTAGGAGAAGGAATCCCTCATTCTAATCTATCTAGACTAACTACTTATTGAGGGCTAGAGACTTGTGCAGTCAGAGATGAAACCCAACAAGATCAAATATATAAAAAGCAGGATGCTTTAAAATACATATTCTTTTGTACTTATTCAAGTAGGAGGGACTACTCCTAGATTGTTCCAGAGCCTCCCAGGGAGCAGTATCGCCCACAATGGGAAGCACTGGTTTAGATCCTAGTATATTTAAGTACAAAGTATTCAACAGCATACTCGATACTTAAAGTCAACTATTTCCTTTTAAGTTTGAACCCTTGTATGAACCAGCCACATACTTTTGAAAGGGACTACTTTATTAGGTATTTGGAATGACATGAACTGAACTTTAACTCCACATAATGCAACATGCAAGCTTATTTATTTCGTGTCAAAAACATTGCATAAATCAGTATAAAACTGATAAAATAGAGGGAGCACAAGCAGCTAAATAATTTTAGACCAAAAACAGGCCACAGCAATCGCATTGTCTGTGGCTTGAAACAATTCTTCCTCTGTGCATGAAGCAGGGCATTGTGGGCAAGCATACAGATGCAGAGTTGTTTGTTCTGCTCCACAGTCGCACAAGGGGAGGATTCTAGGTAGTACCATTTTGCCAGGCTGTCTTTTGATCTGCCAACTCTACTTCTGAGTCTGTTCAGGGACCTCCAAGATGCCCATTCTTGGTTTGCCCCTTGAAGCAGATACTCGCGGGACGGGGGCTATCCAATTGGGATTTCCTGGTTTAGCTGCCCAGAGGGATACTCTTTCTGGTGTTGGGGAAACATTAAGAGGAGTGGTGGTTGTCATGAAGGTTTCCCTTGATTTAAGTCTACTGGGAGGAGGCTGAAAGCCAGGCAGGGGATGGCTTTCACAGTGTATTTCTCTCACAATTGGCAGCAACTTCCCGTTGCATGTTGAGGGAGGCCAATGCTAGCTAGCTTAAAGACTTAATCAACAGGTATAGGTTTGAGGCATCCTGTGATTATTCTGCTAGCCGAATTGCTAATTTAGCCTGACACAGTAATCCTTGGTCTCATTTCTGGAAGTTGAATCTTTCCAGTTCACAAATATGGTGTCCTGAGCTTGAATATCGGAAATTATTAGAATTCTGGTGACTTCATTATACAGGTCCTTCTCAAAAAATTAGCATATAGTGCTAAAGTTCATTGTTTTCCATAATGTAATGATACAAATTAAACTTTCATATATTGCACACCAACTGAAATATTTCAGGTCTTATTTTGTTTTGTACTGATGATTTTGGCATATAGCTCCTGAAAACCCAAAAACACTGTCTCAAAAAATTAGCGTATTTGGTCGGATGAAATATGCTAATTTTTTAAGATATGTACTGTATGCCAAAATCATCAGTATTAAAACCAAAAAAGACCTGAAATATTTCAGTTGGTGTGCAATGAATCGAAAATATATGAAAGTATTTTTGTCATTACATTATGGAAAATAATGAACTTTAGCACTATATGCTAATTTTTTGAGAAGGACCTGTATTTAACCTGAAATAAGAATATTCAGTTAGAACTCTTTGTGTTTAAAAAATTACTTATTGCACACACACACAAAAGTTTTAAAGCACAATTTTAAAATGTTACTTTTTAGGGTGAAAGTTCCCTGAACCAAACAGTCAGCATATGCAATCAGTGTATTTTATATAGCGCCTAATTTTTGAAGTGTAAACATTTACAAGTCTAGTTAGTACACAGGAAGAAATCATAAGCAGAGTGTTCCTATTCTGTCACTATCAGGATAATGGAATTTGGTTGTATCCCTGAAGCTATTTTGACTGTTATTTGCTTAGTTGGAGTCTTTCTGTCTAAAACTTGTCTTGCCTGATTTCCTTTTACAGATTTAAAGATTTAATCTTGATTCCAGCAAGTGAGTTACGTTGAAGAGTAGCAATGAGCAGGAAGTCTTTGCAATCATTGTCCAACAAAATGTTTTGTAGGTGTAATTCATACTTATTGTTTAACACATACAAGCCAGTTGTAATAGCAGGGATGTGAAAGCACAGGACTCAGACTGCATGCAAACTCTCCAGGGTTGATTTTGTAGTCCTTCAGGGTTCTTTCGTTCTTTCTTAGTTTCCAAAAGGGGACAATTTTGGTATGTTTTTGTCTGGTCTTCATAGAAATAGGAAGTGAGCATGAAGAGTTTTATTTGCCGTGTGTGTGTGTGTGTGTGTGTGTGTATGTATGGTACAACATAAAAACAACATAAAGCAGCAATACCCCTTTACTGCTTTGGTCAGATCTCACCAGGAAAAATATTGTGTCCAGTTTTGGGTAACACAATTCAAGAAGGATATTTTGAAAAATAGAAATCTCCATAACCTTTTGAAGTTTTTATGATCTTTCTGACACTTTGACAGTGGCATATGCTGCCTCACAGGGTACTGGAATACCCTGGAGTTTTTAAAGTAGCGTGTGATGGCATGCCCAAGCCTTTGGGGAAAAACTGTAGTATTCGGCTTTACTCAGGGGCTATCTGGATACCTTCTGTTAAGATTAAGACCTTTAGCAGACAGAGGCACTTTAGGCAAGGTGAAAAGATAACCAAAATGAGTTTACTGCAAACAAGATGAATAAAGGGTTAACTCGACCTGGGACTATTATAAGGTAAGTTAAAACAGTATATTACAAAATAAGCCTTTGCTGGCTACAGTCATCTCTCTGGGGTCTTTGAAAGCTTCCTGCCTCTGATACAAAGTGATCATTATAAACTGTCTCAATCTTCTTTCTTGTGAAGCATAAGCTGGTCATAAGCTTCTGTTGTCCTTTGGACTTCTGGTATAAAAATACTGCTGAATCCAAGTGCTAAGGGTGCCTGTTTGAATTGCTTGGACACCCTTAGACAATCCCAAGCCTAAGTCACAGTAGCTCTGCTGTAGAAAGAGGAGGAGTCCGGCCAGAGAGCTCTACACGGAAATGGAATAGACCAACTAAGGCTGGCCTCTGGGGAGATTCTAAGATCCACCCAAAACTAATACTAAGGAAGGTATCTACACTATTGGGAAAATCTATGAGCAGGGGGAACTGAAGCAGAGGAGAGGAAAAGGCAGAGCCAAGAGTTCACATAGCGGGTGAATGGTCAAAGCAGTCAGGAGTGCTTTGATTTTGTTTTCCTTCATGGCAGAATGGGGATGGATTGGATGGCCTTTGTGGTTTCTTCCAAGACTATTATTCTGTGAACCATGCTGATTGAGTATGGTGGGAATGATAGTTCAACAACAATGGTATTTATTTCTTTACAGTATTCTTATAACACTTTTTAACTGTGGGTGCATTGACACTTCACAGTTATAGCAGTTTGATGTGATTTTAGTTGCTGTCCTATGGATTTCTGGAATTTGCTATTTGGTGAGGTACCTAGTTTTTCTACTGAAGAGTTTTAGTGGACTTCCCTGCATTACAGAATCTAGATGTTTATTGGAGTTCTCTTACTGGTTTGCCAGTCATTGGTATCTATTTCTTAAGGTATCATCCTTCTGGCTTGCCTTGCTATGTAAATGGGATTTTACATTCCACAAACTGGTATTTCATTTGCATTTCTGAGTCACAGGGCAGTCTCTTAGCAGCAGAACTGAGAGTGGTTATGTACACAGAAAACAGGTATCTACAATTGATATAAATGTGTGCCTATTTTGCTACAATGTGCAGGAATTGATAATTGCAACAAAAAAAAATAGCTGCCCACGCTGCAAGAACATAGCAGTTTCACTGCAAATTCCAAATGCTTTTAGTCCCACAGAACTTTAGGAAAATCGGTTTGCACAGAAATGGCCATGGTTTTCCTGAGTAGGAAGCATGTATATTTTGCATAAAACATGCCGATTCCTGTGCAAAAATACTAGTTTTTGTGCAGAAAGTACGTGCAGGGAATTCTTCTGTGCTGGAATCCATGTAAATGTACATATGGCATAAAAATCAATGCACTTTGCAGAAGTATACATATTTCTGTTCAGGAAAACCATGTACATTTGTCAAGCATATGTTTTTTTGCAGGGAGAAAAAAAACTAGTTTTGAACAGGAATCAGTGTGATTTGTGCAAAATGCACTTTTTCTGCCTCAAAACGCTTTGTCTGTACAGAAAAACCACATTTTCATGCAAATACATCCCCCCCCCCCAAAAGACAAAGAATTTCACAGCTGATCTCCTTTTCTTAAGGGGTTGAGCTGTGCTGCATTCAGTGAAGATGTGGATACTAAAAAGAAGTCTTCCTTTCTCCAATCCAAATATCAGCATCTTTTGTGGGCATAATGGAACAATTTCCAGGAACTCCAGCCAACATACCTTAGTGGTTTGGGGGATCTGTAGTACAAAAAAGCTTATTTAGGCAATTGGGATAATAGGGCACATGAATATTCAGAAAAATTGGAGTTCATTTCACACTCACACCTTAGAAAGCAGCAATAACAAATCTTTCTTTGTTGCTATTTCCCATTTACCTGATCACTCTTGGGGAAAAGGATAGATAGCAATGGGTATGCAGGGCATCATGAGGCAACTTTAGCAGGCAGCGTCACTATCATTAAACTGTTCAACTTATGGTTACTCTGTATATAAGAGTTTTTCTTGAGCCCAGTTATCCATAGATCTACTCAGGCTATTTGCCTTGCGAAATCAGACTGTGGGTTTCTTGCTCTTCTTTTCCTACTGCTTTTCACTTTGCTGAGCTTTATTGTCTTTTCGAATGACATATGTCCAAAGTATGACAGCCTCTGTTCAATTGTTTGGCTTCTAGTGGGAATTGAGGCTTGATCTGCTCTAGTATCAATCAACTTATTTATCCTTTTAGTTGTCTATCATATCCATAGATTTTTTTACTCCAGTATTGCATTTCAAATGAGTTGCTCATCACTTCAGCTTGCTTGGTTGCATATATAACTCATAAACAGTATGGCATTAAAAACAGAGACAATATGTGTACTGGATAAGACAGCATGTCTCAAAATGATGGATATTTCCAGTTGTAAGGGCCTTCTCTATAAAATTATGTAGAATGCCAAAACCCCCCAGGAAAAACGATGTTTTCTCAAGCAGCCAGTCTTTGAAGCTGCAAATACTACTACCAGTATTTTTAAAAATCTGTAGAATCAGAGCAGTAAATAAAGAGGAACACTAAATAATAATAATAATAAAACAAGGGAATCTCCCAACAAAGGATTCCCCAGGCATGAACCAGCCAGTCATTGAACCTGCAAGGCCATTCAATGCTAATCAAGGTGGCCAATTGCAAGATTCACACCTGCCTCAAACAGACAAGAGTTATTTTTCCCACCCTGGACATTCCACAGATCTATAAACCTCACTTTCCTAGTTTGCAACAGGCCTCACAACCTCCGAGTTTCCCTACCATAGATGTGGGCGAAACATCAGGAGAGAATGCTTCTGGAACATGGCCATACAGCCTGGAAAACTTACAGCAACCCACTTTCTCAAGTGGTCTGAAGCATACATTTATATTTCTCTCTCTTCAAGTTTGTGACTCTGCCACACTCCATCTATTGTTGGGGGATTGCTCACAGCATTCCTCACTTTTGGCTGTCCTGATGAGTGCAGTTTGGAAGGTGACATTGTTCCCTCACATGTTTTACTCTGCCTTTGGGATGATAAGGATTAATCTGATCTAGTGCCTTCAAAATTAACTAATTATGAAAGGTTGTTGAAATTGCTCTCCATTCTAAAACTGCTAGTTCTGCTTTACTAACAACATGTTTGACAGCCATATAAAAATTGTGTACACATGTGTTTGACAAGCATGTAAGAATTGTGTTGTCGAAGGCTTTCATTGCTGGGATCACTGGGTTGCTGTGAGTTTTCCAGGCTGTAGGGCCATTTTCCAGAAGCATTCTCTGATTGACGTTTCACCCACATCTATGGCAGGCATACTTACAGGTTGAGAGGCCACAACCCCTGAGGATGCCTGCCATAGATGTGGGCAAAATGGCAGGAGAGAATGCTTCTGGAACATGGCCATACAACCTGGAATACTCACAGCAACCCATGTAAAAATTATTGTGCACCATAACATCATCCACGGTTGCCACCATCAACGTGTGCATCAGGAAAAAGGAATATTCAAGAGACTGGTTTGGATGCAGTTTACTTGTTTCTTCTTTTGCTAGACAGCATATCTCCACTTGCTTGCTTTATGGGACACAACATGAGCAGGCCCTTCCTCCATCTTTTGCTTTCAGAGTTCCTAGTTGGGACCTTAGAAAGGTGGAAACAACATCATTTCTTGTCTTGCAAAATCCCACTATCCCCCACTCTGTCCCAAAATTAACAAGTTTGAGAACAAGGGTGCAGGAGGAGATTAATCCTGGCTTCTGGGCTTCATTTGGCTTTGAATTTGCTTAATTTATAGATTGCATCTGCGTCTTTGGTCATTCTTGATCAACTACCATCAAAGCCAATGAAGCCTTGCCTGAAGGAAAGGTCAAGACTGGGTTGAGGTTAATCACATCAACATAGCCTCAAGGGTTTTGGAGGGAGAGTAAGTCACAATTCATTTTCTGTAGTTGGCAGAGCCATTGAAACAGGCCAACAGCATCAATGAAGGTTTAATCATTAGACTCTCTCCCCCATGTTTTTATCATCTCCTCCCGTGCCTTATCTCCCTCCCCCATATTCCTTCTGCCACTCACTTTACGGAAATGGTACCTATAAAAAGATATTTTAGTAAAGTGTTAAGATAAGCAACAGTGTTGGCTATCTTTCCAAACATACAGAAAAGTGTCTGTGTTCAGGAATAATGATGTGTTTGTTTGTTTGCGGGTGTGTGCGGGTGTCAATTGGCATCTTACCTTTACAGTAATATATGTACTATGTGAAATCATACATAAGTGTATTCTCTTCATAACAATAGTAAACTATGCAGTAAAGACAAGGCAAGTTCCAAGCCTAGAAAGGTTGTGCTATTTTATTGTGCACACATTATGAAAACTGAACAAAGCTTTAAATGTGTTGTCGAAGACTTTCATGGATGGAATCACTCGGTTGTTGTGAGTTTTCTGGGCTGTATGGCCATGTTTCAGAAGTATTCTCTCCTGACATTTCACCCACATCTATGGCAGGCATCCTCAGAGGTTGTGTGGTCTGTTGGAAACTAGGCAAGTGGGGTTTATATATCTGTGGGAAAAAGAACTCTTGTCTGTTGGAGGCAAGTATGAATGTTGCAATAGGCCAACTTGATCACATTGAATAGCCTTGAAGTTTCAAAGCCTGGTTGCTTCCTGTCTGGGGGGAATCCTTTGTTGGAAAGTGTTAGCTGATCCTGATTGTTTCATGTCATGAATTCCCCTGTTTGTTTTTTGTTTTGCCTTGCTCTTTATTTACTGTCCTGATTTTAGAGTATTTAAAATACTGGTCGTCAGATTTTGTTCATTTTCATGGTTTCCTCCTTTCTGTTGAAATTGCCCACATGCTTGTGGATTTCAGTGGCTTCTCTGTGTAGTCTGGCATGGTGGTTGTTAGAGAAATCCAGCATTTCTGTGTTCTCAAATAATATGCTGTGTCCAGGTTGGTTCACCGAGTGCTCTGCTACGACTGACTTCTCTGAGTTAGTCTGCAGTGCCTTTCATGTTCTTTGTGTGTGGGCAATGCTGCATTTGGTGATCCCTATGTAGACTTGTCCACAGCTGCATTGTATGCGATAGACTCCTGCAGAGGTGAGAGGATCCCTCTTGTCTTTTGCTGAATGTAGTATTTGTTTTTTCAGTGGGTCTGTAGACAGTTTGTAGGGTGTGTTTCTTCATCAGCTTTCCTATGCGGTCAGTGGTTCCCTTCATGTATGGTAAGAACATTGAGGGACTATGCCTCAAAAGCATAAAGAGATACAGGGTAGAGTTCAAATTTAAATTCAGACACCGGCATCTCCAATTAAAAGCATCAAATAGCAAGTTATAGGGAAATAACCCCTGTTTGAAAGACTGTAAAACCACCAATATTCAGATCAGACAACTAGTTATCAATTTATGGCCTTCCCAGTTTTTTGGACTCCAGTTTCTAGAAGCCGAGTTGGATTGGCAAAGAGATGAGAGTCTGTGAGTTGGTCAAAAGCATTTGGAAAGTGAAAGGAATGGTTTGAGGACCACTGGAACAGACAGTATTGCACTGAATGGCAGTTACAATGACCAAACCACAAGTCTCAATATATAATTTCAGCATAATGTGTTATATACAAAACTACATCTATGTATACCACATTAATTATACCATTAAGATTGCAAACATATGGTACAAATTTTAAATATAACAATAACAGAATACCAGTGAAGTCTGTCATCAAGTCAGTATCCACCTTTGAGATAATATTTTGTGTAACCTTGCATGCCTTTATGTATACAGTATGTGTATGTTTCTAACCCACAGTAAAAACCGGCTTGTGACCATAGTGCCGAGTGATGCTGCATTCAATACCAGAAGGGCGTATACCAGTGAAGATGAAGCATGGAAATCCTATCTGGAGAATCCCTTAACAGCGGCTACCAAGGCTATGATGAGCATAAATGGAGATGAGGATAGTGCTGCTGCGCTTGGGTTACTGTATGATTATTATAAGGTAGGAAGCTCATGTTTAGTACTTTGGCTTCCTAGAAAATGGCTTCTCTGAGCAATTCAATCCTGCATTGTACATGTTATGCTGGTTCCTACTACATATGCAGGCTCCGTTATTATTACCAATCAATCCTTAATAGTTTGGGATCAGATTATTTGAAGGGTTGCATTCTCCTACATGAATGTATTTGATTGTATTTCTCTAAGGCAGCGTTTCTCAACCTGGGGGTCAGGACCCCTGGAAAGGTCACGAGGAGGTGTCCGAGGGGTCACCAAAGACCATCAGAAAACATAATATTTTCTGTTGGTCATGGGAGTTGTGTGTGGGAAGTTTGGCCCAATTCTATTGTCAGTGAGGTTCAGAATGCTCTTTGATTGTAGGTGAACTATAAATCCCAGCATCTACAACTCCCAAATGTCAATGTCTATTTTCCTCAAACTCCACCAGTATTCACATTTGGGGCATATTGAGTATTTGTGCCAAGTTTGGTCCATATTCATCATTGTTTGAGACTACAGTGCTCTTTAGATGTAGGTGAACTACAACTCCAAAACTAAAGTCAATGCCCACCAAACCCTTCCAGTTTTTTCTCTTGATCAGGGGAGTTCTGTGTGCCAAGTTTGGTTCAATTCCATCGATGGTGGAGTTCAGAATGCTCTTTGATTGTAGGTGAACTATAAATAACAGCAACCACAACTCCCAAATGACAAAATCAGTCCATCCCCCCACAACACCATCAGCATTCAAATGTGGTCGTATTTGATAACTGTGCCAAATTTGGTTCAGTGAATGAAAATACATCCTGTATATTGGATATTTACATGACGATTCATAACAGTAGCAAAATTACAGCTATGAAGTAGCAACAAAAATAATTTTAAGGTTGGGGGTCACCACAACATGAGGAACTGTATTAAGGGGTCGTGTCATCAAGAAGGTTGAGAACCACTGGGTTATAGGAACAGCAGGACACCAGGTTGTTCTCAGTGTTAACACCTGAATGAAATGAGTGAAGTTAAATTTGCAAAATGTAAAGGTCAGCTAAGATCCACCTGAGTAACGCTTCTTAAAAGTGTTCCCACGAAACCCATTGGTGGTCTCTTGGTGGAAGGAAGCATTATGATTCATAACAGTAGCAAAATGACAATTATGAAGTAGCAACAAAAATAATTTTATTGTTGGGGGTCACCACAACTTGACGAACTGTATGTATTAAGGGGTCATGGCATTAGGAAGGTTGAGAACCACTGCTCTAAGGTTTTTCTTTCTGTCTGTTAGTCTTCACTTGGAAGACTTGCTTGGAAATCCTGAGAGTTAAATGTGGCCTGCCAGCCATCAACTCTGCTATCAAAACTATTTCTGGAGTTGGGAAAATATTTTTTACTTTTCTTTTACAAATAACTATTGCTGTCATACTTATTCAATGAGTATCCTGTTGTTCCAGATTCCCAAAGACAAGACAAGATCGTTGTCTGTTAATAAAGTGAGCGATAATCATGAAGACCAAGATAAAAGGTACAATATTTTTGAAAGTAGCACATCAAGAAAATGAATATAAACAATATGACTGGGGATGGATAGAAAAGGAGCATGATGCCTTGTGATCATTATCCTTCTCACCCTCCCACCTCTAATTCCCAAAAAACGCCATGAAGAGGAGGCTGTTAAGGAAAGCAGCTGTGGCACAGAACTCAAAATAAATTTAGCATTAAAAAAAACCCCCAAAACAAGAAACTGACAAGCTAAAAAAACTGAGAGATTATGATGATTATGGAAGTTTGCAAGTAAAGCAGCTACTTTCCCAACGTGCTGTGATATTGTGTCCACAGGAATTTCTCCTGACTCATGTCATTAGAGTCTATATCAGGCATGGTCAAATTTTGGCCCTCTAAGTGTTTTGGACTTCAGCTCCCACAATTCTTAACAGAATTCCAAAACACCTGGAGGGCCAAAGTTTTTCCATGCCTGGTCTATGAAAGCCATGTGTCAGTTTTTGTTTCCAATTCCTATGATCGGAGGACTGAATGTGAGGGGCATCTTGTTAAAGAAGTACATCTAAGTCAAAATCAATGGATAAAATAAGAAGACTGGTCTATTCTTGTCATAATACAAATGCAAATGAATTTTCTGTCAAATAATTGTGGGGATTAGAAAAATACCCTTCCATTTCAATCTGCACCCACCACATAACAATATTTCAATATTTCTAGTGGAAAATTTGTCATGCAAAGCCTCAGCATTTATATGATCCTAGTCCAACCTGTTCAAAACATGATGGCTTCAATATTCATGTACTTAATTTTAAAAGCAAAATAAGTTAATTTAAGGAAGTTCACAGAAGTTTCCCCCTTTCCTACTACTGCTTTCCAGATCTACAACATATTCTCAAAATCCCAAATATGCCCACTGGCCCAAAGGGATTACAGTGGTCCCTCGCTCCTTCGCGGTCCGCTTATCATGGACTCGCTGTTTTGTCGTGTTTTTTAAAATCACCCTCCTTACCTTTCTCATCCTCCTCCTCTTCACCGTCTGGGGCCTCTTGCTGCCACTTGGTTCCCATGCGGCGTCGCAGCAAGAGGCCCAGGCGGCGAAGAGGATGATGATGAGGAAGGTAAGGCAGATGAGGAGGGAAGGTGAGGGGGCGTCCCTACATTGCGGAATTTCAGTTATCGCGGGTGGTCCAGGAACGTAACACCTGCGATAAGTGAGGGACCATTGTATATACAGTTGGCCATGGTTTATGACAGTTCTCACCATAGGTTATTGGACACTGTTTTGAGCTTAAATTATTGTTTTATGTGCTATTGGTTTTATCTTTTACTGTATTGTGTGTTTATTTTATGCATTATTTTAGGCACATTGTGCCATATGTATGCTACCCCGAATCCATTCGGGGAGATGGAGGTGGGATACAAAAAAAGCCATTATTATTATTATTATTGGGATACCTTGACAATACATCACTTTGATAGTACTTAAAGTTTACCTTTTCCCACTCAGAAACTGTCTTCCCACCAGTGAAAGTCAGAGTAACCTCAGCAACAATGGCGAAAACAGAGTGCAAGTCTTGAAGACTGTGCCAGTTAACCTTTCCTTGAACCAGGAGCAGCTGGATATTTCCAAAAGGGAGCAGTTCAATTCGAATGTATCTGGAAGCCCAACCTCAATTTCTGTAACAGGAGTTATGGTAGTGAAAGCCGAAGAGTACACTCCTGTTTATATGGCTCCATCCGTGCATTACTCCCGAGGAGAAAATGAAGAACATAGAGGTGTTATATTTGAACATGCACATTATGAAGTGCCAAGCATCACAGCCCATTCGACTTATGCGAAAGATGATCAGCGCAGCACTCCGGATAGTACCTACAGTGATACTTTTAAAGACGGAGGGGCAGAGGTATGTTCACCGGTTGGCATCTCTGGTCTGGATGTCCTTATTTAGCTATTGGTCACATGTCTTTTTCCCCACAAACAGGTCCAGAACAGTTCTCCCACTTTTGCCCTATACAACAAACCTGTGAGATAGGTTAGACAGGGTGCATCCACACTACATAATTATAGTAGTTAATTGCTACTGATCCCTCCCATGGAGCTATTCAGAAGATGCTAAGTAATAAGACTGACAACTGAACTAGTTTCATTCTTTATTAGAATGAGGCACTTGGGAATTGTAGTTTGTGGCTGTGGGCCTGTGCTCTCTGGCAGAGAAGTCCAAATCCCTGGACAAGCCACAAACCCCAAATTCCAAAGGAAGGGGCCATGACACTTAAAATGATACCAAACTGCTGCAATTGTGCAGTATGAATATGCCCTACGGCATAATGGTTCACAAAAGACCTCCTATTGAACTTTATGGTTAAACAGAATTTGAGAGGAAGATCAACCCATGTCGGAAAAGGTTATTCCAGAGACCACCTTGAGAGATTCTCACTGGGATTCCCCCTTATGGAAGATGAATGGAGAGGCAATCAAAAAGCCTTCTCAGTATTCATACTTTGTGTTTATACAGGTGTTGCAAAAACTAGCATACTGTTGTACTTCTTTACATTCCATGCTTGTTACCTATTGGTAGCATGATGCAGGGTGCATTACTTTTCAATAACCTAAAATATCAAGACACAGCAAAATACAAAAATTATGTAGTCGAATATTTGAAGGTCAGCTTTATTTTTATTTTTAAAAGTAATTTCATTATCTGATTTTGCCCCCCAAAAGAACACGCTAACAAGTAATATTGTTACTTGTAGTCCAAGTTCTGTCCTAGTTATCAGATTTTCTCATCAAGAAGTCTCAATGTGCATCAATATTACTATGTTTTCAACAACAGACAAATAATTTTATACTCTCTCCTACCCTTCAATGTATTGTTCTAACATAATAATAGTGGTCATGTTTTAGTGATGATGGTTTTTGTAATTTATCCTGGAAGATTTACTGAATATATTAGGAACAATTTGTTCTTTCTCCTATAGTAGCCTTGACTCCCAGATTGGGAGAAAGTTGGAATATGGATATGATACAACACAATCCATTCTCAATAGTGGAATAATATAGAGCTAATACTTTTATTAGAACAGGTTTACTTATCTTCTACTTTGTAATTTGGCCTGCATTGTTTAATGATGGTATCTCAATGGCATTTCTGTTTTCTAAGATGGGGGAGAAAAGAAAGTTAAAAATTATATTCTTTTTTTTCTCCTCCCCTCATAGGAGGTAATGCCTCTTTAAAGATGCCTTCTCCTGTGCTTCATTTGAAATCAAAATATGCATCTGGCTTCAGGATTATTAAGATAGCCGATTTACTGGGAGTGATTAAAATCAATGTGACTTATTATTTAGAAGTCCAGCAAGTATCCTTTTAAGCAGTGGTTCTCAACCTGTGGGTCCCAAGGTGTTTTGGCCTACAGCTCCCAGAAATTCCAGCCAGTTTACAAGCTGTTAGGATTTCTGGGAGTTGAAGGCCAAAACATCTGAGGACCCACAGGTGAAGAACCACTTCGCTTAAATATGATTAAGTCTTAAGCTAATTCACATGTAAATGCAAAGTAATTTCCAGATTAAACAGATAATCAGATGGATAAGTGGCTGAAGGGGGAAAGGAAGGGGCCTGAGGCTGTAAGGAATTGTGGGAGTTGAAGTCCAAAACACCTGGAGGGCCAGAGTTTGCCCATGCCTGCTCTAGAGGAAGTCTGTGTATTTGCTTTCTCTTCCTTCCCATCCACTTCAGCACCAGACTGAACCATCACTCTGCCCTGCATCCACTTTTGGTCTAAAAGCATGTCAGCTGAATTAAATGTTTTTTTTAATTCAGTCTAAGATAATCTCAATTATTTCTTGATTAAAACAGTTAAGATGTCTGCTTTAATTTCTAAACAGGAAACATGTTCTCTGTGTATATATGTGTTTGGATGACAGATTGTGAGCATAACACTTACAATGTTTACTAATGTTACTGGGAGCACTCTCTAATCTCAAGCTTCAGCCTGGAAGCCACAGGGCTTGAGGCAGTTCTGAAGTGGTAACCCTGCCTACTTTTAATGCATGCTTATTCTCTTTCTTGCAGAAATATCGCAGTGGTTCTGTGGGGCCCGAGGAATATATTTATGAACAGACGGCCAAGTAAGTAATAACAATAGCTGAATATTGGGAACAGTGAATTTATAAAAAATGCAGGGTAAAATACATGGCAGGCTGGACTCAAGCTGTATTTATTCTATAATTAGTAGTCAGCTCTTTTACTCAGGACATTTTGGTCCACTCTGATATCTTTTACTGATTTATTGTGATAATAGTATCATAATTGCTAGTATACTTCTCCATTGAAGACAGAGCTGAAATTGAGTATGTCATTCAAGGGAAATAATTACAAATACGCCTAAAAATGTAGTATTACAATTGCCTCCTGTCAAACTGAAGTGGTCACCATAGTATTCATGTCACTTAGTGAAAGAATGGATACACTGGACTTATGCCTGCCCAATTGGATTTTTTCTTCACATTATTCCTGCTACTAATTGAAACTCCCAGTCTAAAGATTGTGTCTCTGTTTACAAAAATGCAGGCACCGATACACAAAGCAATGAGTTTTCCTAAGTTACTATATTATGAGACTGCATTGTTTTCCATTGATGGGGGGGGGGGGGGCGATAAAACTCCCATTACCTTCTCCTCATTGCCCTTTCCTCAAGAAAAAAGAGTGACAATCAGGTGGAAATGCATGACTGCCTCTGTACACAGGGTGGCTACATTTACACACCAGTGTGAATTGCTACATGGGAAAGAACCCCACCTGGGAAATAATAGCAGAAGGGCAAACTCTATGTGTATTGCCAATTCTTTTATATATGGCTAATACAACATAGGATAGGATTATCGAGAAATGTAAAGGTTTTCTTTCTACTCATGTAGGAGAAATGGGCTGCAAAATGGCAAATGGAGATTCAAAATAAACAATTGTAAAGTGATGCATTATTGGTGTATTTTCAAATAATTCCTGATTCATGACACCCTAAATTAAATCATATCGTACAGTTTTCTGGAGCCGAGCAGGGAATTGGTTTCCAAAGTTGTAACCCAAGACTAAAAGACTAATGTTACATTGCATTATAATTTAAAATCATTGTTTAAAATGATTCTATAGAATTATTTATTTAAATAAGTAATTTTATTTTGTTTAAATAAATAATGTTATTTATTATTTTAAAGATAATATAATATATAATATAATATAGTGTTACATTGCATTGTAATTTGATATAATATAATATAATATAATGTCAATATATTGTATTATGTTATAGTATAATAATTGTAATGTAATAATAATAATAGTATGATTACGGTATGGTATGTGGTATATGCATTTGGTATTGGTGGTGTTGTATTGTAACACAGTATAATACTGCCAATGATAATGTGATACAATAATTATATCGTGATATTATAATTTATATATTCTTATTACATGCAATATTGCTAACAATATTGCGATATGTTGTAATGTTAATTGTTGTTTTTTTAGTTTGTTGTAAGCCGCTCCGGCAATATTGTTATATGTACACTGTAAGCCACTCTGGCAGTATTGTTTGCTGTAAGCCACTCTGAGTCCCCTTCGGGGTTGAGAAGGGTGGCATATAAAAATAGTAAATAAATAAATAAATAAATAAAACCACAGGCTTTCTTAGCATACAGAAGTTCTCTCCGTGAGATTGTCCAGTTTGCCAGCCTGCTCTACATCACATGGCAGTGAATTTCATAATTTGACTATGCAGATACATGAAGAAATATGTACTTTTATTGTCCCGAATCAATCCCCATTTAGTATTGTTTGTTAAGTTTGGATTATAATGTTCAGTGAGGGAGACAATTTCTCTGTACCTTTACTAATGCATGATGTACACATTTAGCACATCATGCATTAGTAAAGGTAACGGTTTCCCCCTGATATTAAGTCTAGTCGTGTCCGACCCTGGAGGTTGGTGCTCATCTCCATCTCTAAGCTGAAGAGCCGGCATTGTCCGTAGACATCTCCAAGGTCATGTGGTTGGCATGACTGCATGAAGCTCTGTTACCTTCCCGCCGGAGTGGTACCTATTGATCTACTCACATTTGCATGTTTTCGAACTGCTAGTTTGGCAGAAGCTGGGGCTGACAGTGGGAGCTCACACCCCACTCCCCGGATTCGAACCTGTGACCTTTTGGTCGGCAAGTTTAGCAGCTGAGTGGTTTAACCCACTGCACCACCAGGGGCTCCCACATCATGCATTAGTTTTGTTTAAAAATATGGCTCTTTTCTAAATGCAATTTTTTGTAGGTCTCTGTATTTTTTTTTCCACTTCCACATCATTCTCTTTTTGAGCTACAGTGGGCAAAACTTTAAACAAAGGTTCAGATACGGCTGCACTATAGATTTGTACAAATATATTACACCGTAGGCAATTTTCAGTCTCTATCCTAATTATTCCTAACATAAATTTTGCCTTTTTCATAACCAACAACATACTGCTTGGATGTTGTAGTAGTCCTATTTGCTACAAGCCCAGGACCATTTCCTTGGCAGTCACTGACTGCTCAGATAACATCAGTGTATACAGTACATGTTTGTATAGTATGTATTCCTTTACAATTATTTACTTTAAAACCCATTTGCCATGTTATTAGTTGTTTGCCCATTTTGGAGAGATACATTCAAAGCTCTTTGCATTCTCTTTTTATTGTTACTACTTTGAATAAACTATATTGTGATCACTTCACTGGTTACTTTTGACTTTAGGACAGTTAAAAAGAACAATGTGCACCTTTAAGGACTCCACTTTTTGCCTTCTTCCACTGTACAATTTTTTTTCTTTGTGTGTGTCAGGAGTGACTTGAGAAACTGCAAGTTGCTTCTGTTGTGAGAGAATTGGCCATCTGCAAAGATATTGCCCAGAGGACGACCAGATTTTTGTTAATAATCACAATAATAAACTTTATTTATACCCCGCCATCTCCCCAATGGGAACCACAATGATGTTTTACCATGGTTGTGGGAGGCTTCTCTTATGTCCCTGCATGAGAAGCTAAAGCTGACAGAGAGAGCTCAACCCACTCTCCCTGCATTCGAACTGCCAACCTTTTGGTCAGCAGTCCTGCTGACACAAGGGTTTAGCCCATTGTGCCACTGAGGGCAAAATTAGCCTTATCCTCTATTTGCTGTACAGACTAAAATTACAAAGGAACTATCTGCATTGCCTCTAGCTATAAGGAGAATATTTTTAAAGTGGCAAAGTACAGTTTGAGAATCCTGTGCTTCTAGTAGTGCAGTTAGGGAATATTAAGCGATTCTAACACCTGGCTGTAAGTGCATTGTGCTTTTGTTACTTTTATTTTGGGGGGAAAACATGTATTTGAGTGTTTTGGTCTCACTCTCTTTATACAGCAGCACATTTCGATATACTTTAGAAGCCACAAAATCGCTACGTCAAAAGCAAGGAGAAGGCCCAATGACCTACTTGAACAAAGGACAATTTTATGCCATAACCTTGACCGAGACGGGAGACAACAAGTGTTTCAGACATCCCATCAGCAAAGTCAGGGTATGGCCGATCTTTTATGACCTCAAGAATATAATTACAGAAGTGTATGCATTTATTTATTTATTTGAAACATTTATATTCCACCATTCTCACCCTGAAGGGGACTCAGGGCGGAGCACAACATATGAGGGTTGAATGAAAAGTAATGCCTCCACCTTCGTAACTCCTCAACAGATGACAGTACTGGTGTGCGGCAGGTACTGGCTTGTTCAGTAGACTCTCCTCTACAGTTCCATTTTGGCGGGAAGCCTTAGCATTGAATGGTTGTGTTGTTAAAGTGCGAAGTATGGAACCCTGCGCAGATGGTTGGTCAATGCGACTTAAGCAACGTGCAGTCATTGAATTCTTGACAGCAGAAAGTGTCACCCCAAAGGAGATTACTCAGAGAATGCAAGCTGTTTATAGTGATTGTGTTGATGTGAGTACTGTGCATCGTTGGGTAAGTAAGTTTAAAGATGTTGAGGTGGGAACATCTGACTTGCATGACAAACAAAGAGTTGGACGTCCTGTGACAGCAACCAGCAAGTTTCACAAGGTAAAGGTTGACAGATTGATTCAGGACGATCGTCATATCACTCAGAGAAAAATTTCAAGAATAATCAGCATTTCACAAGAACATGTGGATCGCATTATTGCTTTGCTTGGCAATCGGAAGATCTGTGCACGATGGGTACCCAAAATAGAGTGTTGACTTCTTCCCTGACAGCTTCAGAAAACTTGTTCATCGTTGACAGAAATGTATCCAATTGTCTGGTGATTATGAGTAAAAGTGAATAGTGGTAGTTAAAGAGCACATTCTAAGGATTATTTCTGCATTTGGTTTATTAAAATATCCCCATCCAAACCCAAGTAACGAAGGTGGAGGTATTACTTATCATTCACTTGTTCTCATTAATCATAACCCAAATGTGATGTTATTAATTTCTTAAATGTTGTATTCTATTGTTCTACTTTCACCTGACTTAGCCGATAGTTTGTTGACCGAAATAAAGGCTACTGACTGACTGACTGACTTATCATTCAACCCTCGTATATACCGTACGCATTCTATGCCAGAACATAAAATAACTATAAATTTACCCAAACACTAAAATCAGTTGCATCTTTTTGAAATCAGTTGTTTAAAACCATCTGTAAACACCATCCTGGCTCCGATCACCAAAGTATATTTCCTATTATTGCCTTATTGCACTGTTTGTTTATCCATTTCCTTTCACGCTGCCTTTCTGAATCTAGTTTACATAGAGCAGCCTTCTTTTTAATAGAAACTTATTTCTGTCCAAAACGTTATGAGGCATGTAGTAAAAGCAGGTTTTATTGCAAAAACAAACATCCTGTAGAAAAATGTTAGAGACTGCTAACTGCATCTTTCAAATATTTATTTGAAATATTTATTTCAATATGCATTTGAAATATTGGAAGTATTTGCAATATTTACATGTCACCCTTCAGATTAAAAAAAACTCTCCCAGAAAAACTTATAAACAGTGAATGAGAACAAATATGAGACAATGCAGTGTTATAAAAAGAAAAGAAAAATATCCAAAAGGCAATTATTTAAGAGCACGTAAAAGACCCACAAACTACTAACAATTTTTAGTTAAAACAAACTTTTTATTATGTTTTTGAATGTTTATTTTCCAGAAAGCACCTCCTAGAGGCGTGTTCCACATTGAGGCACCAGAACTAAAGCAACTGGTTATTTTTAAATGTCATAAGTCACAATCACTCAAAAGGCAGTTTGTCTGGTACCCAGGTCTTCAAAATAACTAATTAATTTATCTCTCTTTTTTTCCCAAACTGGGGCCATGTTCACCCTCTGTGTGTGCTTAACAGTTCTCTCTTTACTTACGCCTTGGGGTGGTGGGATCTTACTAGTTTATCCTTTCATCAGAAAAATAATAATGAATTTAGCATGTGATTAAACAGTAGAATTCAAAATGCTTAAGATTGTTTTGTTTAAGCATTTTTTGCTTTTGTCCATCATTTGATTATACTTCCATTGTCTTTCCAGAGTGTGATTATGGTTGTGTTCAGTGAAGACAAAAATCGGGACGAACAGCTGAAGCACTGGAAGTACTGGCATTCCCGGCAACACACAGCCAAACAGAGGGTCCTTGACATTGGTGAGTGAGGCAGTAGCCATGGGAACATCTGTATTCACTAGTACCTTTTGTTATATAAGAGATCACCAGGAGAGAAACAAGAATGAGCACTTTTAGAAACATTTCGTTAGGGGAGTACAGTGTTCCCTCACTTATCGCGGGGGTTCTTTTCCAGTACCCCCTGCAAAAAATGAAAATCCATTAAATAGGGATGCCTGGCTCCCCCTCCTCTTTCCCCCTCCTTCGTAAATCACCAGTGCTTCAACGCGAGGGCACTGAGGCTGCTGAGGAAAGGCCGGGCCCAGCCCTCAGGCAGGGAGGAAGGGAAAGAGTGTGTCTGCCTAGCCGAGGTCTTCTCTGCCAAAGGTAGCCCTCGCCCTCCCAACTCTGTCCTCTCTGTCTCCAGTGCCTTTGGGTCTCGGGCCCACCTGCTTACCTCTTTGGGGACCAGCTGGTTCTCCTCGCTGGGCACCATGGCCCATGGCGCAGGCAGGCAGGCCGGGAGGGAGAGCTCGCTGGAGTAGGAAGGAGGTGCGGACGGGAGAAGAGAAGGCAGCCACGGAGGGCTCGTTGAAGGTAGTGGTGCTTCCCTTGCTCTCAGTGACAGCCTCCTCTCCTCCTCCTCTTTCCCCGACAGTAACGCCTCGGCATCCTTCCTCCACCAGCACCAGCCAATCAATGGCCCACCAGCGCCAATAAATTCATATTCATTAAAAAATACGTTTTTTAAATAAAAAAACTATGAAACAGCGAGTCGGCATGAAGCGAACCGCGAAGTGGTGAGGGAACCCTTTAATCAGGTGGCCCTGTACCATCTCAGCTGTGTCACTGTATGTACCAGTATGCACCAGTGCTCTATTAGTGCAGTTGTCAACACTTTCACAAATGAAAACCCAGAAACCGGCTGTTAGGAATTGTGGGAGTTGAAGTCCAAAACACCTGGAGGGCCAAAGTTTGCCCATGGCTGGCCTAATCCATGTTCATATATGTACTTTTTGAAAAAGTATTTTATGTTTCTTAAATCTCCCATCATTAAACTTCAGTGAATGATTTACAATTTAAATTAAGTATAATGAGAAATGGAGCCCCTGGTGGCTCAGTGGGTAAAACCGCTGAGCTGCTGAACTTGCTAACCAAAAGGTCACCAGTTCAAATCTGAGAGCGGGGTGAGCTCTCGCTGTTAGCCTCAGCTTCTACCAACCTAGAAGTTTGAAAGCATGCAAATGTGAGTAGCTCAATAGGTACCGCTCCGGCAGGAAGGTAATGGCACTCCATTCAGTCATGCTGGCCAGATGACCTTGGAGGTGTCACTGTCTATGGACAACGCTTGCTCTTGGGCTTAGAGATTAACACCACCCTTGAGAGTCAGACATGGCTGGACTTAATGTCAGTGGAAAACCTTTACCTTTATAATGATAAATATTTGGGGAGCCTTTATTCACTACACTTGGTTTCCACATAATTCAGATATTTCCAGAATGTTTTGTGGAGTTTTCAAAACCCGAGCAATTTAAAATAAATCCATGATTAACACATGTTGATCTCATAGTTCAACATGAACAGAAATGTCTCTACTGACTCATGGAAAAGCCCGTTTCTTTGCTTTTCTTTTAAAAATGAAAAAGTGACCTGTAGTCAGGAAACAAATCTGTAATCATATTTACGTGACAGAAATCACTTAGATTTCAGTGGAAAATATTTGCCAGCTTGTCTGTACTGTTGGCTGGGATGCTGTCTGGACAAGTGAAATGATGTGCTTGGAATGTCTAAAGCACTTTGGGGCACAGAGTTCCCTGGAACTCCTGAAAGCGAGATTTGACTTTTATTGGAGGATGAAAAGGAAGAGTCCACAAGGCCAGTGTTTCAGATGTTCTGGCCCTCGGGTGTCTCCCATCAGGCCTGCAAGCTTCCTGTGCTGTTATCTACAAGATAAAAGAGCATTTTCTGTAGACTTTTTGAAAAGACAGACTTCTGGTTGCTGCGGAACAATTTCTATTATGTGTAGGTTATATTTAAATGCTTTTACATTATTTTTAATTTAATGCTTTTTCAATAATAGTACAGCCAGCCCACATTCTCAGAAATTAGGGGCACAAGGTTCTTTCTATAACATAAAACTCTAACAAACAGTTGGCGGAAGGTACTTAAAATCTGGTTGTGTCGTGGTTAAATGAGCAGGAAGCTTGTTTTAGTATAGCTGACAAAATTTTAGTATAGCTGACAAAGCCTATAACTGAGCAAATTATATAAAATCCTCAGCACTTCAATCCAGGCATGGACAAACTTTGGCCCTCCTAACAGCCTCAGGCCCCTTCCTTTCCCCCCTCAGCCGCTTAAGCCTGAGGCTGTTAGGAATTATGGGAGTTGAAGTCCAAAACACCTGGAGGGCCAAAGTTTGCCCATGCCTGCTTCATGGCTGAGTCAAAGCTTCATGGAGGGCCAACGTTAGCCCATGCCTATTTCTTGCTTCAACCCAAGAAACATGAGTTGTAAAATTTGTCTGAGCATAAGAAGAAAACATGTTTTACAAAAGCATTATTCCATTTATTACAGCTGATTACAAAGAGAGCTTCCATACCATTGGGAATATTGAAGAAATCGCCTATAATGCTGTTTCCTTTACTTGGGATGTTAATGAAGAAGCAAAGGTAGGACGGCATCCTGCAGAAGATTTATATAAAACTATTCACACTGCATTGATAAAAACATTATTGCAAACAGGGCTTCAAATAGCTGTTCGATATACTGTATGTCCCATATGTATCTCACTGCAAAGCAAAAGAAATTGGTGCTTATCAAGAGTAGACAAGATCAATTCTCATTCTTTTTCATTTTAGCCATACGCTATAATATCAGGAAAGGGGTGAGGGAATGGGGCTGTTAATCATTTTGTTGTGGTTACTGTTAGTCATTTTGTTGTGGTTTCCGCATCAGGAGCGACTTGAGAAACTGCAAGTCGCTTCTGGTGTGAGAGAATTGGCTGTCTGCAAGGGCATTGCCCAGGGGATGCCCGGATGGTTTTTGATGTTTTACCATCCTTGTGGGAGGCTTCTGTCATGTCCCTGCATGGGGAGCTGGAGCTGACAGAGGGAGCTCATCCACACTCTTCCTGGATTCAAACCTCTGACCTGTCAGTTTTCAGTCCTGCTGGCACAAGGGTTTAACCCACTCCTGATGACCCATTACGAGTCAGAAATCTCTCACAATCCACTGCATATGATCGGGTTTCACTGACTTTGAAGTATATTGTGAGCATGCAGTTATTTTGAAATCGTATTATTGAAAGATCACCCTAGAGTTCCCTTCCACTAAGAAGGCAGCTAGCTATTTATCAGTGACAACGTTGTCACATGAGCTAAGATCCTAGTTTTGAAGATCATGACTTTTCAAACAGGGCTTTGGAGGGACCACTGGGACTAGGGGAGAATCTTGTGTTTAAAGATGGAAGATAACAGGCCTCTTTACATAAAAAAATGAACCGCAAGCTATTTATCAGTGACAACGTTGTCACATGACTAGGCAAAGCATCCCCCTTTTCTTAAGAAACAAAAAGGCAGTGGGACAAATCTGTTGCCTCATGTGCAGCTCCCTCACGGTGACGCTTCCCCTATCACATATGGGGAGTGTTGCCCAAGCAGTGAGAACACGAGCAGATTCTCATGTTGGGAGGGAAGTGTCATATGACGCTTCCACTCCAGTTGTGGGTGGGTCTCCACCAAAAGTCTAAGAATGCCATGGGATGGGCAGCTTGCCCATCTGTAGCTGGACTGTTGGGGAATCATCCTAGGACACTTCCCAAGCCCTGTCTGATAAGGTCCTTAGTAACACTGGTGGTGTGGTGGCTTAAACCTTTATGCCGGCAGGACTGAAAACCAACAGGTTGTAGGTTCAAATCCGGGGAGAGCATGGATGAGCTCCCTCTGTCAGCTCCAGCTCCCCATGCAGGGACATGACAGAAGCCTCCCACAAGGATGTTAAAACATCTGGGTATTCCCTGGGCAACATCCTTGCAGACGGCCAATTCTCTCACACCAGAAGCGACTTGCAGGTCCATCCAGTGGTGGCTGGAGGATTGTAGGGGTTATAGTCCAAAGCTCCGGTTCTAATGGCCCTCAACATTTTCTCCTTCTGTTGTTCTTTTGGTTTCTGATTGTGGTCAGGTAGTTATTTTCCCCCAGTCCCAAGGAGGGAGAAAAACAAAAAATCCCTGAAGTTGTGGTTTGTATTACATCCTATGCGGAGCAAAACTGACTCCTTGCACACAGCAGTGTGAATCTTTTAATGTCATGTTGTTTGTACTGCTTTGGCTCCTTTCATACAGAAATCTTACAGTGTTCCTTATAATTGTTACTACAAATTGTAAGGATTCGGTGAATGCCCATAGCTTGAAGGAAAAGTGAACTGGCACTGTACCATTCTACTTGGTTCACGTAAACTCTGAGTGGGAAGGGCAGTCTCCTCAACCTGCCAATGCCTTTATTTTTAACTGAAATTTATGTATTCATTTATTTGAGGCATTTGTATCCTGTCCTTCTTAACCTCCGAGAAGATACTCAGGATGGCTATCAACCTGCACTATTCAGTGCCAACACAGAATAAAACATAGCATAAAATACAATTAACATGAGCAAAACAATAATAAATATACATTCAAACAATTCGCTGGTTTAAATCATCATCCTCAATGTCAACTGCGATGGTGGTGGGACCAAGAGCAGGGTCTTGCCAGACGATCTTAAGGTCCTTGATGGTTCGTATAGGGAGATACGTTCGGAAAGGTAAACTGGGCCAGAACCATTTAGGGCCCTATCCCTGCACACAGGTTTACAGCCCTCCTGAGACTTTCAGGCTGGGGTCGGAGGTCACTTTTGCTAAATCTGCAAGTGACATCTGGTCACTTTCAGGTTGAGAAAAAACAACAGAGAAAATGAGTTACTTGTCACAAGGAAGATAAATATGATATGGCAAGTCAGCTCCTTTCTTTGGTTTCAAGATTTAAGATGGTCCATTGTGGTGTCAGGATCAAAAGATCCCCAAGTAAGAAGTCCAGCCATGGGGGAGGGGAGGAATCAGATAGGCTTTAATCAGTTTGCCCCAATCATATGAACTGCTGATGTTTGGTGATGAAGGAACATATCCTATTGCTAAACAAACCTTCCTTTGTTCAGGGAGTAGTTTGTTTGTAATAACAGTCTCGGGTTTCATTTCAAAAATGTTAATACCTTTCAATTGGAGGGATATTTTTAATCAGGGTTGCATATACATTTCCCCCAAAAGTTACATTTATCACCATTAAAGGAAAGCACTAAACGTAGCATACATCTACGTACATTCAGACTTAGAATGAATCTATGATTTGCAGAAATCCCCCCTTCACCAATTAGGAAGTTCCCCAAAATAATCCAATGAGGACTGAGCATTCCTGAATATTTTCTTGAAGGTTCCAGTTGTTTTGATTTCATTTAAAATAATTTAAATATTTGGGCAAAATGTTATAGAACTGAAAACAAAGAAAGACTAGAGATGTCACAAAAGAATGGCGGTGGAGACAGAAATTTGAGAAAGAATGGATCATATGATCCAACTTCCTTAAGGAGTTTTTATAATTCTTAAATAAGGGTAAAGGTTCCCCTTGACATTAAGTCCAGTTGTGTCTGACTCTGGGGGGTGGTGCTCATCTCAATTTCTAAGCCAAAGAGTTGGCGTTGTCCGTAGACACCTCTTAGGTCATGTGGCTGGTATGACTGCATGGAGTGTCGTTACCTTCCCGCCGGAGCAGTACCTATTATCTACTCATACTTACATGTTTTCGAACTGCTAGGTTGGCAGAAGTTGGGGCTAACAGTGGGAGCTCACCCCACCACGCAGATTCAAACCACTGATCTTCCAATCAGCAAGTTCAGCAGCTCAGCAGTTTAACCCGCTACATTTAAGAATTTATTGTTCTTAGATAATCAAAAGAATACTAGTTTTAACAACCATCCTATGTTCATAATTAGGAATGTGGAATTCTCTTATGTTACATTTCTCCACTATCATTCTTATAGTCCCTTACACATTCCCTATCGGGTTGTGAGACTTATTTTTCTTCCTGCATTTTTGGTGTGTCTTTTTTTGCAATGAACACAAAAAAAATCAATTTCTGACTACGGTCTCTTTTAGAAAGGTAGAAAGTCCCTGGAAGTATTGAGATTTTCCAATTCTTTTTGTGTTGATTTCACCTGCATATCTTCAGGTTTGCATCCAAACCGTTTCTTGAAATATTCAGTTTTCTCTTCTTCTCTGTTTGTATTCATGTTCGCCCTCCTATTGATCACATACCACATCTAAACTCATACAGAATTGATTTTTCAAAATTTCTACAGAGCCTTTACAATTATGGAGGAGTTACAGCCAACATGCTGACGTTCTTTAGTAATATTAAACTAGCTAATTATGATAACCATTGTGTTTCAGTGGTAGCATTCTTCTTTCTCTCACTTGGTTTTCTATATCCTGGAAGCAATAACTGTGTTTACTGGTGATGACCATTTTCACTAGTTCCAAAATAATACAAACAGACTGTGAGTAGAGATATATTTAATTTTGGATAATACTGGATTAGTTTAAACTGACCTGAGAAATAAGGAAGAAAAATCCTTGATAACGCCATGTATACCCAGGGAATAAACTAGGATGAAAATCCAAAATCCACGAATCTCCAAAATAAAATTGATTTGTAATGGAACAAAACAGGGGGCTTGCAGAAATATTATTCCTGCCCAGAGGGGCTCTGGTGTATGTTTTTACATACTTTAAAAAAATTAAATAAAGATTATATATATCTACTTGCATATAATTAAAAGAAAAATGCTCCTTATAATTTCCTCCCAATTATGAGAAACTAGAAGATCAAATTCCACCTTTCATTGATAATCTTGAAATATTTGGTTTTTAAAATTCTCTTTTTCTGTGCTTATTCATACTCAAAGGGATTGGCCAGATGTTTCTGAAAGAGGTTGTACAATTAAGATTCCTGCTCCTGTAGGGATTACATCCTGTATTCTCATTAGGAAATATGGGTGTAACATATTTCCCCAGCATTTGTCTGTTCTGAAAGAATGAATTTAATCATAAACCCCAAATTCCACTGTCATGCAAAGCAGAGCTCCTTCTAATGTCCATGTATACACAAAACAATAATAATTTGGTATTAAACAGAACAGTATTCAAAACCTATGGGGAAGAATACTCATAAGACACTCTGTCTCTGACCTTTAGGTAGCAATTGTGAAGCAAAGGAACTTCGGAAGGCGAGGAAAGAAATTAAAAAGGAGCCTGCTCAACTAATTACAGTTCTTTAGTTCCAAATGATTACATCTGGATCACAGTTTATTAGCTCGTTAGTGTCAGGATGATGTGTTATCAGTAACAATTTTGTGAATGGGTTGCTGTGAGTTTTCCGGGCTGCATGGCCATGTTTCAGAAGCATTCTCTCCTGACATTTCACCCAAATCTATGGCAGGTATCCTCAGAGACCATTGAACACTAATCAAGATGGCCAATTGCAACATTCACATTTGCCTCAAGCAGTCAAGAGTTCTTTCTCCCATCCTGGACATTCCACAGATATGTAAACCTCACTTGCCTCATTTCTAACAGACCTCACAACCTCTGAGGATGCCTGCCATAGATGTGGGTGAAACGTCAGGAGAGAATGCTTCTGGAACATGGCCAGACAGCCTTGAAAACTCACAGCAACCTAGTGATTCCAGCCATGAAAGCCTTTGACAACAAATTTAGTGAAATAATGTTATTTATGTTGTAATAATCAGAACTTCTGTATTTAATGTGCCTGTGACCTCACTACTTATGGTTCTGTTCCAAGACTGAAAAGCATTTCATGGGTATGATGAAACAGGCAAAGTTCCCCAAAATTTGTTCTTTATGGTGCCACAGGACTTTAGGTACATAGAAGACGTAAGGGAGGAGATGGGAGAGGGGTGCCTGCAGTTTTTTTTTAAAAAAAAACAACAACAGTGTTCTTCTTTTTGCATGCTTCCTTTGTTAGATTTGCAGCAGCCACTTTTAAAATAGCCCTCATAGGGTCTAATCCTTTATTTTCAATAAGTTTGCAGTCCAGGTCAGGATGACCCATGTTACCATGGAGTAAAGCAGAAACCCACTAGGGATCCAAATCCCAGTTACTCACAAAATTGAATACATTCAAACACAGGCTTCTTTTTTGAGTTGGTTATTATGGCCTTTTGTTGTATGAAAATTCAGTCTAATTGAGGGTGGAATGAAAATGTGTCTAACTCCATCACTTCCTTACTCTGATGTTTAGACTCTCATATTTTTACACATGATGATGGTGATTATTATTATTATTATTATTATTGCCTTTGAAGGATCCAGTTAGTCACTCTAATTTAGTAGTTCTCAACCTTCCTAATGCTGCGACTCCTTAATACAGTTCCTCATGTTGTGGTGACCCCCAACCATAACATTATTTTCATTGCTACTTCATAACTGTAATTTTGCTACTGTTATGAATCATAATGCAAATATCTGATATGCAGGATGTATTTTCATTCACTGGACCAAATTTAGCACAAATACCCAATACGTCCAAATTTGAATGTTGGTGGGAATATTGGTGGGGTTGTGTAGACATGCCTTGTTGTAGCCTCCTGCCATTTCATAGATCCTCGGGCTCACTTCAGCACTCATTTGGTTTGTTCGTCATTTTATATAATGGATACTATTTTACAATGCCATCAGGGCCGTAGACAGGATTTTGTTTCGGGGTGAGTTTGGTTCAGGGGGGCTGAGACTGGGTGGAAGAGGGTCTACCCTAGCAAACCTTTTGTATTGTTATCCCAATAACCCCATTAATGTGGGATATAATGAGCATGGTGATCAGATCATGATATGAATAAGCATAACAGTTTAAATAATGTATCAGTAAGGCCTTTTCGCGGACCACACTGAGAATTTCGGGGGGGGCTGAAGCCCCCTTAGCCCCCCCCTGGCTACATGCCTGAATGCCATTGTATATCAGCGGACCTTAACACCCCAAGAGCCCATTATAGTCACATGGTATTGTCTAGGACAGTGGTTCTCAACCATTGGTTCTCTGGATGGTTTGGATTTCAGCTCCCACAATTCTTAACAGCTGGTAAACTGGCTGGGATTTTGGGGAGTTGAACTCCAAAACACCAGGAGGACCAATTATTGGGAACCACTAGTCTGGGATAATTTGTGCAGTGGATAGAGTTCCTATTGCTGTTGTAGGATAGCAAGCTCTGACCTGTCACCTCTAGATGTGTTGAGGCACACCCTCCATCATCCCCAGCTCTTCACATCTACCTTGATAATCTAAATTGCTACAGTTATTTTGTGACCAATCTTTCTCTTCAGCCACCCAGATACATTTTCCTCATAGTGTGTTTTTAAGAGATAGTGAAGAATAGGGCATAATCTATATTCTATTAAAATGTATGACCACAGGTGTTCATTATATCGCACCATCCAGGTTCTCTCCCCCTAGGTATGGTGTGCACTATTAAACCAGTTATTGCAAGAACAATAATCTTTATAGTAATAGTTTTGGGACTACAAGTAGATATTGATGAAAGATTTGAACAAGCCAGAGCATCTTCTTCCGCTCTTTAATGTGATCGCAACTAGAGTAGATCTATTCAATCAATTGTTAAATGGTGTGCCTATATGTAGGATAAATCTAATTAATTTCATTGAGGTATTTCCTATCAGAATTAAAGTTTAGGCCCATACCTTGAAGTGTTTACATTTTGGGATTGCAAGTAGAAATTGGAGAAAGATCTCCTTTGATTTCCACGAGCCAGAGCATCTTCTTCCGCTCTTTAATGTGATTGCAACTAGAGTAGATCCATTCAATCAATTGTTGAATGGTGTGCCTATATGTAGGATAAATCTAATTACGTTTGTGGAGCTATTTCCTATCAGGATTAAACCTTGAAGTGTTTACTTTTTGGGATTGCAAGTAGAAGTTGGAAAAAGATCTCCCTTGATTTCCACGAGGCAGAGCACCTTCTTCCGCTCTTTAATGTGATCCCAACTAGAGTAGATCCATTCAATCAATTGTTGAATGGTGTGCCTATATGTAGAATAAATTTAATTGCTTCTAGGGAGGTATTTCCTATCAGAATTAAACCTTGAGCTCATGCCTTGAAATGTTTACTTTTTGGAATTGTAACTTCTGTTTTTCCCCATGCTTCAAAAGTAACTTTTCAAGGCTGTGATGTGTGTGAATGATGCATAATGTTTAAAAAGTCACGTGGAGACAAATCTCATTTCTGGGCATGAATACATTCCCACTAACCTAGTCATTTATAGCCAAGATTCTTGCCAGTGGAGGTTGCCTTTCCCTTGGCAAACATTTCACTACAGAGAGCTCTAATTACAGACTCTTCTAAGGGTAGTTTTAAAACCGGCTCCATTGTTCTGACAGCATTTCTGACTTTTCTCACAATTTTAGATTAAAATGAATCTTGCTTATATAAAGACCTCTTTTTCTGAAATCAAGATGCAATCAGGTGAGGTTTGATTAGAACAGTAGGGCTTATGTGTATGTCTATTAATGAATCTTGGAATTGTACTAGGCTTTTTAAACGGTTGGCTCATGTATTTACAGCAACTCCGCACAAGATTCTCCCTTCAACCAGTGAGACCCATGTCAAAACATATGGCATCTACAAGTACCCTTCAATCAGTGGTTCTCAACCTTCTTAATGCTGCGACCCCTTAATACAGTCCTTCATGTTGTGGTGACCCTCAACTATAACATTTTCATTGCTACTTCATAACTGTAATTTTGTTACTGTTATGAATTGTAATGTAAATATCTGATATACAGGATGCATTTTCATTCACTGGAACAAATTTGGCACAAATACCTGATATGCCCACGTTTGAATATCGGTGGGGTTGGGAGGGGATTAATTTTGTCATTTGGGAGTTGTAGTTGCTGTTATTTATAGTTCACCTACAATCAAAAAGCATTCTGAACTCCACTAACAATGGAATTGAACCAAACTTGGCACACAGAACTCCCATGACCAACAGAAAATACTGGGTTTGGTAGGCATTGACCTTGAGTTTTGGAGTTGTTGTTCACCAACACCCAGAGAGTAGTGTGGACTCAAACAATGATGGATCTGGCTCAAACTTGGCATGAATACTCAATACACCCAAATGTAGACACTGGTGGAGTTTGAGGAAAAATAGATCTTGACATTTGGGAGTTGTATTTGCTGGGATTTATAGTTAACTTACAATCAAAGAGCACTCTGAACCCAGCCCACACGATCTACTCCAAACTTGGCACACTAAATACAAACTTGGCCAACATTGAATACTGGTGGGGTTGGGATGGGAGTCTATTTTTTAATTGTGGGAATTGTGGTTCACCAACACCAAAAAAGAAGAGAAGAACAGGCAGACAGATCTTCAGCCTTCTCTGCCAAAAGGATTCCTGAGACCATCAAAAATATGTTTTCTAATGGTCTTTGGCGACTCCTTGGAAACCCCTCTCGTGACCCCCCAGGTTGAGAAACACTGATTTAAAGCTTTATCACATCCTTTCTCCTTATAAGTGTGTGTTATTTATATAGAAAAAAGCACTAGTAGTTACAAATCTCAAGACAGCCAATATTGTTGGGCTTTCTACTTTCACATTGTAAGAACATCATGTGTATGTGTGTTTGTAAAAGAGAGAGGGGGGATTATAGAATTTTATAATTGGAAGGAGCTCCAAGAACCTAGTGAAAAAACTATTAAAACAAGACACAAGAAAATTAGCAGAATTACCAAAATCATTTCAGCATTTACCTTAGAGAGGGTGTTTTTTAAATCGCATCTAAAATAAGACACAATGGTTACAATGCATTTAGGATCTGTAATGTACATAAATGATTGAACAGGTGTCCCAACTAGCTTTCACTGCAAACTGAGTTTTTTATGTAGTTGTTGGGGCGTGGTGCAGAGTCGAGGAAGCGTCTTAAAGGGATATGTAAACATTTGCTGGAGACATTGGTATTGAGCAGGAACAAAAGGCGTTTACTTTGCATGGAATTTATAAGGTAACGGATGTCAAAAGAAACTATAAAAGCTGGACTTACATCGCACAAAGCAGCTTTATTTATTTAAAACCCAGCCCTGTGCCTAACGTTCAGGGCTGACTATAATATTGGAAAGAACAAGACAAAAAAAGGATAAAATATAATTAATACAAAGTTCTGTTTCGATGAAAATACATGATATAGCATTATATGTCTTAATTTCTTTTATGTCTTGCACATGAAACTCCAGGCAAGGATTTTAGCAACACTCTACATGGTATTTTTCATATATATTACTAGGAATATAAAAACAGAGGGTTATTTATGCTGTTTGTAGCAACAAATACTGTGTTGATGAAGGCTTTCATGGTTTGCTGTCAGTTTTCCGGGCTGTATGGCCATGTTCCAGAAGCATTCTCTCCTGTCGTTTTGCCCGCATCTATGGCAGGTATCCTCAGAGGTTGTGAAGACTGTTGGAAACTAAGAAAGTGGGTGTAAGGACTCTCTATATTTCACTTTCAACTGTGGCCAGGTAGTTTTCTTATTCCACCCTTACCACCAACTTATATAAAGACTTCCTTATATTTCCACTTGCTGCCACCATATAATGTAATAAGTATTCACACAGGTCAGCTTCCCCACTGACCTTTCGATTACTGTGTCAGGGAAGGGTACCCCTCGATGTGTGATATCTGACGGTGCATGATTAACATTGCCACTCTGCTGTACCACCATTATTCTGCATGAATCAGCCATGTCTGGCTATGACTGCTTTTAAGATATAATTTCATGTGTTTTAACCCTATGTGTTTTATATGCTGTTTTACACACTGTTTTATATGCTGTTTTATATACTGTTTTTATATGCCGTTGTATGTGCTGTTTTTATATGCTGTAAACCGCCCTGAGCCTCGAGAGGGGCAGTTTATCAAATCGAATAAATAATAATAATAATAATAATAACTCAAACTCCCACTGACACTATTTGTTAACTTTTGCTGCCACCATTCACTCTACTTGGCTACACACTAGGAAGAAGTTGTTTTCAAGGCTTGTGTGTGAAGGAACTACATGGGGATATATCTTTGTTAAATAACTTTATTCAAACAATGTTCTAACCGTGGAGGTTTCAGAGTTCAAATCTTAGGTTACAGTATCTTCTTAGAGGCACGTATCTCAAGGTTACAATGCACTAACTATGGAGATGCAACTTGATACTATATACAGTAGCTGTACTCTCAGAACCAATAGCTCAGCAGTCTTTACATTAACTGCTTGTCCTTTAAACCCAACTGCTTTTCTAGCAGTTCAACCACAGCTTTCTTCTACTCTCTCACAGAGTAGAGTCAGAGTCCTTTTTAAAACCAGCTAACAGCTGGCTAAAATGGACTCTCTAACTCTCCACACACCCTCTCTCCTTCGACTTTCGCTGCCAACTCCCTACTGCTGAAGTTTGAATTTGAAGATTATAAGGTCAGTTGAAGGCTCCGCCTCCTGTTTCCATGGTAACGGAAACCCCTTGGAGGTTCTGCATGCTAATATCTCTGTTAACCCTTTAGGGTTTGCTAAGTTTTTACCCCTTCAACATATATATATATATATATATATATATATATATATATATATATATAATCACAACCATATTTAAAACCTGTAATAAAGAAATAGGACTTCACCACAGTGGGGTTTATATTTCTGTCCTTGCAGCCAGGCTTTGTAACTGCAAGGCCATTCAATGTTAATCAAGGTGACCCATTGCAACATTCACAGTTGCCTCAAGCAGACAAGAGTTCTTTTTCCCACCCTGGACATTCCACATGCAAAGCACCCGATGAACCAATTTGGTCACAGCATATTATTTGAGAACACAGAAGTGCTGGACCACTCTAACAACCACCATGTCAGACTGCACAGAAAACCCATTGAAATCCACACGCATGTGGACAATTTCAACAGAAAGGAAGAAACCATGACAATGAATAAAATTTGGCTACCAGTATTTAAAATACTAAAATCATAGCAGTAAATAAAGAACAACACTAAACAGGGGAATTCCAGACAAGAAACAATCAGGGCCAGCTAATAACCTCTAAACAAAGGATTCCTTCAGGCAATTGTATTTGTATTTTGTACCTTGTTTTTGTTGCTGAATTTCTTGAATTTGTTTTAAACCTTTAAAGTGTTTTGTATGTCTTTCAAGTGTGAACTGCCCCGAGCCTTTGAAATAAATAAATAAGAAGCCAGACCTTGAAACTGCCAGACCATTAAATGCTAATCAGGGTGGCCAATTGCAACATTTACAAATGCCTCAAACAGACAAGAGTTCTTTCTCCCATGTGGACATTCTACACATACATAAACCCCACTTACCCAGTTTCCAACAGATCTCACAACCTCTGAGGATGCCTGCCATCGATACGGGTGAAACGTTAGGAGATAATGCTTCTAGAACATGGCCATATAGCATGGAAAACTCACAACAACTCGAATATTTTATTACGAGAGCCTTGCTTTGGTTATAACTACTATTGGTTTTACCCCAGAGCATAAAAATGCTAGTTATCTGGACTGGAGCTGTCAAAATTCCTTCGTCACCAAGGTCATGACAGTTGCAGGATTGTAGCAGGACGGTTTAATGATTTGTCCTTTGATCAGTTAGTGATACAAGTCGGAACAGTTTCTCTGGAGCACCACCTGGTGGAAACTTCTTATTTGAGACACCTGGACACTTGTTAATTTTCACTATTTAAGGTACTGTACAGAACAGCATCAGTACAGATATAAGCATATATATAAATATCAATAAAATGGCATTTTTGCATTCAAGTGTCCTATAACTGCAGATGTAGTTGCTAAAGTCTAATGTAAAGGAAAATTTCAATCTTCAGTTTTATGTTGGTCCACTCAAGCTTCTTTAGTCCTCAGCTGCTTCCTTTATCATTTATTCTGTTGCTATTTTTGATGGTGTTGTATTGCTTTGTCTGCAAAACTGGGACTGTACCTGGAATATAGATGATGGGTACCAGACAAGATGGGGGTCAAAACCATCCTGCCAGGGAACAATGTTGTTTAGTGTGTTGTCGAAGGCTTTCATGGCTGGAATCACTGGGTTGCTGTGAGTTTTCCAGGCTGTATGGCCATGTTCCAGAAACATTTTATCCTGACGTTTCACCCACATCTGTGGCAGGCATCCTCAGAGGTTGTGAGGTATGGAAACCAGGCAGGTGAAGTTTGTATATTTCTCCCACCCTGGACATTCCACAAATATATAAACCTCACTTGCCCAGTTTCTAAAAGACCTCACAACCTCTGAGGATGCCTGCCATAGATGTGGGTGATACATGAAGAAAGAATGCTTTCTGGAACATGGCCATACAGCCCAGAAAACTCACAGCAACCCAATATTGTTTAGATTTGCAGAAATGGGAATGGCTGGGTGGGAACTATGGAGAACTAGACAGGTTCAGTGGCCACATAATGCAGAGCCAGAGTGGGCCTACAGATTCTGTTGAGCTGAAACTTCCAAAAGTCAACTGCAGAGAATGCTAATCAAGGCATAGGAGATGCAGTTCAGCAATGTCTGGAGGGATGGAGTCTGCCTATGGATAAACTAAAGACATGGTTTGAAGAGAAATATGGATAGCAGTGAAAAAACAGAACCCCCTTCTTAGATGGAAATGTCTGCTGGAAGGAACCCTGGACAAATACTTTTGAGAAGGGAAAGCACACAATAAGGTGTTGTTGCAGACCTCAGGCATGGGCAATCTATAGTTCTGAATGGTTCTAAAGTAGTTACAAAACTAAAGTTCTGGTGGTGAAAACTAGGGGTCGCTGGTGCTTTGCTGCTACAGTGTTGCTAAAGTTCTGGTGGTGAACATTTCAGAACTCTAACAAAACTTTCAAAATTTCATTATAAATGGCAGTTCCTAATTGGTTCTGTCTTAAAAATCCCCAATAATGAAATAATAATGAAATTTTGAAAGTTTTGTTAAAGTTCTGAAATGTTCACCACCAGAACTTTAGCAACACTGTAGAAACAAAGCACTACCACCACCTAGTTTTCACCACCAGAAGTTTAGATTTGTAAGTACTTTAGAACCGTTTAGAACCATGGATTGTCCATGCCTAGTAATTTAGTAATCCTTGTTCAAAGTCCTCTACAGTAAAGTTTCAGTGTTTTCTAGTAAGTGTTCTAGGGCAGGGCTATCCAACTTCTACCGGCCCAGGGGCCTGAATTCCGGTCACTGATGACCTGGGGGGCCGCAGGGTCTGCCCCCACCCCTGGCTCCACCCCCGCCCCCAGCTCCACCCCCTCACTGCCCCTGGCTCCGCCCCCAGCTCCGCCCTCTCCCGGCGCCCTCTCCCCTTATTTTTATTTAATATTAAATATATTTAATTCCATCATCCCCTCCCCCTTATTTTAATGTATCCCATCTCCCCTTATTTCATCTTTAAATATATTTAATTTTATATTTAATACATGAGTGGAGATGGGGGAGGGAATGAAGAGCCCCCTGAGGAGCCCCCTGCTTCGGCCTACCTTTTCCAAATGTGCAGGATCCAGGAGTACCCGGATGACAAGAGAGGCGACGACCGACTGAGTCGAAGAAGGTCCTAATCGCGTCTGTGGGCCTCAGCAATCCAGTAGTAGAGTAGCCGAAGAGTATCGTGAGAATACGCAATCCACACGGGATTTCACTGTCAACGCCGGCGTGATCTCGCATTGACAGCAAAATCCCGTGTGGATTGCGTATTCTTGCGATACTTGCTCCGAACCCGGAAGTAGGTATTTTTTTAAAAAATATTTATTTTATTTTTCAATTTTTATTTTTATTAAAAAGCTTAGGGGGTCGTAGGGAAGGGGCTGGGGGGCCGTATACGGCCCCGGGCCGCCAGTTGGACAGCCCTGTTCTAGGGATTGCAGAATGAATAGGTGCATGGTCCTCAATTACTCCTCCTTAATCCTCACACATAATTCCACTTCCCAAAATGCAAGATTTATGCAAAGCTATGTAAACAAGATCAATAAATAATTATATAAGTAGTAAAGAGTAGTGCACTTTTTGGTAATGCTGTGGGATCTCCTCCACATGATATAAAGCAGTTTTAAAGCTCAACATGTCGGCATTGTTTGTAGATGCCTCCAAGGTGATGTGGCCGGCATGACTGTATGGAGTGGTGTTACCTTCCCACCGGAGTGGTACCTATTGATCTACTCACATTTACATGTTTTCAAACTGCTAGGTTGGCAGAAGCTGGGGCAAATAGCGGGAGCTCACCCCACTCCCCAGATTTGAACCTCTGACCTTTCAGTCAGCAATTCAGCAGCTCAGTGGTTTAACCCGCTGCGCCACCCAAGCATGTCACCAACATTAAATGTTTGTAAAGCTCTGATTTAGAGGTTGGGTCCCTAAAGCAGGGGTAGGCAACCAATGGTCCTGTAAGATTTCAGGTCTCATGAGCCCTTAGCATTGGCTATGCTGGATAGCGGCTAAGAAAACTGATATCCAAGAATATCTGAAGGGTTGTACATTCTTCACTTCTAAGCTGGTGATTGATAAGTGAGGTAGATTGGCATATTGAAGTTTCCCATTCAGAGCTTTGAAAAGTGACTTTTGACAACACCACCCAGAATCTCCTGCCGGGCCCTGGCCATGATAGCAGGAATTCTGGGTGTTTGTATTTAATAATAAACTAGGCAAACATAAACTTATCTTAGAAGGTCAACAGTTTCAGTGTGACTGTGTTATTTCTTTGGCTTCCTTTTTTAAACAAGTGATTTGTTAGTTTAAGAAAATAATAAAACTAGTTGGTGTTTTCATTAACTATTGGCCTGTAAAACCTTGTTAAAAAGCAGCAGAAGGAGACGTCTTGGCTGGATTTTGTAAAATAAAGTAATTTGTTTTGAAACTATGAGTTGGATTCAGATTGGCAATTCTGTGCATTGAATTTGAAGGGGCTCCAACAGTCCACTGAAGAGGTTCTCAACTGGAGAAAAGAGATAGCAAAACAGTCCCTAACTGTTCCCCTTTCCTTATACATAATGCCTCATAATGCTCTCCATCTCTCCCTCACCATTTTTTATCTCAGTCAGAAAATATAGTCTCTTCCTTAATGTTTCCCCTCTCACTGGACCAAACCAATAACTCACAGGAGTTACATATTGGTTACTTCTGCTTTATCCCACATTCAGATTTGCAAAAAACAAACACCCCCCCCCCCCAACTGAGTAAATGTATACCTACAAGTTTCACTTACCCACATCTAATAAAATATGCTATCTCAGGAATTTTCTAGATTATTATTATTAATTTATACCCTGCTTTATCTCTACCGAAGGGGACTCAAAGTGGCCAAATCCTCCAGGTGATTCTGTTACATGCTTTCATAATAATAATAATAATAATAATAATAATAATAATGCACTTTATTTATATTCCGCTTTATCTCCCCGGAGGGACTCAGAGCGGATTACAGTATACAGATATAACATTCAATGCCTTTTACACAGTGAACAACAATGACATACAGTACGTACACAGACAAAGGTAAACACTTTCCCCTTTCATCTTTGGCGTGGGGAGATGCTGTTGTTCTATTTTTCCATGCTGAGGAGCCTGTTGCCCGTGGACATCTCTGTTTGTGTTTGCCGGTATGTCTGCATGGGGCACCCTTTGACCTTCCTGCTGAGTCAGTATCTATTGATCTACTCACATAGCATGCTTTCAAATTGCTAGATTGGCAAAAGTTAGAGGTAACAGCAGGAGCTCACCCTGACTTGTGGCTTCTGGTCAGCAGATTTCTTGCAGCTAGCAGTTTAACCTGCTCCAATACTGTGGCCCCTTAAACCAGATGCTTAAACCGGATGATCTAGATAATTTTATAGAGCCTCCAGTAAGACTCTGTGATAACATCTGGCAGAAGTTATTATTTCCAGAATCATTCATTTCAGTAGGATTTGCTATTATTTATGGTTTTCTGTTTCCATGATAAGTTGAGGAACGTATCCTTCATGAATATAAGAGTCATACTGTAAAAAAGTTACTTTGGAGAATGTGCCAGTAGAGTTAATTTTTGAAAATTGTAATTATATCAGAAATATCTCAGAGAAATAACTGTAACTAATTGTTTTTAAAATAACTTTCTAAACTCTAAGGAGAAATTTGAAGATGGACGCCTGCTAATTTCTGTGATCTGAGCAGCTTGAAATTCAAAAAAACATAGGCAACATCAGTAATTAAAACATAGCTGAAAATTTTTAATGATCAGAATTGTTTTATAGTTATTCATAAATTATTAAAATACGGAAACCAACGTAAGAAATAGTAAGACATTCCAGTAGAGTCACATGTTAATAATTAATATAACCAGCAGCCAGTTCCTCAAAAAGCCAAAATACAGCAAACGTTTCTTATAAATGCCAATGCGCAACCTACAAAAGTATGAAAGCGATTCTGCATCAATATATCAAAAGGATGGTTGCCATAAAAAAAAACCAAAGAAGTGCTTGTGTAAAATCTGTAAAGTAACCAAACAGATGCCCCCAGAAGAGAAAAGTAAATGAAGGTTTCCCTCCCGTGCTGATGGATTCCCCAGTGCCCCAAGCAAAAGTCTGCCCTATCTCTGCTTCCATCAGTACAGGTTGTCTCTGTTTCTTTTCTTTTTCAAATATCTATGAACTTGCTGTCTGCCTTAATCTCTCTAAGTAATGCCCAAGCCCTGAGGAAATGCTGCTTGGGTATTGATTTTTGAAAGAATCACCCACATAGATCTTTTTGTTGCCTTTGCTTGGCAAATGAGATACCATAAGATAGCATTAGCAGTATCTTCCCCAAAGCAAGAAAGAGAGTTTGTCTAGTCACCTGTTTGATTTACCTAAAGGTTCAAGCTTGGAGGATTCATTTGGTGGCCTGCCTGCCTGCCTGCCTGCCTGCCTTCCTTCTTGCCTTCCTTCTTGCCTTCTTGCCTTCTTGCCTTCTTGCCTTCCTGCCTTCTTGCCTTCCTGCCTTCCTGCCTTCCTGCCTTCCTGCCTTCCTGCCTTCCTTCCTTCCTTCCTTCCTTCCTTCCTTCCTTCCTTCCTTCCTTCCACCAAGAGACCACCAATGGGTTTAGTAGGAACGCTTTTAAGAAGCGTTAATCAGGTGGATCTAGCTGACCTTTACATTTTGCAAATTTAACTTCACTCATCTCTTTCTGGTGTTAACATTAAGAACAACCTTGAGTCCTGCTGTTCCTATAACCCAGTGGTTCTCAACCTTCCTAATGACATGACCCCTTAATAAACACCTCATGTTGTGGTGACCCCCAACCATAACATTATTTTTGTTGCTACTTCATAACTGTAATTTTGCTATTGTTATGTAATGTAAATATCCGATATGCAAGATGTATTTTCATTAATTTGGCACAAATACCCGATACGCCCAAATTTGAATACCAGTGGGGTTGGGTGTGTGTGTGTGTTTGATTTTGTCATTTGGGAGTTGCAGTTGCTGGGATTTATAATTCACCTACAAAGAGCATTCTCAACTCCACCAATTTCACACAGAACTCCCATAACCAACAGAAAATACTGGAAGGGGCTGGTGGGCATTGACCTTGAGAGTTTTGGAGCTGTAGTTCAACTACATCCAGAGAGCACTATAGACTCAAACAATGATGGATCTAGAACAAACTTGGCATGAATACTCAGTATGCCCAAATGTGAACACTGGTGGAGTTTGGGGAAAATAGACCTAGACTTTTGGGAGTTGTAGTTGCTGGGATTTATAGTTCACCTACAGTCAAAGAGCATTCTGAGCCCCACCAATGATAGAATTGGGTCAAACTTCCCACACAAAAATCCCCATGACCAATAGAAAATACTGTATTTTCTAATTATCTTTGGCAGCCCATCTGACACCCCCTCATGACCCCCTTTCAAGAGGTTTCAACCCCCATGTTGAGAAATGGTGCTAAAACTCATGATCACTAGCCATTATGACTGGGATTAATAGTACTTGGAGCAGGAATGGCCAATTTATTAATATCATGATACCAGATCAGTTTACTTTGTGTGATTTCTGGCTCTTCCCAGAAATCTCTCTCCTAGAGTATCAGTTATGATATAACAGTGCCCATGCATGCGTCAGATCCTGTCTGGTCTTCAAAGTTAAGTGGGGCCAGACTTGGTTAGTACTTGGATGGGACACAGCTATATTTCAGAGGAAGGAACTGACAAAGCCATCTCTGAATATTCCTTGCCTAAGAAAATTCTATGAAAAATTCATACAGTTGCTATACATCAACAGCCAACTTGAAAGCACATACACACATCTAAAGCATGGAGATGAAATCCAAATATCTGTATGATAATAAACGATTCTCTCTGGGGCATTCAGAGCAAATGTAATGGAGCATTAACATCATCTAAAGCATGAGGCTAAATGAAAACTAAGAACATGTTCAGGAATTGTCTATGGCTCTGGGTTGGCTGCTTGTAAATTGCTTTTCCTATTTAAATCCCCCCACTGTGACTAAAGTAACCTAATAGGGTGGTGCACTGAGGCATGAAAATGTATCCCAAATCATTGATCTGCCTTAACTCTAATTGAATTCTCTCCAGCTACAGTCCAAAATAACATAGCATTAATACTGATATGACAGCTTTTTGCCTTTATGTGTGCACACCATGAGTATGCTATTATTGATTGTTAAAGAGCCCTGATATACAGTATTACCATTGCAGGAGGGGGATATTCAGTCTTCCAAAATGATAGTCTGCTATATTCACTGCATTATCTTCATTTTGCTTCTCTGCAAAAAGGGGGCAGAATTCTCCATGGGTTGAACTCATAGTTGTGAAGGGCAGAGGTTTTCCACATTGAAGAAATGTAGCAGCTTAGAGAAAGATTGAGAAAAGAAGCCAATATGAAAGAATAAGCAAATGGTCATAATAAAGATAGTTGCAAAACAAAAAGAGAAAGTTGTAGTATTGCTTAAGCCACAAACATTTGTTATCCTTCCAAGATGTAGTCATATGGCAGCTGGGAAGTGTTCAATGGCCCATTGAGGTCTATAGATTCCTGTTCTTTAGATTTTGGGAAAGGTACATTTTGTACTACAGCTCCCAGAATCCTGCAACCTGTGGGCATGCTGTATGGAAGATTCTGGGAGAGCAGCCTTCTACCATGTATATATTCTGTTACTGGAGAATGGCCTGGAAAAAAGCTTATATTTAGACAGAGAGTGCTGTGTTGCTACATGCTTGTAAATCTGAGTAAAATGGCTTCTTTCCCCTTCTCCTCCTTGAGTTAAAGTTCACCTTTGTTGTTTGTAGGCATGGAGTACCATGATACCATCAAGTACAGAAATGCCGCTGTGCTCCTAACTCGGTCAAGCAAACAAGCTGAGCCAACTTCTCCAGTAGATAGTAATATCAGTCCTAGTAATCAAATGAATGCTGCCAAGTTCCCCATGCAAGGTGCATTTGCTTTACCTCTGTGCAGCTTTTCTGAATGAGTTAGGGAGGGTTTCCATCAAAATGTTCTTGGGGTAAGAAAACTTCCTTTATGGCCCTTACAACATTTTATGGGCATTATCAATACTTTCAAGACATAGTCAGAAAGCAAGTATGGTGTACAGCTGTCCCTCCACAATTGCAGTTTTGACTTTTGTGGATTGGATTAATTATGGATTGGATTAAAATGTTCTGTCCAGTAATCTCTAGGTTCTCTAGTGTGACTCTTTGGTCAACTTCTTCCCTGTCATGCTGGAAGACCTAGAGCAATGGTTCTCAACCTATAGGTCCCCAGATGTTTTGGCCTACAACTCCCAGAAATCTCAGCCAGTTTACCAGCTGTTAGGATTTCTGGAAGTTCAAGGCCCAAACAGCTGGGGACCCACAGGTTGAGAACTACTGACCTAAAGGTTTCTAGGGAGAACACCTCTCTAGGAATCTCTAGGTCAGAGTTTCTCAAACTGTGCTCCACCAGGCTTCAGATCCCATAATTCCTAACAGCTGGTAAATGGACTGGGATTTCTGAGACCTGAAGTGCAAAACACCTGGAGGAGCACAGTTTGAGAAACACAGCTCTAGGTCATCCAATGAGATTCTATGTTCAGCTTCCAGAGAGTAGTTATTTCAGGTAAAAAAAGTCAATTACACTACTTTATTTGGTTTTTCACAGGGGTCTTGTGCCACTCACCCCTGTGATTGTGGGGGTTCGACTGTAGTGATCTGAATGTTGGACTAGAATTATTTCTAGTCTACGCTAGCAAAAGCCCCTGTACTGCAATAATAATAATAATAATAATAATATATTTATATTCTGCCCTACCTCCCGAAGGGGACTCAGGGCAGATCACAGTAAACATACACGACAAATATTATATTCTGTTTGGATAGATAGGACAGAAACAGATAGAAAGGAGGTATGTTGTGTCGATGTCCAGTTTAATGGCATCTTTGAGGTTGTGCTCAAATCCAGCCACAGGGGGGAGTTGTCGCCCCATCCTCTATTTATTTATTTATTTATTTACTTCATTTATATTCTGCCCTTCTCATCCCGCAGGGGACTCAGGGCGGGTCACAATAAACATATACAGGCAAGCATTCAATGCCTTTAGACACACAAACACAAGACAGACAGAGGCAATTTAACATCGGGCCACTAGAAGAGCTGTCACACTCCTTCATTCCTTTAGCTGAGATCTTTATGGCTTCGTAATTCAGTTAAATTTAGCCTCCCCACTAAGTGGTAACTTAAATTTCCTATTTGACAGATGCAACTGTCTTTCGGGTTGCAAAGGTCGACAACAGGCTACACAATAGTTCGAGAGCCTACCTCGACCTGGGCAGGCCTCAAACTCATGACCTTCTGGTCAGTAGAGATCTTATGCAGCTCACACCCAGCCAGCTGTGCCACATTCCCAATGTCTATGACTTCCTCCTTCCTTTTGGTCACCAGGTATTTTCTGGCCTTTTTCTTTTTATTGTGTTGTAAAATACCTCCCCTGCTTTTCAGCCTGAACAACTTCAAGGCAGGATTAGACAGATTCATGGATACCAAGTGTATCGGTAGTTACTGAAAAGGACATTCAAGTGCCACCTCGGAGTTGGTTGAGGTAGGCAGGATTTCCCTGGGTACTGGTTGTGGGGGTCGGGAGCAGGTGAGGGTTTTGCCCTCCTTTCTGCTAGAGATCCCCGTGTACAACTGGTGGGCCACTGTGTGATACAGGATGCTGGACTAGATGGGCTGAGGTCCGATTCAGCATGGCTCTTCTTATGTTCTTATGTTCTTAGTGGTACCTATTTTCTCTATTTACATCTTTAAGCTGTTTTCAAAATACTTAGGTAAACAGTGAGCTGTTCTGATAGTGAAGTGATCATGCAGGTCCGCGGCTTTGAACTGGCAACATTTCAGTTAGTAGATCTTATCACTGCTTGTGATTTACCAGCTCTGCTAAAGCCCAGCCCTTCATTTCATCCCAGAGTTGTGGGGATTTGGAGTTTAAAGTGGCTGTCCCGCCTTGGAAACCTTGGGGTATCCTGCAATGTTGGAGCAATCTGGAATCAGGCTTGATTTTAAACACCAGCGTCATCACCCTTTCCCTGCACTTATAATGAATCGTGGCCATATCTTCTACTCCTAGCCAGTCACGGAAGTGGTCCAAAAGATTAACTTTCCAAAGCTCTTCCCTGAGGAAACAATAAAGACCAAGCAACTGTTTCAAGATGAGTAGAAGCTGAATTGCACTTATTGATTTCAATGAATCAAATGACTGGGCATTTCTCATAAACCCACCCACAGGCTTCGAGTAAATTTCTTTTATTGATTCTAATGTTTCCCATGTTGGATTAGTTGAGTTGTTGGAGCCATTCTGTCCTTGTTTGATTGTTATGCTCAAATCCTGAATAAAGAAATGATTAATTAAGGTAAACTAATTTCCATTTCATGGAAGCTGATTTCTCTAGGGTTGTTGCAAATAGAACCTTCAAGATCAATGAGCGGCTCCATGCTTTTCTCTGAGTCCTCTTTTTAGTTGGGAAGGAATGTACCTTTATAGCTCTTTTTTTTACTCTTTCCCTCTCCAATCAGATTTTCATCACAGTGAACTGCTTGAGCACAGACTTTTCTTCACAAAAAGGAGTCAAGGGTCTTCCTTTGATGATTCAGATTGATACGTACAGCTACAATAATCGCAGCAATAAGCCCATCCATCGAGCTTTCTGCCAGATCAAGGTTTTCTGTGACAAGGTAAGTGTGTGCATGTGCGTGCACCACCTAAAAAGACTAATTGCTAAACACAGAACATGTGGTCAAGAAACAGAGCTTGGAAAACGTGTTGTCAAAGGCTTTCATGGTCAGAATGACTGGGTTGCTGTGAGTTTTCTGGGCTGTATGGCTATGTTCCCGAAGCATTCTCTCCTGATGTTTCACCCACATCTATGGCAGAGGTTGTGAAGTCTGTTGGAAACTAGGCAAGTGAGGTTTATATATCTGTGGAAAGTCCAGGGTGGGAGAAAGAACTCTTGTCTGCTTGAGGCAAGTGTGAACGTTGCAATTGGCCACCTTGATTAGCATTGAATGTCCTTGCAGCTACAAAGCCTGGCTGCTTCCTGCCTGGGGGAATCCTTTGTTGGGATGTGTTAACTGTACCAGATTGAATCTTGTCTGGAATTCCCCTGCAAAGAATTGTTTCTCCCACCCTTGACATTCCACAGTTAGATAAACCTCACTTGCCTAGTTTCCAACAGGCCTCACAACCTCTGAGGATGCCTGCCATAGATGTGGGCGAAACATCAGGAGAGAAGGCTTCTGGAACATACAGCCCAGAAAACTCACAGCAACCCAGAGCTGTTGGACTAGCCATACTGGCTGAAGGATTCTGGGACTTACGGTGCAAAAGAGTATTTTTTCTAAACTTTTTTCATGTAACAATTAGTTTAGCTATTGGATGTATTCACTAGTAATTTGTTTAGGTCATATTTATTTATTTTTGTTTCTATTTTGTTGTTTTTCTCTTTGGTTTCCCCCCGTCTTTTTCCCTCTTTGCCAACATGACTGGCAGCACCAACCAATTTTGTCACCATGTTATATTCCTAGAATAACTTGGGAATTTTTCCATTTTGTTGCTGGTCACCTAAATTTCATGCCTCCATCCTACACAATCCTGAGGTTCTTTGCAGTTTGATGAGGTATTAAGCACCTCCACATTTCCCAAATTACTTATTCATGCTACAGCTGCCATAATTGAAGAGTTAGTGTGGTGTAGTGGGTTTGAGAGTTGGACTAGGACGTAATGGGAAACCATGGTTGAATCTCCACTCAGCCATGAAAACCCACTTGGTGGCCTCGTGCAAGTTACTCTTTCCAGCCCAAATGGAAGGCGATGGCAGACTCCCTCTGAAAAAAAACTTGTCAAGAAATCCTGTGATAACATCCCTTTAGGGCAGGCTCTCTCCAGGTGTTTTGGACTTCAATTCACACAATTCCTAACAGCCAGTAGACTAGGTTGCTGTGAGTTTTCCTTGCTGTGTGGCCATGTTCCAGAAACATTCTCTCCTGACCATTCACCACATCTATGGCAGGCATCCTCAGAGGTTGAGAGGTTTGTTGGAAACTAGACAAGAGAGGTTTATATGTCTGTCATAAACCCATGGCACGAGAACAGTACGTGTGAAAAGGATCTTGGAGTCCTCGTGGACAACAAGTTAAACATGAGTCAACAATGTGATGCAGCAGCAAAAAAAAAGGCCAATGGGATTTTGGCCTGCATCAATAGGAATATAGTGTCTAGATCCAGGGAAATTATGCCCCCCTATTCTGCCTTGGGAGACCATATCTGGAATACTGTGTCCAATTCTGGGCACCACAACTGAAGAGAGATATTGACAAGCTCGAATGTGTCCAGAGGAGGGCGACTAAAATGATCAAGGGTCTTTAGAACAAGTCCTATGAAGAGCGGCTTAAAGAGCTGGGCATGTTTAGCCTGAAGAAGAGAAGACTGAGAGGAGACATGATAGCCATGTATAAGTATGCGAGAGGAAGTCATAGTGAGGAGGGAGCAGGCTTGTTTTCTGCTGCCCTGGAGACTAGGATGTGGGACAATGGCTTCAAGCTACAAGAAAGGAGATTCCATCTGAGCATTAGTAAGAACTTCCTGACTGTGAGAACCATTCAGCAGTGGAACTCTCTGCCCTGGAGTGTGGTGGAGGCTCCTTCTTTGGAGGCTTTTAAACGGCGCCTGAATGGCCGTCTGTCGAGGGTGCTTTTCCTTCATTTTTCAAAATATAGACATATTTACATATAGGAGACGGGAAATGAGGGTAAGAAAACATACAAGGAATTCATAGGAAGGGAGGGGGAAATCATGGAGGGCCTCGGGAGAAATCATATTAACCCCCCAAAGTTCATAAAGTTTATAGAAAGTCCATAAGAGTTCATTGGGGGTGTATTGGAAGCCCTAGGAACACTCGGAGTCCATTCATAAAACAGGAGTTTCATTAATAAAAACGAATCCAATTAATAAATAATAGCCAAATTGGTCAGATGCTAGTTTGGGTTACAGGGGCGTTGCCATGCGGGGCCATAGAAAGCGCCTTAGGTTCCCACATGGGGAGAGATTGGGGAGTATGGGATCATAGTCCTTGGCAAAACTATGAATTCCCTGTTTTTGAACTATCTTTTACAGAGTCCTGGGGGTTACCCCCGATCTCATGAGGATGCCTGCCATAGATGTGGGTGAAATGTCAGGAGATAATGCTTCTGGAACATGGCCATACAGCCCGGAAAACTCACAGCAACCCAGTGATTCTGGCCATGAAAGCCTTCAACAGCCAGTTAGGAATTGTGGGAGTCGAAGTCCAAAATATTTGGAGGGCCAATGTTTGCCCATGCCTTTTAGGGTCATCATCAGTCAAATATGACTTGAAGGCACACAACAAGCTTTGCATTAAGGTTCTTGGTCTTCCAAGAAGTTTTAGTGCATTTCAGTGCCATCGCTGCATCTCATCCCATCCAAGTCAATGAAGAGAGGAAATAGACACGTCCTAGTTGCTTAGCAACCATGAACTTAGATGAGGCAATATCTAATGTGAGCTATAAGGAAGAATGATGAAGCCGTCTGTCTCAGAACTACTTCTCTTATCTCTTTCTTCACATCTTGGACGTCTTTGTTACTTAGGGGCAATCCAACAGATTAGAGAGATAGGGGGAAATGCCAACAATTATTTGCAACTTAATTATCAATGTCCGCATTGCTTCAGTGATGAATCTTGCTGTATTTTAATGGTAATTTTTTAATTGCAGAGATGTAGATGCTAAAAGCCCAGTAAATATCAAAGGCATGAGTACTGCCCTCCCCATCCCCCCCCACACACATTTGTCAGTTTTTGAAAAATAGCATGGGAAAGAAAAGAAAAAGATCTAAAGGAGCCCAGTCGTCATCAAGGGTGACCTACTGGCGACAGGGAGTGAAGCCTTTGAATTATACATATTCATCACTTTGACTATCTATCCGTTTAATTGATACTTCACATTCATGGTTGGGCAGCAGGAAATGAGTCTTGACAGATCTAATCAAAACCATCTAAATGTGGAGAGGGAAAAACACAAATGTAGTTGAAAGGTTACCCATATCAAACCTGGAGCCTGAGTCGCTCTGTGAGATTTTTAGAAATAGAACATACAGTCTCCCATACTCAGAACTGGAAAATTAACTGTTTTGACTGCCAGTCCCCAAATCCCCCAGCCTATGCTGCCTTGGATGCTGTAGGAGTTACACTAAAACAACAACAACAAACACCTCCCCAGCTCTGCCTAAGCCTTAGATCAGCAATCCTTTGTCCCACAAATCCATTCCATGGCTTATTCTCATTGAGTTGTTTAGTTCTAGAACTTATGCCAAATTTCCTCAAATCTATGCCATATTTTCAGATGTTGGGATGCACTGCTATTCCTTTTATTAATAATAAAAGAAAAGGTAAAAGTTTTCCCCTGACATGAAGTCCAGTCGTGTCTGACTCTGGGGGTTGGTGCTCATCTCCATTTCTAAGCCGAAGAGCTGCCATTGTCCATAGACACCTTCAAGGTCATGTGGCCAGCATGACTGCACGGAGCTCTGTTATCTTTCCACCAGAGCAGTACCTATTGATTTATTCACATTTGCATGTTTTCGAACTGCTAGGTTGGCAGAAGCTAGGGCTAACACCAGGAGTTCACCCTGCTCCCCGGATTTGAACCTGCAATCTTTCAGTTTAACCCACTGCGCCACTGGGGGCTCCACTTTAGTATTAATGCATTATTTTACTTTATTAATAATATTGTCCTAAAATATTATTTCCATGAAATACCATTTATTACCAAGACTTTGCTATCCATTGATTACTGGCAGTCCTATTTAGGCAGTGCCTGAGGGCAAACACTTAATAGAAGTACATGAAAGTTTAGTTCATGCTGTACTTTGATTCAGAATTTGAGAACTGATGGCTCAGTTGTCCCAGTGGTATGGAGTATTATTCTCAAATATGTAGAACTGGTTCTGTGGTAAATCTCATCCAGAGCTTGGAAAAGTGGTGTTTTTGGACTACAGCTTCCTGTCTTTCCAGGTTGCGGTTAAACAGACCCCTTGGCTTTCTGGTACGTAGGGCCCCTTCCACACAGCTGAATAACCCCCCACCCCATTATCTGCTTTGAACTGAAATATATGGCAGTGTGGACTCAGATAACACAGTTCAAAGCAGATATTGTGGGATTTTTATGCCTTGATATTCTGGGTTATATGGCTGTATGGAAGGGCGCTATGTTTCAGTGCATAGACCCTGTAGTAATTTCCAGATTGCAGATTACTCAGTGTTACTTATGCTCTTGCTTGGATGGGGCTGTGAAAAGAAAGGATGGATCAACATGTATGAGGCTCCTGCTTTAGTCGGTTGGCTGCAGGTTGTAGGATGAGAATGTGACCGATTTTACAGAGGCTTGTTCTTCGTTTGAATGCCTTTTTCTCAGTTTAATGATTTATAACCACAAAAATTACGATCCCACCTCCAGTGAGGACTTGGGCAGAAGACTGGACAAGCAAGTAGGTCATCTGGTGATTGGGTTGCCAGTTGAAACAGGTGTAATGGCTAGGTAGAACCATTCTTCTCTTAGACTATTCCTTGTAGCTCGAGGATGATGTTCTTCCAGATATGGTGTCTTGGCGGTGGGTCTGTTGGTGGCTGTGGAGCCCTATTCTTGATCCGCATGTTCTCCCGCAGTGAGGATATTGGTTTCCACATGGAAGGTGGTCTCAGTCAGAGTTGGCTTGATACGCCTTTCTCTTGGCACCTTTCTCCCTCCATTCTTGCCTCTTTGAATTCTGCTGCACTGCTGGTCACAGCAGATCTCCAGTTAGAGTGCTCAAGGACCAGGGCTTCCCAGTTCTCAGTATCTATGCCACAGTTTTTAAGGTTGGCTTTAAGCCCATCTTTACATCTCTTTTCCTGTTCTTGAGTTCGGAGTAGAGTAACTGCTTTGGGATACGGTGATTGGGCATTTGGACAATCTGGCCAGTCCAGCGGAACCAGAACAAGTTAATTGGAACACACAGGCCCCTCATCATGACAAGGTGACAATCCATCGAGGGGTTAGGTAGAGCCATCACAGCCTTAAAAAGGATGGAGCAATGGCTCTTATTCCACCTGGCAACCATATCTGGTCATCTGCTCTCCCACAATGGTGAAATGTATTGTATGTCATTATTTCAAAATCTATACATATGCAAATTCTCAGAAAACAAAACCAATGACTATAGATGATTTACGTAACTTTAAGGACATTGAAATAGTTCAAGATTTGCCATATCTTGGTCATTAGTTGGAATGGAGGCTGCAGTCAAGTAAACAAAAATGACCAGAATTTGGAAAGGCAGCTATGGAGGAACTAGGCAAGTTCCAAAAATATGAAGATTTATCATTGAATACTAAAGTTAGGATTTTCCATGCTATCATATTTCCAATTTCTGTGTATGGCTGTGAAAGATGGATAGTGAAGAAAGCTGATAGGAATAATATCAACTCATTTGAAATGTGGTGCCAGGGAATAGTTTTGTGGGTATCATGAACTGCTGAGAAGACAAATAAATGGCTATTAGAGCAAATAAAGTCTGAACTCTTCCTAGATGCTAAGATGACTACATTGATACTGTCAATCAAGGAAGCCACAGCTCCAATTCTGCAAGGGATATTGATGATAAAGTGATCTGGAGGTCTTAGGGTCACCACAAATCGAAGATGGCTTGACAGAGGTTAATAAAAACAATATACTGCCATATTAGCCTGTGCAGGTATTATGCAAATCTGTTCCTCCTTTCCCCCCTTTTTTCTTGGCCATACATTTCCTCTTATTTTCAGAAGTTTACGTCGTTGCCATCCCACAAGGCTGCAAGATCCAATGTATACAATGGTTGGAGCTTGGCAATCAACATCTAATAGCTTCATCTTTAATTTCTCCAAAAAAAATTGCATCAAAAAAATAAAAGACAGCTTGAGGTTATGTGGGTGATTGCAATGCAGTTGGGTCCTTTCACTCTTCACAATTATAGTGCTGTCATTCCACTTTAACTGTTGTAGCTGCATCCTTGTAGTTTGTAGTGTGGTGGAGCACTAGAGCTCTCTGGCTGAGGATTCTAAATACCCCTCCCTAAACTGGAAATCACACAATTCCATAGGATTTAACCATGGCCCCTCAATACCAGCAGAAGTAAATTAGGCTATGCCAGTCCCAATTGAATGTGTGGGATTATTCCACCAGGTTACTTATGCCATCTAGTGGTACAGTGTGAAAATAATGCCTGCTTTAGTAAAGATTTAAGATGGCTGGGCTATGAATTGTTGGAAGAATGGGAGGGTACTTGATGTGTTATATAGGGCTCCCTCTTCTTGCTCCAAACTTATCCTCCCAACAGCTCTTTGAGAAAGAGTTAGGTTGTCTCAAGATGTATTTGCCTATTTGCTTATTTTGTTTAGTCATATCTATCTCTTATCGGTCATTTATATATTTCTGTTATCTATATATATACCCACACAAGAGCCACCATGGTGTAATGTTTTGAACCTTAGGGCCCTTCCACACAGCCCTATATTCCAGAATATCAAGGCAGAAAATCCCACAATAGCTGAGTGTGGACTCAGATAACCCAGTTCAAAGCAGATATTGTGGGATTTTCTGCCTTTATATTCTGGGATATAAGGGTCCTGAGCCTACAACTCTGGAAATCAGGGTTCAATGCTCCATTTGGCTATGGAAACCTACTGTGTGACTTTGGGTAATTAACATGCTGTCAGCCCTAGAAAGGCATATGATAAAGTTGCCTTAGAGTCGCCATAAGCTGGCTATGACTTGAAGGCACAACATCCAAACATATATATACATGTTCAAAATGGCTTTCAACAGAAAAATAATCAGAATAAAAATCACAGTAGCATCAACTAGATAAAATCAAAACCACAATATCCAGAAAGGAAAGCTTTATATCTATTTTGGATGAGATGAAAGACAAAGAGTTCCTCAGGCAGGTTGTTGATTCTAAAAACCCCAAATGTTACCTGCTGACTTTTGGGTTACATGAACAGCTGAAATAAATAAAAAAATATTTCGGCTTAGAAATGGAGATGAGCATCAACCCCCAGAGTCGGGCATGACTGGACTTAATTTTTGAAGGTCAGAATTATATGCTTTGATGAACAAAAGTGAATCAGGGGTTTTGGTAGAATGTAAGGCCTCTCTAACCTTTTTTTATCACACCTCCCAAAGTCTTCTAGCCAATATGCCCAATGCTGGGAGATTTTGGGACCTGTAATAAAATGATAATAATCATGAACATGATGATGATGATGACAATGACGAACCTGATGATGATGAGGATGACGTTTCTAGTCTCCAAGTGTGGAATCTGTTTTTACAAGAACAATCACAAGTGCATGATTGATTTTCAAAACAGATGCAGATGCTCTTGACTCTGCAGCATTAAACAATTGCTTATCAGCTTTGTACTGAGCTTTGCTTCCCTTCAGTCTTAATCAAAACACCCTTTCACCTTCTGGTGAACAGTTATTCCTAATTATCATTAAATGATAGGATTGTTTAAAATTCCTTAAATAGCATTAAGTAGGTTGTCAAGGAAACAGCCACAACACCAAATCAGTGCAATAGGAACCTATAACAGGGAGGCTAGAATTACTGTGCTGCTTATCTTGGTTTTTCAGATAAATTATGCAGTTTTATATAATTTAATATCACATTCTCTTTTTAAAAGAATGCAACATTTCAGCTCTATTTCCCCCAGTAAAAGCAGCTGTATCTTCCATCCTTTCGACCTGTAAACAAAGGAAGACATCTTTGAGGAATTAAGCCAATAATGTGCCTATACCTAGCTTTAACAAAAATGCCAGTATGTAAATATATGTTAGGAGTCCCCAGTGGCACAGTGGGTTAAAGCGCTGAGGTTCAAATTCAGGGAGCGGCGTGAGCTCCTGCTGTTAGCCCCAGCTTCTGCCAACCTAGCAGTTCGAAAACAAATATAAGTAATAATAATAATAATAATAATAATAACTTTATTATTTGTGAGTCGCCCTCCACCACTGGTGCTCCGGGCGACTTACATCATTTAAAAACCCAAAAATACAACAGTTTAAAACATAGGTACACACGCCAGAAAGGCTCAGTCTCCAGGCGTCCGATCAAACCCCAAATGCCTGGCAGAAGAGCCAGGTTTTCAGGTCCGATAGGAATCTGATTTGGGCCGATGTGGCCCTGAGGGCAGGCGGGAGGGTGTTCCAGATCATGGGAGCCACCACGGAGAAGGCTCTCCGTCGGGTCTCCATCAGCCGAGCCTCTCTCACCCCAGGGATGGCTATACGATCACCATTTATGGCACGCGCTGGCCTCTCGGTGCGTTGGACTGTCAGCCGATCGCCCAGATAGGCTGGCCCAATATTATGCCGTGCTTTAAAGGTGAGCGCCATAAGTTTGTAAATCACTCTGAACTCTGTGGGCAGCCAATGAAGATCTTTTAAAATGGGAGAGATATGGTTTCTGACAGATGCCCCAGAGATGAGTCTGGCCGCTGCGTTCTGAATGAGCCTCAGCCTCCGAGTTGTAGACAGAGGTAGGCCCGCATATAGGGCATTGCAATAATCAAGGCGCGAGACGACGGTGGCATGTATCACAGTTCTCAATGCCTCTGATGGTAAATAGGGGGCCAACCGTCGGGCCCTGCGAAGATGGAAAAAGGCGCCCTTAGCTGCGGCCTGGATCTGGGCTTCCATCGACAGTCTCTCGTCCAGAATCACTCCCAAGCTCTTCACCGCCGGAGCCGGGGATAGGGGCTCGCCTTCGAAGAGTGGTAGTGGTGAGTGAGGGTCGGGTCGGCCAGGCCAGAGAATCTCCGTTTTAGCCGGGTTGATTTTGAGTCTGTATGCTCTGAGTAGATCAATAGGTACCGCTTTGGCAGGAAGGTAACAATGCTCCATGAAGTCATGGAGCATTGGAGTAAACACCTTGGAGGGGTTTACGGACAACGCTGGCTCTTCGGCTTAGAAATGGAGATGAGCACCAACCCCCAGAGTCAGACACGACTGGACTTAATGTCAGGGGAAAACCTTTACCTACCTTAACCTAAATATATGTACAAGTAATCATACTGACTTCTGTGGGAGCAGTGTGCGGTAATCATTTGAGTGTTAGGCCAGCATTCTGGGAGATCGGGATTCAAATTCCAGGCCATTTACACATCACTTTTCAGTAGCATTCAGTGCAGACACACCAATCACATCCGAATGTGTTCACATCCATCTGTACATATTTACTCAAGGCAGTCTTCAAAGGCTCCCAAACTGGCCAGTAAGACTGACTTACAGTATCAGATACTTTTCCCTTCTAGTTACAGATAATAACTTTCATATATGGTTGTAACGCATAACAATATCAACCAATCAACTGAGAGAGGGAGGGACAGAGGACAGAACTAACCAACCAATTAACTAACTCAAGAACTATTGTGACTAGCATGTGTACTTACTTACGAAAGTCTCCAGAAACTAATGTTGCTTTGCTAATAGCTAGAATGGTTAAAATGATACAGTGAAACCAGATACAGTGAAAACATCTGTCCTTGCACTTTGCTACTCTGCTATTGGTTATGCAAGCCCAGTATGGAACACATCTCACCGCACTAAAGCAGTGGATGTGGCTCTTAATGAGACATGCCGCATCATCACAGGATGTCTGTGCCCTACACCAGTGTTTCCCAACCAGTGTGCCGTGAGCAATCATTAGGTATGCCGTGGGAAATTAGAACCTCCAATACCCTTACTTATTAAAGGAGCGCCGCTACATCACAGTACAAAATGCACAATTAATCATACATAATCATACGCAAAAAACACATTCAAAGTACCCAATCCTGCTGGAGAAAATCAAAAGTCTTACATAAGGTAGTTCGGCGTGGTCGCCACAGAGAGCGGAGGAGTTGCGAACCAGGAAGTAGCGAGTTCACGGAGCGTTGCTCTACGGAAAACGCACGATATTTGATGAAATCACAGAAGTGAGTGCAGAAAACAAAGTGTATCCTCATGATGTTATCCAATGTCAGTTCTGGGATCCGCACAATAACACAGTCAGTTTGCGGACAATTTAAAGAAGCAGCACCATAATAATAGTGACAAGGTAGAAAATCACGTAGATAATCACATATATTCAAACCGCCAGAGGCTGAAGATAGATGTGGCGATGGAATTGAAAGCTGGCATGGGCAAACTTGGACCTTCCAGGTGTTTTGGACTTCAACTCCCACTATTCCTAGCAGCCTCAGACCCTTTTCCTCCCCCAGGCACTTAAGCAGGAAAGGGCCTCAGGATGTTAGGAATGGTGGGAGTTGAAGTCCAAAGCACCCGGAGGGCCAAAGTTTTCCCATGACTGACAGCTGTTGAGCAAGACCTTCGTGTGTGTCTTTCTGCCATTCCTGCCAGGATATCTATGTTGTGTTCATCAAAGCAGGCTGTGTTAGAGTGTCATTTTGTGTCATTTTGGTTGGTGGTGTGCCCCAGGATTTTGTAAATGTAAAAGGTGTGCCGCGGCTCAAAAAAGGTTGAAAAACACTGCCCTACACAACTGGAGAAATTACACTGTTTAGCCAGTATTGCACTACCTGACATCCTCCGGGAAGTAGCAGCCAATAATAAAAGGATCAAGGCAGTGACATCTCTGGACCATCACCTGTTCAGTTATCTATAAACTACAGAGATACTCGCAAGAACACCTCAGCAAGCAAGAGTCCAAAAGTGGCAGGCTAAAACCCGGAACCTCAATCCATGGCTGATACTGAATGAGAGACTCCCTCCTGGGCACACAGAAGACTGGGCATCTTTGAAGGCACTGAACAGACTGCACTTTGGCACCATGAGATGCAGAGCCAACTTTAAGAAATGAGGCCACAAAGTGGAGTCCACAACATGCAGGTGTGGAGAAGAACAAATCACAGACCACTTATTACAATGCAGTCTGAGCACTGCCACATGCATGATAGAGGACCTTATAGCAACACCAGAGGCACTCCAAGTGGCCAGCTACTGGTCAAAGGACATTTAATATAATGCCACGTTTTAAAACTTCATGTTTTCTCAAATACATCACAACTGTACTCTTGGTTAGCTCCTGATACGATAAATAATATTAAAATGATTACACGAGTTTAACAAATACTAAGATTCAAAGGTCCAGCCATTTGGCACACAGCAGGAAATAACCTTTGGCTGTCTAGATTTGTACTATGGCCCCACACATTAGCATCTTAAATTCAAAAGATCTTCACATGGTTTCCCACTGACTCATGTTCCACTTTCTACTCTACAAGGGAATGAAATGCTACAGAAAGCATAGTTTATTCACCGACTTGGCATCAAATTAAATAGCAGTACAAAGTGCACGGCTGGAAGATGCAAGCTGAAATTACATAGATGTTTAGTAAATTTGGTGTCAGACTAGGAAATTATAATTTCATGATGCTGGGTGCATACATTCTTTAACATCATTATAGTCCATAGTGGTGAACAAAAGGTTCCTCCTTCCATTGACTAATCCAGGCTTTGGAACCTGATAAATAGATCATGGATTGTGGCATGTGTGTGCGTGTGTATGTGTGTATCTGGCAGGAGTTGGAAAATAATGGCCATTTGTTTAACGTCATGTATGCAGGTTGAGGAGGAAATATCTGTGGTGATCAGCTCAGAATGACCACTCCATCACTCAGCAGCTCAGTGGAAACTTTGCTTTGAATCCATCCATTGGCCTATTTAGCCCAGCATTGTAGACAATAATGGGCAATTGTTCTTTTTTGGGAAGACGTCTCCAGTTCTACTTGGAAATGGCTGCGATTGAACCTGGGACCTTCAGCAAGCAAGACAGATTGCCCCATAGAAGAAGGTGGTGTGTGTGTGTGTGTGTGTGTGAGAGAGAGAGAGAGAGGAAGGAGAGAGAGAGAGAAGAGAGAGAGAGAGAGAGAGAAGATGTGGCAAAAACAGAGAGAACAAAGAAGAAAAAGGAGGCATTCTCATTCAGAACTCATCCCGTTTCCTATGTATGTGTCTGTTTCCTTGTTTCGGAAGCATTAGTTGGTCCCAATGTGACCTTTTTATTATGGTGAACAGATTGCATTTCTGTTTCATTATGAACGTTTCTTGAGTAGAGCCACCTTGCTGTTTTGTGTTTACACTAAACATCCAGTGCCATAGTAATATATTTACAGACTATAGAGCAGTGACAGCAAAATTACCCTTAGATGTACATAATCAGAAGAGGTAAATCTTACAATCTGACAGGGCACATCTGTGTTCTCAAAAATAACTTTGTTAGCTTGATTTTATAGCTTGTGAGCTTCTTCAAAGGTCTGATTTGCTGCTTTGATTGTTCATGCTGCAGGTATTAATATGTTAACACTAGAGCAAAATTGGGGGAGGCCAAGGAAAGGATTATTGGCTAATATGATACCAGAAATGAAGCTTTTTGGGACAAGAATTCCCAGAATCCCCCAGCCATCTTATCTTTAAAAAGTGACCTTTTCATGCTCTATTCCAGATGGAAGTGAATGCATTGTTTTGATATATGGTATTTGATATATGAGAACCTATTCTTGTAGATATGTCCCTCCCCCACATAAAAACTTGCTTAGTAGTCTGCTAAATGTTTGTTTGTGTGCGTTCTGTCTTATTTATATGGTTCACTTATCTATAAACAGGAAATAAATCCATCAGAAGTATCCAGATGGAGGTAGCCTCCAAAGGCTTGCATGTGAACTTTGTACATGAAGAGAGCAAAAAGTACTGTTATCAGGGAGCAGTAATGTGTGTATTTATTTCATGCCATGCTTGATAATTTTCCAGAGGCATCATTTGCCCTGTGGAAAATGAGATCATAGTTTGGGAAAGTTATTTTCTTGGATTGCAATTCACAAACTCATGGTTTGGTCAGCAGTCATGCTGCCTAGTGGATTCTGAGAGTTGTAGTCCAGAAAAAACTACCTTTTCCAAGCCCTGAAGAAGATGCTGAAGTTGATATAGCTGCTTATCTCTGAACCAGCAGAATTCTTACATTCTTAGGAAATGACCACTACATCTTTTTTCTTAAGTAGTTTTTTGCTGTGTTGCAGTTTGAAGCAAAACCATATGTATTGTAATGGCTGCAATGTACTTCCCAGTTATAAGTTGTAAAACTAATGTAAGCAATGACTCAGAGCTCTTCCAAATTGATCTAGGGAAGCATTTCAACAGACATGGGCAAACTTTGGCCCTCCAGGTGGTTTGGACTTCAACTTCCACAATTTCTCACAGCCTGCCATCTGTTCGGAATTGTGGGAGATGAAGTCCAAAACACATGGAGGGCCGAAGTTTCCTCATGCCTGTCTTGCAATATACAATATTTACCTTTTGGGGAACATTTCTAGAAATTGCATGAATCTGCACTATAAATGTTCTTTTTTTAAAAAAAAACAACCCGACATTTGCTGAATGATCCTGTGGCTTGAAGAGCAAGAAAAGTATTTGACTATAGCAGTACAATGATGCGGCTGATGTTGGATATTGCTTGAAAATAATCTGGAATTGTGTCTGTATTAAAATCTGGAAACTTTTGCACTATTTGGATTAAAATCTCCTGATAGCTTCACAAAACCATGTTTATAGTGTGGAGAGCCTAAGTGGAGCCAGCCCTACAAATAGGCAATGGGAGATTCAGGGTTGTCTGTAAGGTCAGAAAATTGTCCATGTCTTTTTATCATATTTGTCCTGGTAGAGGTTTGTTTTTGCTGTTGGCCCTGGTCAGATTCTGAGTGCTCAGAAGATGAGGAAGGGGATACTGGGATAGATTTGGAGGGCCCAGAGGAAGATAGAAGTGATCTGGGGAGAGTTGTTTTGGAATCTCCTGGCAGTTCCCATGAGACTAGAGAAAGCGATATCAGTTGTCATAAGACTCTGCCAGACCTTGCCAGAAGACAGAAATGTGGGAGACAAATATTTGTCCAGAGCAAGGTGCTTGGAACTTTGGAGGCAGAGCATACAACAGAGACAGGCTCACTTTTCCCAGCTGCTTAGAGATAAGGAGAGGAAAAGCAGGTGTGTGAGGAATGATGTCATGGGAGGGATTGAGGCCTTTTAAGTGGTTTTCTGCTGGTACAATCCTTTGTGAGAGCAACATTGTGTTCAGATGAACAGCTCTCAGGCCCTGATCCTATGTTTTTACATTCATGTATTCAAGTTTCTAAGTTTGTTCTTGTTTCCTAGTTTCATGTGTGACATAGGTTGCCTGCTTAGACTTCATGCTATCATGTTTATGGATATATCTGTGGATTGACTCTTGAGACTGTATTTGAAAATATTTTGGAATCTTGGCTATCTTGGAAATAACTTTTTGAACTCTGATTCTCCTTTTTACATTTGCTTACTTTTATATATACTCTTAATAAAATTTTACTTACTGGATTACCTGAACAGAGTTTTCTTTGTGGTGGAAAGGTGTTTCAGAGTGACATTTGCTTTTTTATGCAACTCCAATTTATGGCAACCTTATAATAGGAGTTTATTGGCAAGTTTTATGCACATGGTTATCCAGCCCCCATTAAAAAACTTCCAGTCTGGGGAAAACAATGATGATTGGCGGTCTCCATGTCAGTGGGCTGCTGACTCCAGTCCAGGTATTAATCTGAAGCACATTAGCTTCATTTTAGGTATAGAGTGAGTGACTTGCTCAAGGTCATCCAGTGAGTTGCCAGTATAGAGTAGTTTGGGGTTTTAGTCCAACACAAACTAATATGCTTTTCCTAGGGATTCAGAGAAGTAATAGTGGGGTTTTCTGTCTCATATGCCAAAAATAACCTGGGTGGGTATATGGTTACAGTGCAAGTACACCATGGGGTTCTTTCTTCATAGGGGTGCAGTGGGGATAGCCAAAGATATGCATAATCATGTATTTAGGGGGAGAAAATTGAACTATGCCAATTCATTGAGGTGTAACAGCTATCAACCATTTCTTCCTATTAAATGAAAATCTCACGTGCAGTATTTTTATATCTGTGCTTTTCATGACAGGGAGCTGAAAGGAAAATCCGAGATGAAGAGAGGAAGCAAAACAGAAAGAGATCAAAAACCCCGTTATCTCAGCCCCCATGTAGTAATGGTGAGGAACATCTTCCCTTCCCCCTCATCTTTATTTGTTTTTAGCCACACTTGCACTATTGTCCCAGGAATTAACTATATCCTTGTTGTCCTTTGAGCAGCTGAAGGAAAACTGACCACTGCTGCCCTCCAAAAGAAGAGTGATATCACTTTCTTCAAAACAATGGCAGATCTGGAGTCTCAACCTGTTTTGTTCATTCCAGATGTTCATTTTGGGAACCTTCAAAGAGCTGGGCAGGTGAGTAATAAGGGCAAAATTGGGATGTATAGAATCCTTGAAAACTTTGTGGGGGAGGCTTATAAAGAAATGTATCTTTTCACATCTGAGGCACTAATAGAATAGAAGGGTCATGATCAGGAAAAAGGTACAACCCAGCCAACCATCCAACCCATTTTTGGAGAAGTGTTACCAGAAGTGTGTGAAGGTGTGCGTTTTCATGCTGTAGCAACATTTCTGCTGGATTCTTGCTAGACCGAACAACTATTTTTATTATGTTGATATCAGTGGAAGAGTCAATAACCAAGGAGATCTTCGGAAAGTTATTTTTTTGTCCACCTCCCAAAATTTTTGGGCCAGCCCACAAAAATTATAACAAATTAATAGTGTTACAATGTCAGAAGCCACTATAGTGGCCATCTGGTCCAGCCTCCTGTCATGTAGGAATCCACTGATAAAGTATCCTAATGGAAAGGAAGAGGATTAACGAGTATTTGTTGATGACTATTTTATGGTAATCGGAATCTATGGCTTCAGGTCTAGAGCAGCAGAAAACAAACTCACTAAATTTATTACATGACATATTTTCAGTTATTTAAATGGCTATCATGTCACCTTTCAGCCTTTGCTTCTCCATCCTAAATAGAAACAACTCTGTTAACAGTTCCTGACAAGACTTGGCTTACAGATACTTTACAGTTTTGGTCCCCCTTTTCTAGACACATTCCTTCTTGTCAATATCCCTCTTGATCTGTGATGCATGAAATTGGAGGCGTATTCCAAGCGATGTATTTAAAGCAGAATAGTGTGGTATTATTACCTACTTCCCTTGTACTGAAAGCTATTGTTCTTTTGATGCATCTTATAATAGTGTTGACATTTTTCCTGCCATATTGCTCTTTTCACTCATGGTAAGCTTGTGATCTGCCAAGGTGTCTCGCATATACTGCTCTCAAGCCATGTGACACCTATCTTTACTTTCTGATTCTGATCCTGATCCTTGCAGCTGCAAGACTTTAAAATATCATATCTCTGAAAAGGGTAACTGTAAGTAATAAGATGGCTTAAATTGTTCATCCGAAATGAGAATGACAGAAGGTCATGTGAATATTCCTCAGGCTGTCTTCACACTGCCTCTTCATTTCCTATCAATGCAAAACCTATTTTGCCATAATTTTCTCAATTTTCAGCATTTACCACCGTTTGCCCACTCCCTTTTAATTATGGTTGGAAAATTGTGGTTTGAGCTTAGTATGGTTAGCAAAAGAACAAATGGTACACCATAATCAGTGTTCTGTGGCAAGACAGTACTGATAAATATATCCCTCATTTAGCCATAGCTTGATCAAAATGCAACTTCAAGTTTATACTGGACCAAATTTGTTCCAATCAGCAAGAGAGTATCATTAAAAGTAATGCATAGCTGTTGGCACTGCATTCAGAGAACTCTTCCCTCCCTGTTTCTATGCATATTATCTTAACTTTTTTTGGAGTAGACTGAGTGCTTGAATAACATTAAGGCAGACAAAATGATGAGCTGAATGATCAGTGTTCTGACTAGGATACTCAGTGTAACAAATCTTGAAGTGACAAGGGCTGCAGTGAACAGTTAATTCATTTTAATCAGTCTCCATTTAGAATGTTAGAACCTTAGGCACTTGCTGTGGTACTTGCTGTCAGCTACAAAACTATTTGCCAGCACCGAAGAGACTAAACAGAATAGTAGATGTCAACACAGTGGGAATAACCGGGGGATGTGAACTCTTTTTAATTAGAATCACGTTTTAATGTAAGAAATGCAAAAGAACAAACAAACAAAAAAAAAACCAAAGTTTAAAATTGTGTACATATCTCTCTAGCACACACATCCCTCATTATCTAATGCACAAATGGCTATCCGCCTATTTTGAGATGTAGTTCAGTGGTGGAGCATATGCTTTGCATATAAAAGTTCCCAGGCTTCATTTATACAGTCTTCATCTTGGGTTGGAAAAGATTCCTGGCTGTCATCAGGGCTCTGATGGGGAACTTTGAAGTGCAAGCACTTATCAAGACAATCCCCGTAGCTAAGCCTCCAACGAGTGTCAAAGAAGGGAGGCAAAAGCATGGATCAGTGTCAAGAAGCCAGTTCCACTTTAGGACTGTGATCGTGTTGCCCAACATCTCTGCTCTGTTATTGCTTATGGCAGAACGGTCGCAAGGGTAAAATGGTTGCAGGTGCTGTGGTTAGTGGAAGGGTGGGGAGGAAATCATTTAAGTAGGAGAGAAAGCTCTCTGCTGGTTCCCAAGCTAACTTGTGGCCTAGCAGAACAGTTTTCTCTGTTTTCTCTCAAAAAAGCGGCTTACACTGTCTAATAGAATATTACAACAGGATATAGTTACCAAAACAATGTCAGTCAATGGTTCAAAGTTGTTTGTGGAGCAGAAGGCTCTTCATCATTCATTCAAGATCAAGCCAGCCCAGAATGTTTTGTCTTATGCAGAGCTAGTTTTCAACAATGTGTTGTTGCTGGGAATATCCATCATCTCAACCATCACAACCGTTCTTTCCCCCACCCCCTCAATAATCTGGAGGACTGAGGTTAAACTCAGAGGTAACAAGAAACTTCACTACTTGGCTTAGGTGATCCCTTGTAGCTCAAGGATTATTGTTTTCCAGATGTGGTGTCTTGGGGGTGGGTCCGTAGTTGTGCCTCAACAGCCTGGTAGGCTGTACGGATCATATAAACACATTGAAAGACATGCGATATCAATTTACAAATAACCACAATTTCCTCAAAATATATGTATCACTAGCCAGTCCATTGCACATTTAATTCCATTAAGTGCATTGGAAGTCCCAAAAATCCATGCGCCACAGTCCAGAAGCATCTCCAGTGATGCACAGAGTCTCGCGGGAGTAGCGGGCACTCTCGTGTGCCTTGGGCAAACCATGTGTCCGGAAAGAGGATGATTATGGTAATCCTTAAGGGCAAACTGTACTCAATGGCTGGTTAGTATCCCTTCGTTGTTCCCAAGAATAAACAAGCCTCATGCACAGGTAAATAAATATGCTAATGTGCATATATGTTCCAGCCTGGTTTCGCTGTTAAGCAGCACTTCCCTTTGTTTACCATTACAGTTTTTAAGGTTGGCTTTAAGCCCATCTTTAATTCTCTTTTCCTGTCCACCAACATTCCATTTCCCGTTCTTGAGTTTGGAGTAGAGTGGCTGCTTTGGGAGACGGTGATTGGGCATTACAGACAACGTGGCCACTACAAATTAGCATAGAGTCAGATGTTACGTTTGATGAATCAAAGGTCTCATTCTCTCTGGCTTTCTACCTGTCTACTGTTTGAAATCTATACATCCCTTTTCCAAGGAGCTTACTATTTTCTCCCCTGTTTTTCCCCCTTCCTCACAACTCCCTGTGAGCTAAGTTAGATTGTGACAGAGAATTAAGTTTTGTAATTTATTGAGAAGTTAACCCATATCTCCACTGTCTTATGTTAGCATTCTAACCACTAGAACACACTGGCTCTTTCCAATGTTGTATTAGATAAGTGCAGTTAAGTCCATTGATTTAACTGAGTACCTTTCTAACTCCTTGTTAGTTTATGGATGTATTGTTTACTTGGAATCTGAAAACAGGCAATTTATAGGCAGACTCATTCCATATGGGCTTCAGATTGATTTCAAAAGTTTTCTGTAAGTAATAAATTTATTTCTGGACAGAACAATCTGCTGAGCAAGGGAAACATGAGAGAGAATAAAGCCAGTTAGGTTTTGGACCAAACCCACTGCAGCACCTATCTAACATGATGAATGATCATGCTGGTTGGGTGTGAGAAAGTAAGGGAACTATCCTCTCTACTTCCTCTTCTGCTGTTTTTTCAAACAAAAGACTCTCTCACTTGCAAAGTGGCCAGTCATAAAGAATGGCATATAGCTGCAAAGAGGAGCAATGAAAAATTATTAGGAGGACAGTAGAAGCTCAGCAGTTAAGGGGTTTGTCAACATCACTATAAAAAGCAGCAGTGTAGCTGTGGAGTGTGAGGCACTAAGAAGTAGAGCAGTGTTTCTCAGCCTTCCTAATGCCGCAACCCCTTAATACAGTTCCTCATGTTGTTGTGACCCCCAACCATAAAATTATTTTCACTGGTACTTCATAACTGTAATTTTGAATACTGATGGGGTTGGGTGGGATTGATTTTGTCATCTGGGAGTTGTAGTTGCTGGGATTTATAATTAAACTACAATCAAAGAGCATTCTGAACTCCAGCGATGATGGAATTGAACTAAACTTGGCACACAGAATTCCTATGACCAATGGAAAATACTGGAAAGGTTTGGTGGGCATTGACTTTAAGTTTTGGAGTTGTAGTTCATCTCTCATTGGACTCAAACATTAATGGTTCTGGACCAAACTTGGCATGAAAACTCAATATGCCCAAATGTGAATGATGGAGTTTGGGGAAAATAGACCTTAACATTTGGGAGGTTGTAGTTACTGCGATTTATAGTTCACCAATCAGAGCATTATGAACCCCACCTATCAAAGAATTGAGCCAAACTTCCCACCAGAAGCCCCATGACCAACAGAGAATACTGTGCATTGTGATGGTCTTTGACAACCCCTCTGACATCCTCCTCGCGACCCCCAGTTTCAGAAACACTGAAGTAGAGGCAGCCAGCTTGTGGATCCCTGAGCCAGAAGACAGTCGTGGAGGAAGGCCATGTAAGCATAGGAGGAACAATGGTAACCCAAGGAAGGAAAGAAGAGGAAATGTCCAGAAGTGGTGCTGAATTGATTTACCCTGTAGCCACCATATCACGTAAAGCTGAGTGCGGGAGGAAGTTACTGTTAAGCTTTGGAACAAATAAACTATTTCCCTTGATCTTTTGTCTTGACACCTCATTGTGAGCTGATGGAGCTGAAGGCCTATCATGTGTTGCTTTTCATTGAGGAGTAGATGGAGATTCTGGGAGTTGTCATCACAAAATATAACCCTTTTACATTGTGCAAAAGAGTTCAATCTCATGATCGGTAGGATTGCCCTGCCCACATAGGGTTCTGGCCCTGGCCACCAGCTGCAGATTACCCCCAGGAGATTGTTGCCTTTGATTGGAGACATCTAAGAACAAAAGTAGCTAAGTTAAAATAAAAAGGACACATTCAACAGGGATATTTCTTGCACAGGCTGTACTGGGATGAACAGGGCAGACTTACATAGGATGGAATGAGTCAGTAGTTTTCAACAAAGAGATCAGCTCTTGGAGTCATTACCTCTGGTGTGTGGTGCATTCCATTACCTTTACTTCCACAATGCCACCCCATTCCTGTTCCTCATGAAGAGGTGTGAGAAAGTAGCATATTGTTTTATTCATTTGGAGCATATGACTGCTCTTTCCCAGGGGAGGCAGATTGGCATGCTTACCTTATAAGATCACAGATAGTGGAAGGGAGAGGGTTCATTTTTAAAAAGTTACCAAGGATATGATGCTGCAGAGCAGCACGAGTGGTGGTGGTTGTTAATTGCTGTCAAGATGACGCTGACTTAGGTGACCCCTATGAATGAGACCTCCAAGTCAGCCAGTCCTCAACAACCCTGTTCAGATCTTGCAGATTTAGAACCATTTCTTCCTTGATTGACTCTATCCATGTGTAATGTGGCCTTCCCTTTTCCTACTGCCTTCTATCTTACTAAGCCTTATTGTCTTTTCTAGTGAATCATGTCTTCACCTGATATGGCCAAAGTATGACAGTCTCAGTTTAGTTATCTTGGCTTGATTTGTGCTTGAATCTGTTTGTTTGGTTGTTTTTGGTAATCCATGATGTCTATAGAACTCTCTTGTAGCACCACATTTAAAATGTGTTGATTCTCTTCCTATCAGCTTTCACCGTTGTTTAGTATTTACAATCATACATAAAAATAAGTATTGTGGGATGGACAATTCTGATTTTGGTGTTCAGTGATACTGAATATCATTGAAAGCAGCACAGTGCCCTGACCTTTTATAATCTGCTATCTCAAAATGTGTAATGTGGAAAATGTGTTTCTTGGTGGATGAGGGAGCAGGAGAATGAATGTTTTTTTGTTCATCACAAAACCCAAAGCATTCTTTCCCCTTTCTCAGTGCAAAAGTAAATAATTATAAGTTAATAACAACAACAACAACAACTTCATTTGTACCCTGCCACCATCTCCCCCTTGGGGCAGCTAACATGAGGCCAAGCCCAAGCAATTACAATAAGGCAAAATAAAATACATACAAAATAGATAATAACATCAAATAAAAATGCTAAACAATAACATAGTAATACAATAAAATAGTGACAGTAACATAATAAAACAGGGTGTAAAACGGTACAAGGATTAAACGAGGGCGAGCTGGGCCAGATGCAAAAGGTAAAAGTTGTAAAACCAATGGGTAGGCATATAAAGTAATAATTTTAACTGTCCACAGAGTCTCAACATGAGCAAAGACAACATGGGGACCTGTACATATACAGTTGTTCTCTTTCTTTCCTAGTTCTTCTGTATAGCTACTCCTGACATAATCATAATAAATCTGTTTCTTCAATTCTACAGGTTTACTATAACACGGATGACGAGCGAGAAGGGTAAGACATCATTGAAATTTCAGTTTGACTAAGTCTTTAGCCTTCTCTGCCAATGAGTGCTGGTATCTTTCCAAACCACAATTTCCCGAATTCCATAGCATTGGGCCATGGTAGTTTAAATGGTTTCAAGCTACATTCATTCTATAGTGTAGATGCACCATAGTTGCCAGCCTTTGTGTGGCCTCTCCGTCAGATGGGGAGGTAGTTTAGACAATAAAGAAGCCATGGGCCTTGACCTGGAGAGATGGAGTAACAAGTTTGTGCTCAAAAGTAGAATGCATTTTCCTTTTCCTTTCTCTCAAATCCCAGGCTAGCCATATTCTTGTCATATGAATTGCCCCCCCCCTTCTTTTTATACTTAAAGCAGCATAATAATTGGAGTCATATAACTGAACAGCAATTTCACTGTTAGATTAGGTCTGTCCAAATACTAAAGCTTCATGAATAATTACATCATCTGTTTGGTAGCTGACAACTTGGAGTAGTAGCCTTTGCTCTCACTTTGCATTATTGTTCTTCCTGTATTGGGTAGCATCTGTTGATTTATTGTAGCTGCAGTTTTAAAATGTTCTTTAATCAAGCTATAATAAATAAATGTGTGGGGAAAATATTTATCATGAATCTAGTTAGCAGGAAGACAGAAAATATATGTGAGTGCTTTTGCTGTCCTCTAGGAATTCTAGCAAAGCAGCAAACACAGAAAGTCCAGGATTGATCACTGTAGTCCTTATGTAGATGTTGGAAACATTACTTCACTGGATTACAGTTCCCAAATTCTTCTAGCCAGCAGAATACAGTATCCATGCTGGCTAGATAATTCTGGAAGTTGCAGTCCAAAAAAGTTAAGTTTTCCACACTTTGCACTGCCCTTGCTTAGCCTTTTCCCCGGACTGGGAATGTTATTGGGTAACTCTTAATTTGGTTCAGTCCTGCATCTTTGGTTTCTCTTTTTGTTTATCGCTGCAACAGGAGTATATTGGCTAAACGGATATTCCGGCCAGTAGAAGAGGACTTTGTCACACCTCCATTAAAGCAAATAAAAGAAGAAGGGTCAAAAAGAGGTATTTATCAATATTTAGGCACTTTGTCTTATCTTCTTGATTCACAATTAATTTGAAATAAATGCTGGAGAATGATATTTAAAAAAGGAATGTAAATATAGGTCTGAACAGAGATATTCAAATGCAGAGGATGGTCAAGCCTTATGTCCTCCAGATCAGTTGAACTGCAACTCACATTGCCATGTGATTAAATATCAGTAGGAAATAGTGTGATAAAGCTTGAGCTGGGAAAGAACGAGATTCTACTCTATAGCATTGTGTACCTGCCTGCTACAGGCAAGGTAAACAGCAGCTCCCTCCAGAATCCCTTACTGACTGTGCTGGAACAGCAACACAGAAAGAAAGAGCAAAAGATAACCATGCCTCACCAGCTACTCCTAGCATGTTGAAAAACAAAACCAGAGATCTATAATTTTGGCCAATGAAGTGGAAATTCTAAGAAAAGTGGAGGCTGGTGAAAGAAAAATTTGGAGAAAGCTTTTAGGTGATCTGTAGGAGCTTCAAAACATTTGTGCTTACTTAAGCAAGGCTTGCCAACCTGGTTTCTTCATTCCTTATGCACATGTTTCTAGTTTTGAATTTTTTAAAAAATGCTTAAGCATTTTATTTATTTATTTACTATATTTATATCTTGCCTTTCTCGATCCTGAAGGGGACTCAAGGCGGCTTACAGCATAGGCAATGATTCAATGCCTTAAAAACAATATACAATTAAATAAACATTTCATTCAAAAAAAATTAGAAACAAGGTGAGAAAACATTTAAAACATTACAATTACTACTATAAAACCATGCTATCTGCAATCATAGTCCAGGCCATTCCGGTCATCATTGCACATAGTTCCAAATCCATCTATTGCACTGTATTATTCTCCAAAGGACTGATCCAAAGCCAAGTTTTCACTCTCTTTCTGAAAGTCAGGAGGGAAGGGGCTGCTCTAATATCGCTGGGAAGGGAGTTCCACAGCTGAGGGGCCACCACTGAGAAGATCCTGTCTCTCATTCCCACCAATCGTGCCTGCGAAGGAGCTTGGACTGAGAGCAGGGCTTGTCTGGATAATCTCCAACATGTTCCGGAATGCTGTTTAGTTTTATGGTTCAGAAACCTATCCCTTCAATGCTATTTCTGCCTCTATTGTCAGATTTTCCATTAAAAAGTAGCTCCCAGGAACACATTTACTTTGTTAACTCAGAGATACCTGTATGTATGCATACATACATATAGCTTCTACAAGCTACTAAATGCACTAATTCCTGCCCTAGAATATATAAAAGTAGTGGAGGGGTTACTGAGTACCAATCAGTAGGTGGTTATGTTACATGAAGAAGCATTTATATGGATTTCCCACCCACCTTGCCCACCCACAGTGATACATCACGCAGGGCTGTTGATCATGCACTTTGTCACTAAACTAGAAGCACCAGCAAATGCATCTTTCTATTAAAAGGAACACCAATGCAAATGTCACGGGCTTATTGGTGCTGCGGTAACAACGCTATCATGGCAATGTTGTTACCGCATAGTCTGTCTCTGCACTGCATGGAATAATACTTTAGGGCTGTGTGCCCAATTTTATTTAATGGTGCTTTTTTTACCACCTCCCCACTCTCAGTGAAAACAGACTTTTGATGAAAATAGCTGTTCTGGAGTTGCTTTACAAAATGGGGGAAGTAAGTTTTGGTCACCCTCCAATATATTTGTGCCCCCCACTCACTTGTAATGGGACACTTCTGTGCAGCTTAGAACTACTATGTAAAACTTAATTAAGTTTTGAGAAATACAGGCGTTCCCAGACTGCTTCCTAGAGAAAGATAAGGCCACATTCCTTTCCTCTAGATATTTCAAAATCGGCCAATATGCCTCCTGCCCCCTGAGATCCTTATTATGTGGGATTATTTTTAATGCAAGGATCTGGTATTTTTTAACTTGTCAGGGTTTGAAAAGAATATTTTTTGTCCTGTCCAAAGGGAAATAATTCAGTTGCGGAACTGTTGTGTGTCTCTGCCCCAACCGTTGCTTCTCTCATTTTTTCCCCCCTAGTGTTGTTATATGTGAGGAAAGAAGCTGATGAAGTATTTGATGCTTTGATGTTAAAGTCCCCCACTGTAAAGGGATTAATGGAAGCAGTAAGTATTTGTCATTCCTATTTTACAGTTGTTCAATAGTATGCTAAACAGGGTGATTTATTAATGAGTAAAATGCCTTTAATGCCCTAAAGGCTCCAGACCGTTTTTTATTACGCTAGTTTGAATGCTCTTCGAAATGCAGTTACAGCCCAACACTACTTTCAATTCCTACCATTGAGAATTGAGTATGATCCTGTGCTCTTCTTTCTTTGAATAACTTCCTCCTTTGTTTTACAACTTGGTGACATCAGGTGGAGTGTTGTGGGAACGGTGCAGAATGTCTAGGACTGCTGACAGACAGCTAAAACATGACCTGTAATCCAATGAACAAGCTATGCAATACAAGATGCTTTTTGCATAGCTGTATTGCATAGCTCCATCATGCCCAACTCCCTGTGGTGCTATGATGGAAGTAGAATAGGACATTGCTATTGGTAGTGTAGTTGAGGAAAGCCAGCATAATGCAATGTCCTGAGAATTGAGTAGTGACTCTGGAGATTATGGAGACCCACTGGATGATCTTAGGCAAGTCACACTTCCTCAGCCTCAGAAACCCCTATGATTGGTTTGCCTAAGGATTGCCATGAGTTGGAAATGACTTGAAGGTACACAACAACACAGTGTAGTTGAGATGGGGGAAGGAGGCCCCTTCTACACTGTCCTATATCCCAGGATCTGATCCCAGACGATCTCCTTTAAATTAGGTTATATGAGCCTCCATTGCCAGATAATCTGGAATAAACAGATAATCTGGGTTCAGATCCTGGGATATAGAGGCCATTTGGAAGAGAACGGAGTCACTGTTCAACATGAAAGAAAGGCTTAAAAGGTAAAGGTAAAGGTTTCCCCTGACACTAAGTCTAGTTGTATCCAACTCTGGGGGATGGTGCTCATCTCTATTTCTAAAATGAAGAGCCGGCATTGTCCGTAGATACTTCCAAGATCATGTGGCCAGCATGACTGCAAGGAATGCCATTACCTTCCTGCTGGAGTGGTAGCTATTGATTGACTCACATTTTGCATGTTTTTGAACTGCTGGGTTGGCAGAAGCTGGGGCTAACAACGGGAACTCATCCCACTCCCCAGATTTGAATCGCTGGCCTGCTTTTCCCATTCGTATTTCACTCATTCTCACAGCAGCCCTGATTAGAAATGTATTATATACCTTGCTTTCAAAAAAAGGCCGACAGAGATCTGATTTTGGCATGTTATCCTCAGGTCAGTAAAACAACATAGACTTATGGGAGCTGTTTTCATTAAAATTTATTCTTGAACAGTGTTCAGTACAAAATGTTCAGAGGAAGTGAGAAGGGGAAGAAGGGGCCCAACGCTGCAGCAGACAGATGTGGACAATACATCTTGCTCACCTCTTACTGCCTTTTAATGAGAACACAGGAAAAAATTGGTGGAAAGCTTAAGTGTCTGGGGAAAAGGAAAGGCCTGAGGCTGTTAGGAATAGTGGGAGTTGAAGTTCACAACACATGGAGGGCCGAAGTTTGCCCTTCCCTGCTCTAGCCAATTAAAAACAAACTTTTCAAACTCATTTTGAGATGTCATGAGGCACTACACATCAATGTTCAAACTAAATAACACTACATACTTGATGCTTTTCTCTAAAAAAAACCCCAAAAACAACAACAAACCGCATACTGAAAGTTGATTTTATCCCCCAAGGACTCCACAAGGCCATTTTGAGCGGCACAATATGTCATTGTGAGGATCTTTTGGCATAACCACAATTGACATTGGACCGTCTTAGTTGGTTTTGGAGGGGATGCTCAAAACCATTCAGGAAGATGCACACATACCTACTCAGTTCCTGCGTCGGGTAAAATATGTTTTAAAAATCATACTGCAGAAGGAAAGTGATGATGTTAAAAGTCACAAGCCTACATTATGTATTTGGTGTTGTTTCTATTGTAGTTCAGTTGGCTGGGAGAGAGTCATTGCAGGTGAAAACGGCTCACCTCTTGTCAATGTGGGAGCCAAGACAAAGGACAGTAAAATGTTAACACCATTAGCCAACAGTAAAGGAACTCCTCTTGGCTGTACCTATTTGTGAAGCGACAGGCCCCTTCTTAGGCTGGGAATATTGTCTTTCTCAGGAAGTTTCTGCACGGCTACATCTGGGGGAAAGGGTTCTATATAAGTTAAATTCAGCTAATTGTCATCCACTAGAAAAGAAGTTTTTTCTTTGTTGGAGGTACAAACAACAATGAGTTAAGCCCTATTCCCTAGTTCCCTCTTGTTTAGGATTCCACTGTTGTAGCTAAATTTGGTAGCTTCAAATCCAGGGAACATATTCAGGGTAGCTATGTTGACCATAACGAAAAGCAAAATAAAATCCACAAGAGAGCAATGTCTTCATTGGCCAAAAAACACATCATGCAAGTTTTAGAACATCAGTTGGCAGTTGAAGGATATTATCTTTTTGAACTGGAACCTCCCTTCACCTATTAGCTATTTTCCTAATATGCTGTATGATCAACTCAAGTTTTACTTCATCTCCAAACCTATTTAAGCAGCATGTCCTAGAAAAGATTGCAAACTAGATGCAAGAAGAGACTAGTCAGGGAGTATTTTGAATTGGCAAATCTCCCTGGCTTCAGAGATAATGTGGTTTTCAGTCTGCGGGGGAAGTGTTTAACCTCTCATGCATATTTGTTTATCTTTTTCTAAAAATATACATCCAATACCCATGGGTTAGTGGTCTTCCATTACAGTTATGCAGTTACAACACAATTTTAAAACCTTACAAAAAACAGAGCTTGGAAAAATTGCTCATCTGGACTCAACCCCCAGATTCTGGGGCACAGTTTGTAATTTGAAAGTTTTTGCAGCCTCTGTAAACTATAGATTGGGTTACCACTGAAATAATACCTGAAATGCATAAGAGTCCGGGAAGTGAATCTATTTCAAAATGCCTCAGATATTCCATTGCTCCTTTTGCTTCAAAACTCCTTCCTCTGCCCCACAAGAGTTGCATTCACACTCTAGATTTATAGCAGTATTATTCCACTTCTGTCTTATGATAGTTTAGGAAGTTTAGGGAGGGACGTTAGCCAGAGTGTTCTAGTGCTTTATCAAATTACAAACCCCATAATTCCATAATATGGAACCCTGGTAGTTAAAGTGGAATACTACTCATGAGAGGAGGAGGAGGAGGATGCATTTTATTTATTACCAACCATTCCTGATGGCTCGAGATGGAGTACAACAAAGTCAAAACATATGAACATAAAATACTAGATAAAAACACACCAATATAAACACTAAACACAGATGAAAAGGTAAGTTACAGCAGCACTAGAGTGCAAATCAAAACTCATAACTGAAAGTTGACTCGGTAGGTCTGCCAGAAGAGATGGATCTTCAGTTGCGTTTTAAATTCTGACAGCTTGTTTACCTGTCGGATCTCTTCTGACAGGCCATTCCACAGTCTTATTGGTACGGCCAATGAAAAGGTTCTCTGGGTGACAGTCACCAGTCAGGTTCTGGCTGGTTGGAGTAAGCATCTGCTAGAGAACCTAAGTGTCCTAAAGGGCGGGTTGTGCAGGAGAAGGAGCTCCTGTAGGCAACCTGGACCCAAACCCTAGTCCTATAACTAAGTAGTTTGAACAATCCCCTGATTTCTCTCTTGATTGGGATTCTGTTTTGGTTACAAATTGCAGCAGAGAGGTCACATCTCCTGCTCTCTGACCAGACATTGCATTACCACTCCACTGGACAGAAGCACACCAGCTAAGACTATGTGACTACAGCATAGTAAAAATGACCACTGCCATAAATATGTTCTTTTCTCATTACTACCAGTATTACATATCAAATTAGTACAGTGCATGTAGATTACTCCTCTCTTAGTGCACCAATAGCCTCTGAGCTCAGCCATTCAGAAGATGGTGACCCTGCAATATAAAGTGTATTTCAGCAAGCCTGAATCCCTAATTGCAGTGCAAAGTGTGTTTCGATAGTGTTTGGCGAATAGCAACTAGCAGTAATCATTTGAAAATCTATGCTCTACTCTTTCAAGTGGTGAGCATTTCCTTCATAGGCTACTTACGATTGCAGAGAGGTAGTGATTTTATATTGGGTCCATCTTTTTGAAAAACTCTATAATAATGGAGGCACAGCGGGTTAAACCACTGAGCTGCTGAACTTGCTGGCCGAAAGGTTGGTGGTTCAAATCCGAGGAGCAGGGTGAGCTCCCGCTGTTAGGCCCAGCTTCTGCCAACCTAGCAGTTCGAAAACATTCAAGTGTGAGTAGATCAATAGATACTACTTCTGCTGGCCACATGACCTCGGAGGTGTCTACTAGGCATGGACAATCCATGGTTCTAAATGATTCTAAAGTATATACAAAACTAGAGGGTGCTGGCGCTTTGCTTCTAAAGTGGTGCTAAAGCTGGTGCTTTGCTTATAAAGTTTTGCTAAAGCTTTTGTGGTGGAAATTTCAGAACCCTTAACAAAACTTTCAAAATTTCATTATTATTTCATTATTGGCTATTTTTATGACAGAACCAATTAGGAACTGTCATTTATAACAAAATTTTGAAAGTTTTGTTAGAGTTCTGAAATTTTCACCACCACAACTTTAGCAACACTTCAGAAGCATAGCACCAGCACCCCCTAGTTTTGTAAGTACTTTAGAACCATTTAGAACCATGGATTGCCCATGCCTCGTGTCTGTGGACAACGCCGGCTGTTCGGCTTAGAAATGGAGATGAGCACCACCCCCGAGTTGGTCACGACTAGACTTAATGTCAGGGAAACCTTTACCTTTTATAATAAAATACTATATTGTATACATACACACACACACTGCCTTGAGGTTGGTATTGCTATATGTTCTAAGCCTATTGTTTCAAAAACTCAGCTTACCAAAAACATGAAAGCTAAAGGGAGGTTCCATTGTTTCCTAGTTGTATGGATTCTGATTTCTTTCCCCTTGTTTATCACACACTGATCTGTGGCTTTCCTTGATACTTGGTTGCATTTTTTCATATCTAGCATTTGCTTTATCCTTCTCCCCCGCTTTGTTGTTGTGTCCTAGAAAACCAGGCAGTTTATCTTCATCGTTCCTATTTTCTTTTTCTCTTCTGGGAGACAAAAAAGTACTATGGCACCTTAGAGAATAAACTGTTTATTATGGTGTGCATTCTCATAGGGAACTGTCTGTTTCATTAGACTTTTTATAAGGGCTAAAAACAGGGCTGCTGTGCAAAAAAAAAAAACAAGGGTTTGGGAAAAGAAAGCATTTCATCCAGTTGAGGAAAGAGCCGGCTTACAATAAAACAACCCTAGAAAGCACACAGTGCATACTGCATCCACTCAAGGACAGAACTGCCTCTGTAGCCCTTTTTCCATGACCTGAAAAATGCCATCAGTTTTGTTTAGGAATTCAGATTCCAAACCATTCTTTGACCATTCACTATAAAGTCGAAGGCATTTCTGCAGGCAAACTGAAACACTTTTGAGGAAGATGGGTTTGTAATAAAAGGAGGTTTGGGACATACATATTCAAGAGGGTGTCAGAATTTCCTACAGCCTAGAAAGTTGATTTTTTAAAAAATTGTATATATGTCATTTTTTGACATATATAAACCTTTTAAAATGACATATATAAACCTGAACAAAATATTATGGGAGGTCATACCTTCCAACTTTGGTCAGCTCTTCATTTTCTGTCCTCCTACTTTTGAGCTACTTTATAAAATGACCCAGTTTATGACTCCTCTTCCAATGTTCTTACTAAGGCCACACTTTCAAAATGATCATAACAGATTAGAGAGATGGGCCAAAACTAACACAGTGAAGTTCAACAGGGACAAACTCCATTTAGGCAGAAAAAAAAGAAATGCAAAGATACAAAATGGGGGACACATGGCTCGACAGCAGTACATGTGACAAAGATCTTGGGAATCCTCGTGGACAAGTTAAACACGAGCCAACAATGTGATGCGGCAGCTAAAAAAGCCAATGGGATATTGGTCTGCATAGATAGGAATATAGCAGGGCTGTCCAACTGGCGGCCCGGGGGCCGCACACGGCCCCCCAGCCTGTTGGACACGGCCCCAGCTATGCCCCCGGCCGCCATTTTTAATTTTTTTTTTTAAAAAAAATATTTTAAATTTTTTTTTTTAAAATGGCGGCCGGGGGGGGGGGAGGGAAAGGCGGGGCAGGGGGGAGGAAGTGAGCCAGCTCCTCCTCCCTGCACCACCCCTTCCATCCCTCTCTCCGTGTCGCCCCTGCGAGATCGCAGGGGCGGGGGGAGGAGGGGGAGGAGGAGAAGGGGCAGGGAGAAAGAGGGAGCCAGCTCCTCCTTCCTGCACCGCCCTTCTTCCCTCTCTCACCGGCGCCGATGCAAACCGGTTTGCATCGGCGCCGTGTGAGGGACAAGGGGTGCGGGGGAGGAGGAGCCAGGTAGAGGAGCCGTGCCTAAAGAGGAGGAAGGCAAGCGCTTGCCTTCCTCCTCTTCAGGCACGGCTTCTCTGTTCTGTCTCTCCCACCGGCGCCCTGAACAGGGCACCGGTGAGAGAGGCAGAACAGGGGAGGGGGCGTGCCTAAAGAGAAGGAAGCCAAGGGCTTGCCTTCCTCCTCTTCAGGCACGGCTTCTCCGTTCTGTCTCTCCCACCGGCGCCATGATCAGGTCGCCGGTGAGAGAGGCAGAACAGGGGAGGGGCGTGCCTAAAGAGAAGGAAGGCAGCGCTTGCCTTCCTCCTCTTCAGGCACGGCTTCTCGTTCTGTCTCTCCCACCGCGCCCTGATCAGTGCGCCGGTGAGAGGCAGAACAGGGAGGAGGCTGGCGTGACACTAGGAGGGAGGGAGAAGCCATGGAGGGCTCCCCCTTGGCTTTTGCCTTCCCTCCTAAAGGGTCACGCCAGCCTCAAGCACTGTCGCCGCTTCTGAGGCTGGCGTGACATTTTAGGAGGAGGGACCGGGGCGTGGCTGGGGTGTGGCTGGGGTGGGGGCGGGGCCGGGGCCGAGGGCGCCCCCCCCAGGTCTTCAGTGACTGGAAGTCCGGCCCTAGGTCCAGTAGAAGTTGGACAGCACTGGAATATAGTGTCTAGATCCCTCTTTTCTACCTTGATCAGAGCACACCTGGAATACTGGGTCCAATTTTCAGCACCACAATTGAAGTGAGATGTTGACAAGCTGGAATGTGTCCAGAGGAGGGTGACTAAAATGATTAAGGGTCTGGAGAACAAGCCCTAGGAGGAGCGGCTTAAAGAACTGGGCATGTTTAGCCTGTAGAAGAAAAGGGTGAGAAGAGACATGATGGCCATATATCAAGATATGAGAAGTCATAGGAAGAAGGGTGCAAGCTTGTTTTCTGCTGCCTTGGAGACTAGGACGCAGAACAATGGCTTCAATCTACAGGAAAGGAGATTCCAACTAAACATGAAGAACATCCAAGTGCCACCTCTGTGTTGTGGACATCCAAGTAATGGAGGCAGGCAGGAATTCTGAGAGCTGTTCAGCAGTAGAACTCTCTGCCTGGGAGTGTAGTGGAGGCTCCTTCTTTGGAGGCTTTGGAAACAGGCTGGATGGCCATCTGTCAAGGGTGCTTTGAATGTGATTTTCCTGCTTCTTGGCAGGGAGTTGGACTGGATGGCCCATGAGGTCTCTTCCAACTTTATGATTCTATGATTCCTAAATTGCTGTAAATTGAATTCAAGTTCAAAAGTAGTTTATACTAAACTCAGAAGGAGAGAGAGTAGAGGATGGGCTGAATCTGTCCTTTCCAAATAGACCCAAGGAAAGCAAACTCTTGTAGTCTCTCCTGCCTTGTGTATTCCTATTTACTCACAACTTCGCTATTCGACCATATTCTGATGTCGGGGTTTCGTTACCCATACCCGCTTTCCTCTTTGAAACGTTGAAAGGTATGGCGCTACACAATTCCCATTTACCATTAGTGGATCACAGATAGTTACTACTGGTAATTGGAAATTGCAAACGGGTAGACAGGTGGGGAAGATACCGCTGGTGTCTTCAGTGAATCTAATTCTTTAAAAGCTACATTGGGCTTGCTTTGTTCACTGCTGATTGAAATCTCTGAATTTCCAGCTGGTACTTTCAAGGCAAAAAATTCTTACCCCCTTATTTTGCGAAGAATTCTGCACCGTGAATGTCCTTGCAGGCAGCGCTTATCTCCTTTTGCCTTTTTATTTGCCCTGAGGCTGAGTCATAGGGAACGTGTGAGGTGAACTCTAATTAGCTGTCTGCATTTGCAACTAGGAAACAGCTTTGAAAACCGTGTGAGGCTAACTGGAAGCTATGCAAAACAGGTTGTGATTATGCTGTGAGTAAAAAAAAGAAGGAGGGGAGCATCTACACATTAACTGAGCATCTACACATGGAACCTGAGCCATATGTCCCAGCATAAATTGTTGTTGTTTCACATTCCTGACATTCTATTCCTTTTTGCCGCTCTTAACACATCCTTGTATTTGATACTACCATGTTTGAAAACCTTGGAGGTCCCAAATTCCTCTTCCTTGTGTCTCTGTGTAGTGCTATTTTGACTACAACCTTCTTAATGTCATGGCCCCTTAATACAGTTCCTCATGTTGTGGTGACCCCCAACCGTAAAATTATTTTTGTTACTACTTCCTGTTGCTACTGTTATGAATCGTAATAGAAAATCTCTGATATGCAGGATGTATTTTCATTCACTGGACCAAATTTGGCACAGTACCCAATACGCCCACATTTGAATACTGGTGGGGTTGGCGGAGGGAGATTGGTTGTGTCATTTGGGAGTTGTAGTTGCTGGGATTTATAGTTCGCCTTCAAAGAATATTCTGAACTCCACCAATGATGGAATTGAACTAAACTTGGTGCACATAGAACCAACAGAAAATATTGGAAGGGTTTGGTGGGCATTGGCCTTATGTTTTGGAGTTATAGTTCACCTACATCCAGAAAGTACTGTGGACTCAAACAAGAATAGATCTGGACCAAACTGGGTACAAATATTCAATATGCCCAAATGTGAACACTAGTGGGGTTTGGGGAAAATAGACCTTGACATTTGGGAGTTGTAGTTGCTGAGATTTATAGTTCACATACAATCAAAGAAGTAAGGGAAAACTGCATACTAAATCATATACATACAATATAGTAAGCAATCATAATTATATGCATAACAAATAACTAGTATAGGAGGCTTGTAGAAGGTTGCTATTTCCAACAGATTTTTAAATTATTATTTTGTGCTGTGAGTCGCCACTCCCGGTGTGGCTCGGGGCAACTTACAGAATGTATACACAGGATAAAACACATACTAATAACCTAAAAGCGCAATAAAATCACAAGACACAATAAAATGGGAATTGCTGATTAAGCAGCCCAACACAGTTATATACAGCATGGTGCGGGCCAATAGCAGGCTGTCCACCATCTTATTCCCCAAAAGCCTGCCGAAAGATACGCGTTTTGCATGCCTTCCGGAATGCCTGGAGATCAGGGATAGCCCGGACATCCGGACGCAGCGCATTCCAGAGGCTAAGGGCAACTATCGAGAAAGCCCTCTATAGCTCTGATTCATTGATTTGTGTGTAAAAAGAATTGTTTGTATACTAGGACCCCTGTATCTGATAAACTTGCTTTCAGTTATCCATAGTTTTGCTTATTCAGTAAGGACCTTCTGTACATGCTACACACGCTTCTCAATGGCTCCATCATTTATCCTATTGAAAATAATAAGGTTATTTGTGGTTTCATATATCCATGCAGAGTTCAGGAACATATCCCCCTCGAAAACTGTAATCAGGATAGCAGTGAAGAGAGGACAAAATTGTGACCACAGACAGGGGGAAAAACCCACATTGAGAGCCACTTGTTTGGATACAGTGATTCCTTCTCAAAGCAGGGATTTAGATAAGGTGATCTTTTAATCCTGTTAAGGTCCATAATTTCATTGTGTTGCAAAATGATTTTGAGTTGGAAAGAAGAAAGGCATTTTGCTTTGATGTTCTGCTGTTTCCTGTTGCCAAAGAATATTCTGTGATGATGAAGCCTCTGTTGACATGTTATCCCCCACTGGGAATGATCTCCTATGTTGATATATTAAAGTCAGGAAGACTGGGGAATCATGTCCCTTAATAAAGAATGCAGTAACAATTCTGAGACTGACACGTCTGTGACTAAATGTCTCTCTTCTCCACATCTCTATAAACACAGATGGACATGATCAACATGAAGAGAATTCTTCAAGTAATATTAATATAACATGGGGAGGAAGGGAGAGAGAGAGTTTTTTCTATTCAGGAGATACCTCTCCCACCCTAGGTATCTATCTGCTTTTCTATTCTTGATTTACTCCATAAATATCAATGGCTTATCTACCTATGTAACACAGGAGCCTTGCAGGCTGGTAATGTGCTGAGCTGCTGTGATAGATGTCCTTGAGTTCATCAGTTTGAACCAAACCTTGTAAAAGTTACTTTCTTGAGACAAGTCCAAGAATTGTCCAGCTAAAATGATCCATGGAAATTGTGCAGTATACCCGAGACCTTCCCAATTGGTTCCCAAGTTTGTCTGTGTGCTTCTGCTTGCCACAAGAAGCTTATGTGCATATTTTCTAGCCTTATGCAACATTTTAAAATTGTCTTTTAAAAAGTCTTTTAAAGGGATAGTATGGTTTCAAGGTAAACGCTAGACTTACTAGTGCAGCATTTCTCAACCTGGGGGGTCTGGTCATGAGGGGGTGTCAGTGGGGTCACCAAAGACCATCAGAAAACACAATATTTTCTGTTGGTCATGGGGTTCTGTGTGGGAAGTTTGGCCCAATTCTGTCGTTGGTGGGGTTGGGAATGCTCTTTGATGGTAGGTGAACTATAAAATCCAGAAACTACAACCGTCAAGGTCTATTTTCCCCAAACTCCAAACTCTATCACTGTTCACATTTGGGCATATTGAATATGTGTGCCAAGTTTGGTTCAGATCCATCTCTTTTTGAGCCCACAGTGCTCTCTGGATGTAGGTGAACTACAATTCCAAAATTCAAGGTCAATGCCCACCAAACCCAGTATTTTCTGTTGGTTATGACAGTTATGTGTGCCAAGTTTAGTTCATTTCCATCATTGGTGGAGTTCAGAATATTCTTTGTAGGTGAACTATAAATCCCAGCAACTACAACTCCCAAATGACAAAATCAACCTCACCCCACCAGTAATCAAATTTGAGTGTATTTGTGCCAAATTTGGTCCAGTGAATGAAAATACATCTTGCATATCAGGTATTTACATTATAATTCATAACAGTAGCAAAATTACCAGTTATGAAAGTAGCAACAAAAATAATTTTATGGTTGGGGGTCACCACAACATGTGGAACTGTATTAAGGGGTCATGACATTAGGAAGGTTGAGAACCACTGTTCTAGTGGCACGTTTCCTCAAGTCTTCATGAGACAATAGCAGGTTTCATCTATTTTTAAGGGTTTAGTGAATTCCATATATCAACTGTTCTTTTAAACCCAGAGAGTATGACCTGGCTAAGGTCACCCAGTGAGTGATGGGTGAGTGGGAATTTGAACCCTTGTCTCCAGAATTGTAGCCCAATACTCGAATCACTACACCATGCTGGATGGATGTTTGCACCCATACAGGTGCAAAGCTCTCATTGTGCTCTATATAATTTACCTCTGAATAGAAATAGCCCCTGGTGGCACAGCAGGTTAAACCATTGAGCTGCTGAACTTCCCAGTTCAAATCCTGGAAGCAGGGTGAGCTCCTGCTGTTAGCCCAAGTTTCTGCCAACTTAGCAGTTCAGAAACATGCAAAATGTGAGTAGATCAATAGGTACCACTCCAACGGGAAGGTGACAGAGCTCCATGCAGTCATGCTGGCCACATGACATTGGAGGCGTCTACGGACAACGCCAGCTCTTCGGCTTACAAATAGAGATGAGCACCACCTCCCAGAGTTGGATACGACTAGACTTAATGTCAAGGGGAAACCTTTATTCTTACTAAAAATACATTGTTGCAAAATTCACACATTAAAATAGGTAGCAAAATGTTAACCAGACTTTAATGGATAATTGTGGTAACTTTGTGGAGTTTGCTTTTTAACATATCTTTTTCTTTCTTTCTTTCTTCCTTTCTTTCTTTAAAAAAAATATTAAATGTAGATTTCTGAGAAATATGGCCTTCCAGGCGAAAAGATCACAAAGCTTTATAAGAAGAGCAAAAAGGGGTAAGTGGAAGCTTGTGATTCATGTTTTTATGAAAGTGCCTCGAGACTTCAGGCAAGACCTTGTTTCCTTTGTGCTACTTCGGTGATATTTGGTCACATTGCAAGGCAAGATCCCTTCACTGAGCAGCTCATGCTTCAAACAGGGTTGCAGGAGAGGTCAGAGCAAGGACTGAACTGTGTGGTTTCTGCTAACTTCTCAACATGCTTTACTGCTATAGAGCTCTTGGTAAACGTGTTGGCTCAGATATATATTATAGGAAAGGTGTTCTCACATTACTTTGCAACGTGGGAGCTGGTGTAGTGGGGCTCCTTGCTACACCACGCAGGTCACATGACAATCCTGGCATCACGACCGATATGCCCACATTGTAACTTCTTCCTCAACTGGTATTTTCAGATTGGCTTTGCTCTTCAGACGTTATGCAAAAAACTTGGGATAGGGCCAGAGTTGGGCAGGTAACAAGAAACAAATGTGATCTGTCTACATTTCTCATTATGGTTTCTTAAATGTTACTCATCGCATTTCTGGTAGCATTGCTATTTATTTTTTGTTATTTATTTATCGCGTCGGAAGTAAACTGAGTACAATTGTAATGTATTTTAAAAACAAAAAGTTTAAAAACTTGGCATTATACTAAATGTCCTTTGAACAGTAGCTGGCCACTTGGAATGCCTCTGGTGTTGCTGTAAGGAAGTCAGTCCTCCATTGCGCATGTGGCAGGGCTCAGACTGCAGCCCCTCCCTCCTGATATTCAGGAAGAAAGTAAAAACAGGTTTATGTGGCCAAGCATTCAAACAGCAAAGCTCATAGTGCAGTAAGATAATAAGGAATAGTGAACGTACCAATGGAACGACTATGGACTTGATTTAATAACTGTTTTAAAATTGTGTTGTTTATTGGTGGGTTTCAATATAAATGTTATTGTATTATCGATGTTTATTTTTTGCTATATGTCTAAATGTTATTTTATGTTTTAATTTGATTAATTTATAGTTAGGTGTTATTGTCTTGCTATTACTCGTACCTTTTGGTTCTCACATCTATCTGAGGAGGACTGATTGGATTTTGCCTTTATAATGTTGGAAACCACTTTGAGTTCCCTTAGGGGGAGAAAAGCAGTATATAAATGTAGTAAATAAATGGATACTTTTTTATTCCAGAATCCTGGTCAATATGGATGATAACATCATTGAACATTATTCCAATGAAGACACTTTTATCCTAAACATAGAAAGCTTGGTGGAAGGTTTCAAGGTCACATTGACAGAGATCTAAATGTTGGCAGAGATTCTTCTGCAGCCCTGGAAGCCACCACATTTCTCTCTTATATCAAGGAAAGGAATGTTTCACTTAGATCCTGAAGACCTGCTGGGGCCAAGAAGAGAGGCTGTTACAAAACCCCACTGACCACATCCTTCGCGTTTGGCAGAGGAAGCAAACCTCTTAGTTACTGACAAGTGTGCTTAAGTCAAGATATACCAACATTCCATGACAACGTTCCTTATTTATTGCTGCCCACTTTGCAGTATGTAAATAATCTATGGACCCCAGACTTCATGATCTCACTCACCGGAAAGAGGAAACAATGACTTTTAAAAAACCCAAGGTTTAATATGCAATACAATGAATTTGAGAAATTGCATCCATTAAGTTGGCATTTATAGAAAAATTGCACACTACCAAATAATTAGCTAGAAAATCTGATGCTCTTTTTTGTTCAGAGCTATTGATGCAGAAAGTGGCTGACTGTGTTTCCCCTCTACTAAATTTCCACCAAGTCTTCAGAAATGTATAGCTTAGCTACGTGCCTCCAAGTGCTTCCATGTACATAGCGAATAAGGACTATAAGTAAGATGGCATGTTATTTGTAAGTAAAATGCCATCCATTTCAACATATGTACATAGTGTTTATAATATGTAATAATATATTTTTCCTACGTATGCTGAATTGTTTACTGTCACTCTGTTTTGTGCTGGGATTTGATGATGGCAGGAGCTTTTTTTTGCTGAGGACAGAAGCCGAAACGGAATTGTTCATCCCAACTCGAGCAGATTCACTGAAACAATGAGAATTTGGTAAATTAGCACTTCTGCAAATTCAGTTGATTGATTGAGTCTTCCCTAGTTGGGTTTAACAGTTGGGAATAGGCTAGGACAGATTTGGACAAACTGTGGCCCTCCAGGTGTTTTGGACTTCAACTTCCACAATTTGGCCCTTTCCTTTTCCCCCTCAGCCACTTAAGCTTAATGAAGTCCAAAACACCTGGAGGGCCAAAGTTTGCCCATACCTGGGCTAGAATGTCTGCTTTTAATAGATGTTTAGAAAGATGTCTATGCTTTTTGTATGGAATCCCTATTAGGATATCAAAAGTTCCCCATGTGGCATCTACTCCACAATCTAAGGAAGACTTGGAACCTTTATGGTCTCCTTTGCCCCAAAATACTTGGCTGGTGTGCCATGTTGCTGCAGACTTCCACTTCCTGAATTATTTAGCCTTTATCTTCAACCTTTCTGCTTCGTTTTCCTACATCTCTTTGTCAGGTGAGGCTATGATGGCAGAAACCAGGCATTTCCATCATTCTCAACCATTTCTAACTAAAGCTTTGAGATATCGGAGTAGATTTACCACCTAGTTTCACTTTACTCTGGCCAAGTGGAATCAAACCTGAATTGTGCCAGAGGAAATAGTTATTGGTAACAGCTTCCATGATCATAAAATCATATGCAATTCGAAGGCACCAAGGAGCATGTCTGTTCCATCTTCTCCATTTTCCTTGAAAATATAGAGACCATAATCATGTTTTCCTTAATGGTGGAATATAATACAAGGAAGGTAGCTACTGGCTTGTTACAATGTTCTCCTTCATGATATTAAGTAATAGCAATGATGCACTTGCATAGTATGTGATCTCAAGTGATGTAATCCTTCAGAAACTGCATTACGTGAATGATGGCAAGAGAGGAACTGCACACTTATGAGCATGTTGACCATTTGAGAACACTTGCATAAAGAGACTCTTTTTCCCTAGTGGAATTGATTTCAAGAGCTTGTATACCGAACATCCTAAGAAACCAGGCTGGGAAGGGACTTATTTTTATACTTGAAAGGATGTAGGTGGAGCCCCCTAACTCTGCTTATGATCCTTGACCATCCTTGACCTGGATCTAAATGTAATTGAAACCCCAGCTATAGATACTTGTGTCTTTGTGTATATTATTCAGCCTCTTTTATTTGTACCTAGTAAGTGTGTTTTATGGCACTTCCACTCATGAAGCTGTGGAGGAATGGCTACAGCTCAATGGTGGAGAACCTCCTTTGCAAGCAGAACTCTTAGGTTCAGTCAGCAATGGAGGAGAAGCCTGCATTAAACCATGGAGAATCACTGCTAGTTAGTGCTGGACCACAATGCCTATCTTCCTGGTTGGTGATTATGAGATTTGTGGTCCAAATGCCTGGAGGATACCAAACTGAGGACAGTTGCTTTCAAACAGCATGGAGCTAGGTTGTTGGGAGTTTTCCAGGCTGTATGGCCATGTTCCAGAAGCATTCTCTCCTGATGTTCCACCTGCATCTATGGCAGGCATCTTCAGAGGTTCTGAGGATGCCTGCCATAGATGCAGGTGAAACGTCAGGAGAAAATGCTTCTGGAACATGGCCATACAGCCTGGAAAACTCAACAACAACCCAATGATTCTGGCCATGAAAGCCTTTGACAATACAACATGGAGCTAGCTCAACTAAAAGTCTAATTCAATATAAGGTAGCTTAGATTGCCTGCATTCACATGATGTAATGAAATGAAGACTCTCAACAAACAGTACTTAAGCAAAACAATATTCGTCTAGCTTGAAGCAAATCTTGCCCATTAGCTTTTTTGAACAATGCAGTCAGAGAACCATATTACCATTTATTTTGGGGTTTGTTTTCAATTCCTTGAGGCCTGAAAATGTGAAATATAATGTGAAACGAAACCCTTGAAATTCTTGCTTATATAAGCTTTGAGAACCTGAGTATAGGATGCCAAATTGAGAAAAGGATCACAGGGATGTGGCTTTTTGAAAACAAACATGTACATAGATGTAAGTAAGTTCAAAACACATTTCTTAAATTAGCTTATATCAAAGCCTGAGATTTCTTGTCTGAATGTGACAACTCCAAATGGAGCTGTATAGGGAAATGTCTTTTAAAGATTTGTGGTATGTAGATTAGTTTGACCTACATTTCCAGCGAATTTGCTTATGCACAGCATCTTGGGGCCTTTAGGTTTCTGAGAAGTTTCAACTGTTGCAGGGAAACTCCAAGCCCCGAATTATGGCATATTTTTTATGAATTCGAAAGCATCACTGGTCAAGTTATTTATTTAGGTCAAATGTTATATTTCCACACTAGCCAATAACTGCTCCTTTAAATTTTGAAAAGAACCAGTCAGAATAGTTGTCCTATCTCTACAATGCTTGCAAGACATTATTGGAAATAAACAATCATATGGTTTTGGTATATTTGCAAAAGCATGACTGTCCCTAGTTGTCATGTAACACTTCGAGGTCTGATACATCTATAGCCAGGCACATTCTGATTTAAGCTCACGAGAATTGCTTGAGATTATCAATTAAGATTGATTAAGATATGTAAGGGAGATGTACATACAGGAATAATCTAACCTTTCTCTTCTACAGTTCAGTATTTATTGGGTGGCTTCTTAGAAGGTCACCAAATAACATCTCCAAATAATAGCAGCATCCACTCTGTATGTTCAGCTTTTCCGTCCATCAAATTTCCATGTTATGCCACAACTCCGTCTTTATCTGGCAATTGCTAGAGTTATAAAATCTGCTCCATTCCGTTTCCTGTGTGTACAATTGTTTAGCTTCCTATGTTTTTAAAAAATATATTATCCTTTACTTTTGTTGGTTATGGAAGAGGAGGGATCTCCACCAAACTTAGCCATTGTTTTCTAGCTTTTGTTGTTGGCAAGCAAGAAATGCTTGTTATTAAAACAGAAATGACTTTGATATGTATACAGAAACATCTGATTTATGAATTGAGCATTTTCCCTTTGTTTATTTTCACGAACCTTTTAGAACACTGTAAAATTAGTGCAACTCCTCAAGTACAGTTTCCTTAATAAAGAGGAAACTGGGGGGATAAAATAACACTGTGATTACAGATTTGGCCTAAGTGGACTGGTTGAAGCTTTTAAAGTGTATAGCATTGAAAACATTTAGTAAACTCTTAGTCCTTCCTCTCTCCCTCCCCAACATCTCTCCAGGAAAACGGTGACATGACTGATACAAATAAGAGCGTTCGTGCCAAAAATTCTTTGTGCAGTCCCCATCGCTGGAAAGCAAGGAAGTTCAATGTATAAACAGTGTGTGCTATTTTATTCTAGTTGTGTAACTTAATCGTTTTTTTAAAAGGGGGAGATGGGAATCTATAAACGTATAAATAATACAGGTTTATTTTATTTTTTGTACAATTTTTAAGAAGGAAAGAAATAAATATTCATAAGCTATAACCACTTCTTGTTTTTTTTGTTTTCCACTCCTGTGCGGTAGATGGTTTTATTCTGCACTGAATCTTTTGGACCTTGACTTACAAGTATTTGGACAGGACAGGATTGCCCTTTATGTCAGGGGTCCCCATACTAAGGCCCACAGGCCGGAAGCTCATTTACCTATCCTCCAACCTAAACTTTAAACTTAGGGTCACCCTAAGTCTGAAACGACTTGAAAGCTCACAACAACAGCAATCCTAATTTGTTATTCATTGTTTATTCATGATTTTTCACTTTGTGGGGGTCCTGTGCCCTAATGCTAACTAATCTGGAGGGTTGATTGTACATCTTCCCAGACAGTGGACGAAGCCCTGACTGGTGTGCCTGCTCTTCCCAGTGTTCCCTCTGGATGGATAATATCAGGATCCCTTCAGGATGACCCTTCTGGTGGTTCTTTACACCTGATTTTAACAGGACAGCCTTTCAAACAGGAATAGCTAACTTAGTTTCCCCAGATGGACTGCATTACATTCCTATTGCCACCCTAGCCCAGAAAGGAAAAGACTCCATAGTACTGGCAAGGTCAGAATCAAATAATATATTTGAGGATCTCTCCCAAATGGCAAGCCCAACACACTACTGCAATGGAACTTCCCAGAAAACATGGATATAACAGAATTTTTATTAGTAGGCAAGAACATTTTGGAAGTGTTGTGTAGGACTTTAGAGTTGCAAACCTTGGGTCTTCACCATACACTGGTTTTGATAAAGGTTGTTGAGGTTATGCATCCATATAAGAAAACAGAATAATAATAATAGTAATAATAATACTCAGGTGCAATCAGTAATTCCAGTATGAAAAAAGCACCAGGTCACAAAACAATTTACAATACAAAATTATTCCAAATCTAACATTTAAAAACAATATTTGTTCAGCAGTAACACAGTAAAAAAAATCTTACTTCCTTCAAACAATACTGTTCATATGTTTGGCACTGTAAAAGACATTATCACAAATATATATCTTTTCCTTTTCCTCCTTCAAACCAAGGCTCTTTGCTGCTTTTAAAATGTTTATATGCCACACTCACTGAAATAGTTTTACATTAAAAACACCTTTTTTTTCAAAAAAGAACACAGCAGTGACAACCAGTTTCCACAATGGATTCCAATGCAGAGCAGTAATTTAGGTAAGTCAGAGTAATTGGATGTTTTTAATACTGTGGCATAAAGTTTCCTACAAATGTAGAGCATGTCTGTGCAAAAGTTATTCCCTTCCTAATTTAATGGGATGAGCTACTGTCTCTAGACCTGGATCTTTATGCTGAATGTCAGGCCAGCTTCAACTATATTATATACAATCATAGAGTCACATCCCTTTATGTTTGTGAAATAAATATTGATAATGACTTTGAGGTGTTCTGAGCGTTAGTTATCACGAGCAGAACATATATTTAAAGAATCTTTCGAGGTGTGAAGTTCTGTTGAACCAAAGATAAATATATTTAAGTCAGTATTGAGATCTGCAATTCCCACACTCCTCCAATTAACATGGCATTTGGGGAAATTTGGAAGCTATAGTAAACAACAACAACAATACTATTACTATTCAAACACAACCCCCATATCCGAAGGACCCGCAACTTCATCTACCTCATACATCCTCCAGATGAGTTTATGGTGTGATTCCATAGAGTCATGCTTGCAAATTCTTAAGAGTATGCCTCCCTACGGTTTTTCGAAAACCTCAAGTGGCAGAATGTGTTCATTCCCACAGGGTTTGCTATTATTCATACTTTGGTGTTTCCACAAAGTCAGGAACATGTCTCTGGAGATATGGGGATCATACTACCACCACTGCAAGGAAGAGACAAATTTCCAAGCCTATCTACAATCTTCCCAGTGACAAGGAATTCAGCCCAAAGTAAGCTACAGAAGCTGATGGCATCCATATGTAACTTTGCATAGCCTTTTCAGTTTTCCATGAAAGGCTATGGCCTTGGAGGATGCCCATTTGCTAGGACTTAATTAATGGTCACTGGCCACTTTGGCAGAACTTAGAGGCATCAAGCTGACTGCTTTGGTCCTACAAGTACTGATCCCTGCTCATGGTCATCCATCTGTTTAGATCTGAGAACAGCCTGTGTTGGTCCCCTAAAGCAGAACTGCTCAAACTTTGGTCCTTCCACTGTTTGGGGCCTTAGTTCCAATAAGTCCCAACCAGCCTGACAAATGGCTTGGAATTTGAAAAACTGACCAAAGGTAAAGGATCTGAGCAGCATTTTTCTGAGGTATGGTGGAAGATTAAGATGCACTCACTGCTGTTAGGTAAACCTGCCCCGGGAAGCATCTTGCAAGTGCCCGGTTTCAAATTAGAGCTTGGAAAGGTTACTTTATTTGACTACAGATCCCACTTCACACTCTGGCAAGAATTATCTGGAAGTTGTAGATTTTTCCAGCCCTGCTTGAAACTTGGAGTTGGCCTTGAGTAAACACATGAGAGATAGGAGACCATGAATCTTACCCGTATTTAGGGATCACATTTTCTCTGGCAATGACCATTAAGCAGCAAAGACCAGGCATGTTTTTCAAAAGAAAAGGAAAAGCACCAAGATTGTGAGATAATTACAGGTAAAAATAGAATTTTCAAGCAGAGTATAACAACAAATCCCAGTTTTATAACTACAAATCCCAGTTGTAAAACAAACAAACAAGGAATGCAAGTTTCCTATACAACTCAAAAATAATTGCATCGTAGTGCAACTAGCATCAGGGAAAATAATTAGTTTAATGAACATGCAGGTTTGTGCACTGTTTCTATAAGCCAAACACTAATGTAAGAAATCAGTTTTTTCCCTTTATGTTCACAACAAATTTGCCACTACCAACATATAGTACACTCACGTGTCAGTACTGTCATAGGAATACTAACCAACACAGGTAAGACTTTCACAGAATCTGCGTATCCTATGAATTTGGGGAGGGAACATCTCAGCCAATGGAAACTATTGTCAGCACAAATAAAAGTCATCATCTGAATGATAAATATAGGTGTATTTTTCAGTATAAGAAAAAAGTTTATTTTTGCACATTAAAAAACTCCAGAATGTCTTAGCAAAAAGCATAAAAAGGAAACACACCGGCCATGCTTTGGGATGCTAATATTACTACCATCCATCAAATCAGGTCTACTCTTCAACTGAATACTAGTTTTATTCTACAGGTGTGCTTTCAATCATCATGCAGCACATTTAGAAACAATGTATACTGTGATCTGATTGAAGAAGGGAGATTCACCCATAGAAACAATGCCCACGGATAGATTCTTCATCTAAATCAGGAACCATGCTACAAGGATAGGATAATGACAAGCAAATGGAGGTGATGTTACCTTGCAGTCTTCAGATAGAGGCATTCCTGATTTGCAATGCATCAATAGGTGCATGCCAACTTTCAATGCACATTCAGATTAGAGTCACGATGGGGCCACTCCTTACATTGGGCAGTGGCCCTGATCCAGAGCAAGTTTGTTGTTATCCTGAGGGCCCTTCCACACAGCCATATAACCCAGAATGTCACGTCAGAAAATCCCACAATATCTGCTTTGAACTGGGTTATCTGAGTCCACTCAAATAATATGGGATTTTCTGCCTCAATATTCTTGGATATAGGGTGGTGTGGAAGGGCCCTGAGTTGTTGCATTGCTTTCAATGACATTTAATCATGGTCAACTTTCTTCTGGTGCATACATAGATGAGGAAGCATGTTCTTGCAGTTCATGGAGCAGCCATTTAGCAATCCTGCCTTATGTCCTAAATTTGTTCCCAAGTCATTTCATAACTTTGAAATTTTAGCACTGAGGATGGAGTAAGAAAATCACGTCCCAGGTGTGAGGAAAGAACAAAGGACAAGGTTCATCATTGTTAACTTTTGAAAGGATGTAGCAAAATTTGTTTCAGAGACCAATGAAACTGAATGTGTTCTATTTACAACCATTAAAGCAGGCCAATTAGTATGAAGCATTCAAAATGTCTTCAATTCCATGTGTCCTGAATGCAATTAGTTAATTCCAGTTAAAGCAGACTCATTGAATAAACTGTCTACTCATTAGTTGACAAGTAAGCAAATCTTATTCGTTCAGCGTGTCTACTCTAGTTGGGACTAAGCATAGGATTCAGGCTTCTGTGTATTCATAATATTGCAGAGCTTTGTGAAAAGAGCTGAAATGGTAAAATTGAAGTATTTATGTCTACTGGACAGACTCACAAACAGGAGGGAGATGGAAAGGGAGGGAATATCCCAAGTTTAACTTCTAGTCTTTAGCCAGTCAAACTGCTTGAGCATGATGGATGAAAAGTGAAGCACAACTCTTAAAGCTTGAATGACACACAAACACAAGAATATAGTCCCTTTCACATTGAAGGTCTAGGTTCTTTTTCTCAGATTTAACCCCGATCCCTTGATTTTGTGATGTCTAGTTCAGGTGCTGAAGTGTAAGTAGAGGGCACATCTCATGTTCATTCAGCAGATATTCTCCTTGAGTTTCCACTTGGCATATTTTTAACCTCTGGAACACTGTCTCTTTCAGTATGCAGGCTTTCACATTAGAAATAATTTTGTGTCACAAACCATGGAATATATATTATATATTTGTAATGGATCAGCTCCGCAAGCTTGTTGGTGCAGTATTGCATTCATTAGTTTGTCAACAACAGACCCTTTCACTTCCTATGCAGAAGACAGCTGTGTAGAAAGATTGCTGTGAACCCCACATATAGGTTGTGATTTATGAGAGTTCTACATATAGAACTGCATATAGCTTGTGATTTATGAGAAAGACTCATATATTTCAGGGTAATCTATTTTGAATTTGGCGTTTCTATCAGTTTTTGCACATAGAAGCAACTTCATTTTTGGAAGTAAAAAATAGTTGCCACATTCAGCTGTGGATCATTGTGTAAAAGGTCCTGCCAATAAATATATGTACTGCCTACCAATGATGAAGAATGTTGTGGTTAGAATGTTGATGCAACATAACACCTGCCTCAGTTATGTGGGTATGTGACAGAAAGGGAGGTGAATGTATATTTTTGATAATTTTGAAGTGTTTGCAGCACTGATCATCTTTTCGAGAGAACAGAGTTTGGTAGATGGACTGAATCCAGCTCATTTTCTTTATCAATTTGGGCTTCCTTTCTTCTGGACCAACTTAGAAATTATGGATTCAAAGCCCATTTATCCACATTGTTTCTCCTCCAGCTATTTGCCTTTGTGGATTATGTTCTAGGGCAACATTATGTAAAAGAGGGAACTGAGACCTTCACCTAAGTCAGTGGTTCCCAATGGTCCACAAGAACTAAAATATGATCCACAGCCTTGCTATTAGAGTGACTGGTCTCGCAAAACCCTTTTATAGCTTACTAAATATGGTTTTCTGTGGGTGAGCAGATGACAACTACTGAATGGCATATGTTCCGTATCAGAAACTAGAGCAGATGTGGTCTATTCATTGCCGTTTTCTGAATCAACACCCCAAATACCCAAACCGAATCTAAAGTTTACCAAAAACTGATTCATAACTTTTTAGTACTTATGTTGGAGAGTGGTCCCTGGTCAAAGTGGTCCCTGGTCAAAAAAAAGTTGGGCATCACTGACTTAAGTTGAAATCAAAAGTAACATTAACACCAAAAAGTAGTGTTACACTACAGCTTTGGGAGTTGTTGTTCCAGAAGTGGTAGCACATTTGTTCTTGTGGTTCCTCAGTTGTTCATTTGGTTGTCCATGCACAGTTGGTCTCTAGATTTATGGGTTTTATTTGTAGGGTTGCCATAAGTTGGAAGCAACACAAAGGCAGAAAAGCACAATCCAAGGCAATGAACTCATTTTGAAGATTTACCATCCCGCTGGCATGAAATCCACCAACTGCTACTTTCCAAGTGAAACGTAACTCCAACTAATTAAATCACACCATGGAATCTTCTCCATAATTTGTATTTCATGGTATGAAAGAAAAGTAAATGTAAAGTAGGATATTAAATCTAAAGGTATTAGCTATCCACCCCCTGGTGCAACATGCCATAGCATTTGATAGTTATCAAGTCACCAGGAATAGCTTTTCAGGGAGGTAACTTCTGCAACAACACAGAGAGAGGTAAGTGCCATTCCATGTGCCAAAGTCCCTGAGCAGATGTGAGGATACAAGCCATTGCCTTTAATTTGCAGCCAGCTAACCTCCCTTCCATTCTCTATTTTTCTAGAAGTCTACAAGCTCTGATGCAGACACCATCAATCATTTGGTTGCAATGGGTCAGGAAATTATATGTTTTGTGGGCTAATAAATTTGACTGATAAATTTCCAAAGCTGAGACAAACATACATTTTCTGTCCTTTTCATTGTTTGCCTCTCCATGAAAGACATCTTGAAATCTTCTTGGCATGACCTCATTGTTATACCCAAAGTGCCTGCTTCAGTTGTCACTTTAATTTCCATTCCATGGTATCCTGTGATTTGTAGTTTGGTGAGTCACCGCTGCAAGTGAGCTTTAGTTCTGTAGTCTAGAAAAAGCAAATCCAGGTCTCCTACCAAAGCAGAAACCCCAAGTTTCCATAGGCTGGAGCCTTCAAGTGGTATCAACCTGCTATAATTGTACAATGTAAATATACACTCAATACTGGGGTTTAGGACAGTTTAAGACTGGGCTGCCAACATATACATCTCTCTCCATGTGTCAAAATATCTATTTCTGTTTTGCGCAGCTATTGTTAGTATTCTAATTTTTTCTTCCTAACAGCTAGTCTCCCCTCTCCTATCAATTTAAAGAAGTGGTTCCACTCTTCTGGTTTTAAAATAACCAGTGAATAAACTATCCGCATTGTTCCTAAACTGGCTAACCAGGCTGTGTGCCAAATGATTCTCCAAGCATCACAGAGAATGGGTGAACACAGCTGCTTAAACAAAAAGTAACATTTTAAAAAGAAATATCTGGTTGGGATTTTTTTCCCTTTAAGAAAGGAGTAATTGTGACTGTGTGGGCGCAACAAGTTCCATTGAGTTTGTTTTGCACCCTGCAGTTTGCAGCATGATGGCTTAAGTCTGAAACCAATATTGTAAAACAATTGTTAAAACTTTCTTGCAAATGTAAACCTTTACACATAAACCAATTCACTGAGGACGGACCATTACAACCTATTTTGTGAATTTTGCCTTCAAAAATGGATAAATTTCAGTATAAGCACTTATATACTGGAAGTATGAACCTGTCAGAAGACTACAAGCAAGGATCCCGAAGAATCCATTCTGTTGAACTGATCCACACCCTCTGCAATCCATTAGATTTTGCACTTCTTTGCATTGTATGCCAGTTATCTGAATAACACTTCAATATATAGTTCAAAACTGATTTTTTGATATAATCTTTTGCCAAAACAGATTGATTTGACCTTATCTGAAATCTAAAATACTCCAACATTATCCACATTAGTGGCTGAGATAGACACCTTTGTGTTCTGATGGTTCAATGTACACAAACTTTTGTTTCATGCACAATTTTTAAAATAAATATGTATAAAATTATTATTGGGCTATGTGTATGGTATATATCAAACATGAATTTTGTGTTTAGACTTGAATCCAAACACCAAGATATTTAATTATGTATATGCAATTATTTCAAAATCTAGGGTAAAAACCCAAACACTTCTGGATCCAAGCAATTCACATTGGAGGCACCAAACCTGTGATGTGTATGTTGGCATAAAGTAAATTTCAAACTTCTTGCAGGAAAACTTGCAAGGCAGCATTCAGTGCCTGAGGTCCTACATGGGAGAGAATGCTTTCTGCTCTATCCTTCATACATAAATTACTCTTACACACACGGAAGTCTGTAATAAAATGACAGCCAGTGATAGTCTAATGACAATGTTGTTTTTCTAGCTCTAGCACAACTAGCAGAACAAGCAGTTTGAGCAATGCTTGACCTAATAAAGTCAAAATTACTGGTGCAAAGACTTAATGATAAATGACTTATCAAACCATTTCTGGAATGTCTCTGATGAGGTTTATGCAACAGCAAAAGGACTTGATGGTGGCTAGTGCAGAGGCATAGTCACCAGTGTCATGGATGAGCTGTGAGATCGCAGTAGTAATGTCTGGGCATCTGTCCATTAGTGATGGCATATTACATCACGCAACCAGGTATTTAGAAAAATGTCAAAAAGTTCCCAAATGTATATCATAGCAGCTGGTGGCTTCCATGTCAATGGGATGGTGAATTTGCTCCAGGTTTCAGTCTAAACTACAAAATATAACTAAGGTTCTGATCACCTTGAATCTAGAAAGGCCGCAGTCACTGGAGACCAATACATGTTGACATGCCCCATTTTACTATGCTTTGCTATAGCTGGACACAATTCACAAAGAACTAAGTGTAGGGCTGCAGAAGTACTAGTGTTGGAAGTGAAGACCATAGAGTAGCAGGAATTGTTTGGTAACATCCATTATTGATAGCTGAGGTTTCATTGACCTTCACCTCTTGTTTGTGTGGTTCCATTTGGAATACTGTGTACTGTTGAGGTTGCACATCTCAATAAAGAAAAAGAGAGGGAGAGAAGACCAAACTAAGATTGCAATCCTTTGCATGCATGTGGAAATGTGTTCAATTGATCTCATTGGGATATTTAATAAGACAGGTAGGTACTCTTACTTTACCCCCTTAATGCAGATGCCTTTACAGACATCAGCAAGGTGCCCAGTGACCCCAGGAGCTTTCGAAAGCTCTGTGGCCACACTGTGATGACAAACAACAACAAAGGTATCAGTGATAGTCCAATGGATAGTCAGGACACTGCTCCCACCATTTCTGCAGTTTGGGAGTGGAGAGGGGTAAACATTGTGACAAGATTGAGTCACAATGCTTTCGACTGGCTCTATATTTAGGTGCGTGGGTGGATGGGACCAAAGTCATGCTGAAGATTGTTGAAGTAAGGCTGCTGCATGCGATCATGATTTACTTTTGTAATAAGATGGACAGAGGTGTTTACAATTCTGGAATGGAAAGAATATTTGCGATTTTTTAAATTCCTAGATCAAAAGAACAGCCAATTATCACAGCCTATCACAGCAGCTAGGAATCTCTTTGGGGGAGAATTATAGCCAATCAAGCATTTTGTGTATTTTCTCCTGGTATTCCAAGGGATTACATAGGAATTATTCTGTAAAGAAAAAAATGCCGCCCCCCCAAACCTGTTTTCTGTGCAGAAAATTGGTTTCCTAGGAAACCTGTTCTTGTGCATAAAACATGTGAAAGAACATGTCCTCGGAAGAGTAAGTCTTACACAGCATAAATGGAAGGAGAATGCTATGGAGAGATACTCATTTTCTCCTGTTGCAGGAAAATAAATTATTTTCAATATTTATCCTCATTATTTTCATCCCCACAACAGAGATAGGTAAAATTATGATCAGTATGCAAATAAGGTTTTTTCCTCTCTTGTTCCATTCTTATTAGCAGTAAGATTCAGGGTGATAATCAGGGTGCAAGCCCCACCATTGGCCAGGCTGAGGCTACTGACCCAGGCATTAGTTGCCGAGGGGCTAGAAATGCATTGGCCCCAATCCTTCCCCTCTTTTGTAGGGCAGACCTCTGTGTGTCACACTGTCCTGCCTCCCTGGCCTAACATCTTCAGATATAGTAAAAGATACTATCCTGTTGTCAGTGTTGAAACAAGTGTGAACTGCCAGAGACAACAGCTTCTATACATGGAATGAAAGTGGGCACCATCTGTCATTTAATGGGATGTGAAATGGCAAGGAAAGGCACAATATTAGGGCTTCCAGTTTATTTAGTTAAGCAAATGCAACAGTCTGAAGTGAAGTCTGTATTCTCTTGTGCATGCTCACCAAATTCTCAGAATTCTCTGACCAATGGATGCAGGCTTGTGACATTTTCCTTACGTATCTCACAGCAGCTGGTGGTTTCTCTGTCAGTAGAGTGGTGAATCTTCTATAGGTTTCAGTAGGGATAGACTGAAACCTAGGAAGGGATAGAGTGAAGTCCCTTGGGTAGCTTCTTTAAACTTGAACTAAGATCTGGGAGAAAATCGGGTTGTTATGAGTTTGTGAGGCAGGCAACCTCAGATGCAGGTGAAAAAAGGAGGGAATGCTTCTGGAACATGGCCATACAGCCCAGAAAACTCACAACAACCCAATGATTCCGGCCATGAAAGCCTTCGACAATGCCATACTAAAATGGAGGCCACCAATGGACACTGTATATATTATAGCAAGATATGGAACTCTGGTCTACATAAATGTTCACACACAAGACCTCTGTCGACCTAGGTATGTTGCAATGTACTGTCAGCTCTACTCTGGCATCTTCTTCCCTTGCTTTGTGTCAAAATTGCTAGCTGGCAGAGACTGCAAAACCGATGCTCCTATTAGGTTTTAATTCTCTTCATTCTTTGATTCCAACCTCCTTGTTCTACCTGAGGTTTGTAGAAGGCAACAGAAGGGAGGGAAGGAAGCTGCTTTCAGCCAAAAGGGATAAAAGATTCAAGATTTCTCTCCTATATCTATTTTGTATATTTTTAAAAAATACTTTAATATATATATATATACTCATATATAAATATATCACAACTGGTACCATTTCCATGTTTCAGTAGAAACCTAGAAGCTATACCGAAGTGGGACCACTACAACTGTATATCTATAACAGTATTTGCTGACCATGTTCCCTCCCCCATCCCTCCTGGACCCAGGTGCGCCATGAACAGTCCATTCACACAATCACTTTACAGATGAACTTGTGAACATGTAACCACTGAGTGAGGCTACATGAAAACTGGAATCCCAAGCAAGTTTGAAACTCAAACTAGTAATAGGACAGAATAACTTTTTAAAATACTTTAAATCTGGGGTGGGAGTGAAATGGGGATTTCACTGAGATCAGCCTTTTATTCCAGCTGTTTTAACTGTGTTGTACAGACATGAAGAATAAGTGCTTGGGCTAAAGTGACTCCCCAATCCCCACGTTGCTTTTCTTCCACATACAAACCAGTAGCCTGCGGAGGGGGCAATGCAAGCTGGTGATTCCCTGCTCCTTCTCCCCTGCAGACAGTGCCTGCCTCTTTTTCTATTGTTTTCCTGGCATCCAGGCTTAAAGCAGAGAGATGCAGGAGGAGATGACTTTCACAGGGCATTTTGGAAGAAATTTGACAAGTCTATAATCCCCCTTCCCACCCACTGATTCTTCCCTTGCAAGTAGGTTCTGACTGCACATTGGTTCACAGTCATACAATTTCTGAAATGTGATGGATTCAAATGATTTGCCTCGGTTTTCTTTTTTTCTTGAGAGAGAGAGAGAGAGAGAGAGAGAGAGAGAGAGAGAGAGAGAGAGAGAGACCCCTCACCAAACTATTTTGATCACCAAACCCTGCCAATTTGCCTATTGCTCTCTTCTTGGAGAATGGTCTTCCAAATGTTGAAGTTACTTTCTTATTATTGGTACATCAAAACACATATTTCCTCTCAAGGTTTGTTTTCAACATGTTGTTTTCAGCATGGTTCCAACAAGTATATACAACTGTTTTCTCCCCAAATGGCAGTTAATTAAAATGTTTATTTGAAATTCTCTTCTGCCCTTTCCCACGCTTAAAAAAAAACAAACTCCAGCAGCATAACGCGGTAAAGACAGGACAAGAAATCTTCCTGTCCTCCATTCCCCTTATAGATGCACTTTAAGCATGACAATGAATGCTAGCTCTTCCATCAAAGACTGTGGTGTGTTCTGTGGGGAAGTGATGATTCAGTACTGGTTAACAGATAGTGTACTGGGTCCTGACCTCGGCCCGAATCCTATCCTGTCTCCATTCTGCATGGATGGAATTTCTACCCAATGACCAGCCTGGAACATGCTTGCAAAGAATTTGTCAGTAATCATGAACACATTTCATTTTGTTACGGTACTAGGTGTTCCGGGGTGCAGTTTACTCTAAGCAATTCATTCTTAAACCATGACCACATTTTTTTTAAAGAAAGAAATGAGCAAAACTCTTTACACTGATGTTTCTCTATACCACATAGTTTGGAAAAATACTGTTTTGGACACACATCATCAATAATTCTTGAATCGCTAGTCCAAAAAGTTACACTTCTAAGCTATCTACTACATTAGAGTATTGAACTACCTGGCTTTTAAGATGCTTGAACCTGGATCTGTTTCTGATACAAATGATTAAGGGTCCTCTTTCATTCATTGCAATGCCAAAGAATACTGATTTAAACAAACATGGCAGGCACTTCTCACTTACTGCTTCCATGCCAACCTATGAGACCTACAGTGTTTGAAAACTGGACAATGATCTGTCTTTTATTCTTTTTCTTTTTGAGGTTGGAACTGACAAACAAAACAAAAGTTAAGGCCTCTATCCTAAGCATGCTAGACATTAAGTCCTGTTAAAAACTCAGTGGGATTTACTTCTGGGTAAACATACTTTAGGACCAGGCTGCAGACCTTTAAAACAACTTGAAAAATCAACACTGGCACAGCAGCTGCTCTCCTGGGCCCCTGGGGTGAGTTTGGGAGAGTGTGCAGTGCATCCGCTGACTGATCTGCCACAAAGAAAGCTAAAATGCCACGGACAGAAGGCATAGTTGGCCATACAGAGGCAACACCACCATGAAATGTTGTTTTGGCAAAAAGGAGAGAAACAAACAAACAAATAAACAAAAAAACAGAGACACAAAATCATCCATGCAATTTCTTTAGAATTGCCCAGCACTGCTGGGGTCACACTGAAGGAGACGAACGATGGACGGATCACTCTTGGCTCCTCGAATAAACTCTTCCAAAGAAAGTTTTCCTAAAAAAATAAACAGAGAAGCTAGTTTGGGGTTCTAATATAAGCACATCATATACTCTAACCAGAATTTTAAAAAACACATGACTTTGCCCTCTCTTCCTATCCCGAGAAAGTCTTGCCCAAAAGCATACATAGGTCTGACATTGACATGTGTTTCAATTCATCTTATCAACCAAACACATTCTTTCTGTAGTTTTGCCCCTATCAGTATATAAAAAAAGTTTCTGGTTATTTGAATCTATCTGATTTTTTTAAAAAAAATCTTGCTATTTCTCTTATTAATCAAAACTGAAATATGCCCCTAATATATCATTTTTCATGGCATTAGTTTGACTTCACTGTCACGTGTCCCTAGGAATACAAGAAAGGGCATCTTGGCATAGTTGTTTTATACATGCAAACAAGCAAATGTAGTCTTGCTTGTTTCAGTCCAAAACTCAAGACAAGCAGTAGACAGGACAGAACATAGATAAGGTACATTTTAGGGGGGGGGGGTCTTGTGGTATGTTTGCATAAGTACTTTTTCCTACATTGTTTAAATCAGTATCAACTTCATCCTATCACAAAAAATTTGCTAGGCAATATGATCGCTTCAGGAGAGCTTCTGAACTCAGATCTTTGCATCTGATTCATTGACTGACCATGGAGGACACTGGGAAAGCCCCCTCATGCCACTGTCTGTCTTCAACCTCTCTCTGGCTACTTCCATATAGCTATTTAATCCAGAGCAGAATGTGGATTTAGGAGATCCGGTTTCGATATGGAGTGCTTACACAGAACTGGCTGCAAGATTTGACAGAGTCTGCACAGATCTCTTTATCCATATTCTGATCTGAACCCAGGATTTTTCTCCCTTATGTAACAGCAGGGACAAACAGCTTCTCCAGGCTGGCTTCAGAGAAAAAGACTGAAAAAAGACTGTAAAAGCCAGCGTTCCCATAGGAACATTGTGTTTTCGTTGCCAGAAGGAAGGCTGCTTTTTTAACCCAACTGCTCCAGCTTCAGCCCTTTTTATATTCACCCTTTGTATTTAGCATTCAGATCCTTCCAGTGCCTGATTTATATGGAGGAGGGATCCTGAAGATTGTATAATTGGAGCTGGGATATCTGATGAGTCTTTTTATCGCACAATTTCTGGTGGATGTGAATTGGTACTTGCTTTGGGAAGGGGGGTAGGGGTTGGTTTGTGGACACCCTGGCCTCAAGATGGCTTCAAGCCAGATTTTAATGCCTGTGTGAATGGGGCCTCCATCACCCACATTTTCATAGACATATGACTGGAGAAACTAAAATTTCCCTCGGTTTCCAAGACACTCTCAGACATTGGTACACTTTCCAGAATCCCGTCATTGTCCATGCTGGCTAAAGCATATTAAAAAGTTGTAATTCTTCCAAACTCCAGGATAGGTTTTCTAGGTTTTCCAGGGATATCCCACTCATCCCTTCCCTCATTCTGCAATTTTAAACTTGTTGTCTTTAAAACCTGCTAGAGACCTCCACTTCTAAACTGGTCCAAGACCTAAACTCGAAGTTTTGTTGCCCTGCAGTCATTTCCCCCCCCCCTCCCCCAAATCTAACTTATTTCCAACTGATTTTGGTGGGACACTTTTTAAGGCATATGGAGGAGTTGGATGTCCAAAGCTTCTGTAATATTCAGTAGTTCCGAGCCATTTTGTGGAGTCTGATGTGTGCAAAATAATCCAAAATTTTGGGAAGGGAAGTCTAGGTCCCCTGGCTCCTCTGCATTAGAACTTTACATGGTTTCTTGGTATCTTAAGTTTAACTGCTATTACTTGATTGCAGAAAACAGGAATTTTTCTTTAGGAATTTCAGATGTTTTTGAACTGTGGTGTTGGAGGAAAGTTCTGAGAGTGCCTTGGACCGGGAGAAGATCCAATCAGTCCATACTCCAGGAAATAAAGCCTGAATGCTCATTGGAGGGAAGGATATTAGAGACAAATATGAGGTACTTTCGTCACATAATGAGGAAGACAGAAAAGTTTGGAGAAGAAAATTATGCTGGGGAAAATGGAAGGAAAAAGGAAGAGGGGCCGACTAAGGGCAAGATGGATGGATGGTATCCTCGAAATGACTGGCTTGACCCAGAAGTCAACTGGGCTAGCTTGGGGATTCTAGAAAACTTCATTCAACCCCTTCCCAAAATATTTTAAAGTTCTGCTTAATTGTGGAATGGATCACTTTACAAGTGTGCATAGCTAACAACATGCCTGGTTTTGGTTTGTCATGGATTTCCCAGCATAGCAACATAAACATTAAGTTTTTCACAGATCCTTGGGGGCCAGCAGCTTATCTACATATCAGTGCCTTGCTTCTGTTTACTCCCTCAATCCAGCTCTTTGATGGAAATTTGAGATGCCAGGAAAGAGAGGGATATGTTGTAGAAGAACATAAACACATATCTAAAGATACCTACCATCCCGATTTGTGTCCATCTGACGGAATATTTTCTCTGTCCTTTTCTCTGGTGTTGATTCATCTTCTGGCATCTTCATAACTGAAGAAACCATTTTGTAGATTGCCTAAGGAGAACAAAAAGGCTTTATGATGGTTTAATTTTACAAATTTTATGCTATATCTTACATTCTATAGATAATATTAAGTTAAATTCTGTACTTTTAAAGCAATATCCCCAGACTGAAAAGTTAACAGTAGAATCTATCTAGTTTGCAACATTGGGGTCTGTCAATACACATTGGCATTCCTTATTTCCGTCCACTGCACAGTGGGACCAACACATATCAGCAATTGCGAGATACTCTATTTGATAATTTAACAACAGTCCCTTAGCTAATAAAAAATAGAAAACTTCCAAGTTCTAACTCACACAGATGTAAACCCATTTTTAAAGAAGTAAGTTCTCAACAGGTTTCTCTGATCTAGAAAAGTAACTTCAAGAGTTGAATTTGATTATTAAGTTTCATCTTGAAGGAAAAAACAAATATTCTCAGCAGTTTCCTTCCAACTGAGAGAAAGTCTTCAAAAACAAAACATATTTCTAATTCAAGACTTATTCTATACAACATTTTCACTTAATTTCCTGCTGTTTCCTGTACAGAAATGATATTTTACTTACAAATCACTCACATGCAAATAAGTTCGCAATTACTGCATATAAGAACACAATCACAGCATTCTGCACAGGAAATGGTCCTATTTCACAGAAAAGAGTTATTTTGGCACATAAAATTCTGTTTTCTACACAGAAATTTCTGTTTTCTGCACTAAACAACTATGTGCAAATTTTGAGGTGTTGAGATTGAGGTGTATGTGTTTTAAACTATTCTTTAGTTGTTACTTAAGTTTTTTAGTTTATATTGATGCTATTTATTTGTTGTTTTGATTTGTTTTGTTGCTCACTTAGGCATTGAATGTTTGCAGTTTCCCCCCCCTGGAAACTGGCCTGAGTCCCCCTAAACCAGTGGTTCTCAACCTGTGAGTCTCCAGATGTTTTGGCCTTCAGCTCCCAGAAATCCTAACAGCTGGTAAACTGGCTGGGATTTCTGGGAGTTGTAGGACACCTGAGGACCCACAGGTTGAGAACCTCTGCCCTACGGAGATAGGGCAGGCTACGAATAAATTATTATTATTATTGACCAGAATAAATCCCAAACTGCAAAGATTCCTCTAATCAGGGTTTCTAAATCTGGAGAAACCTGTTTTTCTACAAATATGAGTAACCTGTATTATTTGCATTTCCACTAGTTTTGAAATATGAATTTGTTAAGAAATCAATTTATTACAGTTAATGTTCAAGCTCCAGCCTCCCCCTCTCCTTTTCTTCTCATTTAAGACTTTTTTCTATCCAAATTACAGAGATGTATGTATTTGTGTGCATCCTTGTATACATACATACTTACATGTTTTCACTACTAATATTACTGCTTTGCTGGTTTATTGTATGAGAATGAATGTAGAGGAAACATATATCCATTTATTTTTTTATAAATAAAATATGTGGAGGACTTGGCACACTTTTCCTACTCAGAGAATATTTATGTTCATAGTCACAGTGTACATGCTTTGGGAAGTTGCAACTAGCAGGATAGCATGGTAAAAGCAAAGACATATTTGTATGTGACACATATGAAGCTTCAAACTATATGTTATTTTCTTTGCGTGTGTGTGTATGTGAGTAAAGCAGTCCCACAGTAACCCTGAAGCACTTACTTCATTAAGTGCTTCAGGGTGGAGCATTATTGTACATAAGGCAGTACAGAAAAAGCACATCTATTCAGGCTAGAGATACAGATCTACTTCACTAGTTTTGTCCAAATTCATTTCAATTTCTGAAAATGTCTTAGCTTTTTTTTACTTCAGCAGGTCTTGAGCAAAATTTAATAGCAATCCATAGATGAACAGTTCCATCTCAATAACAGTTGCTGGTTTTATTGTAGTTATTTATTTATTTATGTTCCCCTGAAAACCTTTTTAGTTTTCCTTAAAAAGAATCTTTCAAATCACAGTCAACATTTTGACTTGATTCTTGAATGCAAAATGTAGTCTTGGTTTTTAAAGGAACAAAAACCAGAAACCACTGCCATATGCAAGACACTGGCACCCGTACATTGGGAGAAAATGCTAATTAAGCGTGACTGGCATCTTCACAGAACATCAAGCCAAAAATCTGTTTCAGCTCCCATAGTACTGAAAATATAGTCTTGTAACCTGGAAATAGTATGATTACAAATAGGCTTTGTTTTCAAAGATTAGCCACAGTAACCAAAAAAAGTAAGGTAGATAGGTGAGAAGAAACCCAAAGAGCGTATTTATTTTGTACATCTGGTCCACAATCATGCTAATCCATACAAGATACATGATATATTCACACGATGACAGGTAGACACAATAATGTTGACCAGTTAAATTCTTATGTGAATGGAGGAATAGGAGCTTGGCTGCAACATAGATGATCATGATCTTGAAGAAATGGACTAGTACAACTCTCAAGTTGGTCAAGGACAAAAGATTAATAAAACATATCATTAACTGACCCACAACAAAGGACCTGTTAACACAGTGGTTCTCAACCTATGGGTACCCAGGTGTTTTGATCTACAACTCCCAGAAATCCCAGCCAGTTTACCAGCCGTTAGGATTTCTGGGAGTTGAAAACCCAAACATCTGGGGACCCACAGGTTGAGAACCACTGATCTAACAGATCTCATCAGCTACAGCATTTTATTCTCACCATCAAGTGGGACTATTTCTTAATTCCAAGATATATCAGAACAGCAACAAAAAAAATTGTACAGTGGACCCACAGTGCCCACTGTAGCTGGTTCCAGGACACCTCACAGACAGCAAAAGATGTGGATGCTCGAGCCCCAATATATACAATAGTGTAGTAAAATTGTGTTCTTTACCTAAAATGGCAAAACCAAGGTTTGCTTTCTGGAATTAAAAAAATAATAAAGTTGTGGATGGTTGAATCCATGGATACAGAATCTGTGAATATAGAGAGCCAACTCTTCTTCTTTTAAATAGTCAAGTTAGGATGCTGTTATGTATCGGCTAAGTGGCACTTTTACACTATTAAACATTTAAAAGGAATCTGCCTCTTAATGCATAGGCTGACTTCAGCAAATGTGTCCATGTTTTTTAAAAAAATCCTTGGATAAATCATACCAAAAGATCACGATGGCAGCCCCCAAAAGTATGAAATGAGTGAACACAGAAGCAAAATAGCTTCTATCTACAGTGTGAGTTCTTTGGCACAGAAAAACATCTTGTGAGTTGCCCAGCTGTGATTTGTTGCACTGATTTAACACTGTTGTGGATTGTGTCAGTGACATAGTTACTTCATCATGAAATTACACATCACAGAACATGATGCAGGATCTCAATTATTATTGATTACACTTTGAAACACCATGTTCAGTAAAATGGCCTATTGCTCTTTTTCCTAGCATTTAATAAAGTAAAGAAAAAAGAAAGTAAGGAATGGGAGCAATTATTTCTCATTCAAACGTTTCATTTTCATATAAATGATAACACCATTGCTGGAATTCTGCTGATGTCTCTCTCATCTTTGTAAACAGACTTAAAACTGTGACAATAAGAATTGTGCAGTTCTATTATGTCCATATCCAGTAAAGAACTGCTGTTACGTTACTACATAGTAAAGCCCTATGTTCATTAGTCTGCATTACACATAGGTGCACTATTTGCATAGATAAACAATGTGCATTGCTGAGCCATGAAAAGCAGTCTGCAATATACATGGGTGTGCAATGCACATCAGTTTATATTGTGCATAGGTCCACAATGCACATCTGCATTATTGCACATTCGGCACTCGTTCTGATATCCAGCTATTCATCTTTACAATTCAGTAAAGAGGTTTGTTGATATCTTTACGATGTAACTATATATACATAACATGTCATATAGGATTATGTGATATAACATGTCATGTAGGATTCTGGTATGTCATAATAGAATCCATAACAAAACAAAGTAACACAAAATATCCAAATTAACCCCTTCTATGAAACTGCACTAATTAACCTTAACCATTCTAGCTAGCATGGTTGTAATGGTTTGAGCATTGGACTACATCTCTGTAGACCAGGGTTCAAATCCTGCTCGGCCTTAAACTCGAGCAAGTCAAACTCACTCAGCCTCAGAGGAAGGCAATGGAAAATCTCTTCTAAACAAATCTTGCTAAGAAAATTCTGCAATAGGTTGGCCTTATGGTCACCATAGGTCAGAAATGATTTCAAGGCACATAACAACAGCAGCAGCAGCAGCAACCAGCACCATCTCTATCTGGAACTATAATATCTATGTTTTCTTCATCCACATATGAATAAAAAGGTTCCAAGATTTTAAAGATGCAATATAGCTTCAATAGAACTTATTATTTGTTTGTTTGTTTACATTTATATTCTGGCCTTTTCACCCTGAAGAGAACTCAGGGAGGATCACAGAACATACATATGCAGCAAACATTTAATGCTGTTTTATACACAAGCAAGACAGACAATTATATATAAAAAGAGGTATATATCAGCTTTCCCCATCTTCGGCATCTTGGAGGCTTTGTGCTTGGTTCCAGCCATGGGGGACGGGACGGGGTGTGCTGTAGCTCCATCTGCCTGTCGAAGAGCTTTTGTTTATAACTTCCTCCTTTTGATTGAATCACCGGCATTTCTTACATGTACCTCAGAATACTGCCCCACTTTTAAGTGGTGCCTATTTATCTAGTCAACAGTCGCTTTTGAACCACTAGGTGGGCAGAAGCTGGGTTAAAGGCCAGGAGCTTATCCTAACCCGGGCTTTGAACTGGCAAACTTTTGACTGACAAGATTTGCTGCAGATGGTGGTTTAACCTGCTGTGCTAAAGCCCAGCCCTTACATGGGAAAAGAGACGTCATTCTAAGAGATGTCATTCTGCTAACAATTACTGGACTGTTCAGAGAGCTTGAGCAGAGCTGGGACTAGATGCCAGAACAGACCCCAATCCAAGAGCAAGTGAAGAACTACTTGCTGAAAAATTTATTGGATACTTCCTTACACAACTATAGAAAAAATAAAACTGCCCCGAGTAGCTCACAATGATGCCCATGTGATGCTCCAACAGAATTACAGCTGGGAGAGCTACACATTTGATAGCAATTAACACTCCCTTGTGGAACTATTCTTCTACTTGCCATTATCTGGGGAAATTCACAGGCCATATATTTTGAGAATTGCTGCACTTATAAACTAGGCTGTCACAAATAAAGAAATTCAACTTTAAACTTGGAACTTCATTTTAAAAATGAGAACAACCCCAAGAGCCTAATTATCTATGACAGCCAAAGTGAACTGCAAGCCTTCATTAAAAATTAGAATGTTATAAAGCTTGTTAGAATGGGCTATTCATGGCATGAGGTTTGCTAAAGCAAACAAAGTCTGTATTAGATCAGGGCTGGATAGCAGCTATCTGGAAATCTATATGTACCACTGTCTAAAATTCCATAGAAAAAAAGCATGAGATATCTGTATCTGTATACCTTTATAAAATGGAATGTTTGTATGTGTGTATGTGTGAATGCGGGTATGCGGAGGGCGGGAGGGCGGATATGTGGCAGTCACTTTCACAGGCCAGGAAGGATATGTGGCAGCATTATTTGCATAAATGACTCCCATTGGCCAGCCACGAACATTCCGAGACTCTAAAGTGCCAGAGGGAGGTAAGGAAAAGCCCTGAGGCAGTCAGGCATGGTGGGAGTTTAAGTCCAAAACACTTTGCAGCCCCCAGCCCCTAACAATGAGACAACAAAACCAAACTTGGCACATAGAACCCCCAAGACCCACTTTACGTCTTGGTGCAGTTTGAGGGAGGCTGGGCCATGGATAGGCCAGCATCCCAACATCCCAAATCTCAAAGGTGCCAGACAGAGTTCTTTACAAAAAGGCTTCCTTCAGCTGATTTTACAAACTAGGCCTCAGCCTGTATTGACAGTAAGGCTTCCTCAACTTGATTTTCGATACTAGGCCTCAGCTTGAATTCACAGTAAGGCTTCCTCAAGTTGATTCTCCTGACTAGGCCTCAGCCTGAATTGACAGAAAGGCTTACTTAACTTTATTTTCCTGACTAGGCCCCAAAAATGACAGAACAAGATTACAGTTGGTACACAGACACCCCCCCAAGATCCACTCTACATTCTGGTGCAGTTTGAAGGACTTGCAGTACCTTCACTCACTTACTCTGACCAGCATGGGTGACGGACCTGGACCAAACTTGGCACACATAACCCCCATGATGCCCTTTACGTCCTTGGTGCAGTTTGAGAAAGATGAACCACGGATTATGGGATTTGTAGTACTTCAAAGCGCTTTGCTTCCCAGAGACCACTGTGGCCCACAACAAAGACCGATAAATATCAAACTTGGCACACAGAGCCCCCATAACCCACTCTATGTCCTGGTGCAGTTTGGAGAAGAGCAGAGCATGGATGATGGGACTTGAAGTACCTCCACTCACTTCCTGAGACTGCTGCGACCCTCATTCACAGAGCATGGATGATGGGGCTTGAAGTACCTCCACTCACTTCCTGAGACCGCTGCGACCCTCATCCAATGACTGATCAAGACCAAACTTGGCACACAGAGCTCCCATTACCTACACTACATGCTGGTACAGCTTTGAGTAGGATGGACCATGGATGATGGTACTTGAAGTACCTCCACTCCCTGAGACCACAGCGACACTCATCCAATTACCAATAAAGACAAAACTTGGCAAAGAGTGCCCCCATGGCCAACTCAACATTCTGGTGCAGTTTGTGGGAGGACGGATTATGGATGATGGGACTTGCAGTACCTTTACTCACTTCCTGAGACCGCTGCGACTCTCATCCAGTGACCGATCAAGACCAAACTTGGCACATAGAGCCCCCACGACCCACTTTACACCCTGGTGCAGTTTTCAGGAGGATGGACCACGGATGATGGGACTTGAAGTACCTCCACTCACTTCCTGAGACTGCTGCGACCCTCATTCAATGACCACATTTGCCACATTTGCCACACAGAACCCCCTACATCCTGGTGCAATTTGGAGGAGGATGGACCATGGATTATGGTCCATGGTCCATAATCCTTCACTCACTTCCCAAAACCACTGCGAGCCAAATGAACAACTGATACGGACCAACCTTGGCACACAATGCCTTCCTCAAATAACCCAGGCACCGCCGGGTCCTCAGCTGAAGTTTGGAGGGGAACAGAACATGGATGATGTGTCTTGCAGTACCTTCCCTCACTTTCCAAGACTGCTATAAACCTAATCCTATGATTGATCAACACCAAACTTGCCACACAGAGCCCTCATGACCCACTCTACATCCTGGTGCAGTTTGGAGGAGGGTGGACCATGGATGATGGGACTTTAAGTACCTCTACTCACTTCCCAAGTCTGCTGCGACCCTCATCCAATTACTGATTGAGACCAAACTTGGCACACAAAACCCCCATGACTGCCTTCACGTCCTGGTGAGGTTCGGGGGACGACTGACAATGAATGATGGAATTTGTAGTATTTTCACACCCCTCTGTTCCCACTGCGGCCCCCAACAAACACCGATAAAGACCACACTTGGCACACAGAGCCCCAGTGACCCACTCCACATCCTACTGAAGTTTGGAGGGGGACAGAACATGGATGATGGGACTTGCAGTACCTTCCCTCACTTCCCAATCCTGCTACTAACCTATTCCAATGACTGATCAACATCAAATCTGGCACACAGAGCCCTCATGACCCACTCTACAGCCTGGTGCAGTTTACTGTGAGACAGACCACGGATGATGGGACTTGAAGTACCTTCACTCACTTCCGAAAAACAATGCACCCCTCATCCATTCACCAATACAGACCAAACTTAGCACACAGAGCCCCCATGACCCAATCTACATCCTACTACACTTTGAGGGGGGGGGAACAGAGATGATGGGACTTGCACTACCGTCAGTAATTTCATGATACCACTGCAACTCCCAATAATGAAACTTGGCACACAGAGCCCCCATGACCCACTCTACATCCTGCTGCGCTTCTCAAATAACCCGGGCAGGGCCGGGTCCCCAAGCTAGTATACTATAAAGATAAAGGCAGGTTGGCCCCTGAAATGGTACTGCAGCTTTCCCTTCTCTTTAGAATGGTCCTCAACTTATCCCTGGGTCATAATAAAATCCATTATTTTGGTTCCAAAACCTGATGTATACATAAGGTTGATTTACATGCAAATATACACTGTGTATAATAATTAAACTCCTACATGGAGAAAAACATACCATATTTCTTAAGGCAGAAAAAGATGGCACACACAGTTTTGCTTTCCGCCTATGCTACAAGCATCAAAGAGTCATAGTGTAGACTGGCCACTCAACAGAAACCCTGTGTGACAGTTATGAACTACATGGCACATAAATGAATTCAATACATATGTATTCCAGGATTCATCTAGATAGTAGAATCAATGCAGTTTAGCACCACTTTAACTGCTATGGATTAATGTTAAGGAATCATGGGAGCTCTAATTTGAAAAGCTCTTTAGTCCCTCTGCTAAGGAGTGATGGTGCCTCACCAAACTACAACTCCCAGGATTCCATAGCATGACAGTTAAAGTGGTATAAAACTGCATTAATTCTATAGTGTAGATGCACCTTGGAACTCAATTCACTAGACCACATTGCATCTGTCACCCATATACATACCCAACCACCAACAGGAGGAACTAGCAACATGTCAAGCTAGCATTGCATGATATAAATTCAAGTATGCAATGTACTCTTTACACATCCATTTTCATAATGGTTCAACCTGCACAACTCTGCTTCCAAAGCCATCAGCTGAATACAACTGTTACAAAAGGCCAAAATAACTGGTCCCCATGCATTGCGCAACTTATGCTTGTGCATTTCATTGTGCATTTCACTGCCCCTAGTGGCGCAGTGGGTTAAACACCTGTGTTGGAAGGACTGAAGACTGACAGGTCAGAGGTTCAAATCCAGGGAGAGCGTGGATGAGCTCCCTCTGTCAGCCCCAGCTCTCCATGCGAGGACATGAGAGAAGCCTCCCACAAGGGTGGTAAAACATCAAAACATTCAGGCATCCCCATGGAAACATACTTGCAGGTGGCCAATTCTCTCACACCAGAAGCAACTTGCAGTTTATTTATTTATTTACTTTATTTATATTCCGCTCTTCTCACCCCGAAGGGGACTCAGAGCAGATTACAGATACACATACTTTAGCAGCCAATTCCTGCTATTTCACACATATAAATGAACAGAGGCAAACTCTGGCCACCAGGGGGAGCTGACACATTCCTCATCTCTCAGCGTTTTTTCCAGTGTCCCTTGTTGTTCTTCCGCATTCCTGGGGCTCTTTAATGGCCTTATAATTCAGTCAAAATTTGTCAAGTTGCTCCTGACATGACAAAAAAAATCAACAAGTTGCCAGGCTTGGTGTTAGACTACTCTGTGAATGAAACAGAGCTCTGATTTTAATGCCAAGGAATACAGCTGAGCACCCTTAGTAGAGATGCAGAGAGAAATATCTTTCAATTAGTCACAATGATCAGAATCCCAGAATAAGGAAACTAATTGCCTTAAGTGGTAGGTTTTCAAAATGATCTATATTCAAAGTTCTACATATTATTATACTAAAGGGAATACATGGCAGTCCAAGAATTCAGCAAGATTTATTGTGCCTTCATTGTGTGTAAAACTAATGCCAGTGGGGTTTTTAAGGGGGGGGGGGACACAAGCAAGTGGCACATACCTGAACGATTTCCAACATCTCTGCCTTGCTGATGTATCCGTTTCCATCCAGGTCATACATACTGAATGCCCATTTCAGCTTTTGCTCCAACTTCCCTCGGGACGTTACGCTCAAGGCTATGATAAATTCTCTGAAGTCTATTGTTCCATCGCCATTGGCGTCAAACGTACGGAATACGTGTTCGGCAAATTTAGAAGCGTCCCCATAAGGAAAAAAATTCCCATAGATTTTCTTAAATTCCTCCATGGACAAATGTCCACTTGGACAGTCTCTCAGGAAGCCCTTGTACCATTCCTGGATCTCGTGTTCTGTAAAGTCTGTGCTTTCTAGCAAATCTTGCATAACTTCGGGGCGTAACTTGCTGTTCTGTTTCCCCATGGTGGTGTCAGGATCTTATCTAAAAAGGGAGGAAGGAAGGAAGTTAATTTCTTGTTTACAACATTAAAGACTAATGATGAACACTGCAAGTCTCAGAACAGTCTTTGAAAAGATGTTTTGTTACCGTCATATTTATGCTGTGTACCTGTGGAATGTGATTTCAAATGAGGAACCCCAATAGACCTGTGCAAACCTGTGCAAACAAACAAACCTATGCACCATGCTGAATGCCACATTTCGGCCAAGGAAGATCTCAGTAGATTTCGGAATGGGGGATGGCATGACAGGCTACAGGATGAGGGAATTAGCAAAGTCCTAGTAGAAAGCAAATAACATAATGAAATTTGCTTAGCCTCAAATATCTGCAAGAGGATCATGTTTTAACTGAAATGGGATATAAAATACAGCATATTGCATGTTTCTGTATGATACAATGAAAATTAAGATACTGGTCAAGATTCTAGATCAGGATTGCATAGTGCAATATTCTTCAGAGGTACTTGTTTGTACAGTGCAACCTTTGCATAGCAATGTTGCAAAACAAAACTAAGACATCCAACATGCAACGTCAAAGAGGGGGCTAACCCATACCCACACTTTCACTTCCCATGCTTTCAAAGGTCTAAAAGACATCAGTGACTGATAATAGCTTGTCCTCCGGTTCTCATGTTCTTCTTCATGGCTGATATGACTAGCATCCTTACCAAGGATACATCTAGTGCAGTGTTTCTCAACCTGGGGGTTAGGACCCCTGAGAGGGGGCGGTCGTGAAGGAGGTGTCAGAGGAGTCACCAAAAACCATCAGGAAACACAGTATTTTCTGTTGATAACGGGAGTTCTGTATGGGAAGTTTGGCCCAATTCTATCATAGGTGAGGTTCAGAATGCTATTAATCTCAGCAACAACTTCCAAATCTCAAGGACTATTTTCCTCAAACCCCATGAGTGTGCATATTTGGGCATATTGAGAATTTGTGCCAGGTTTGGTTCAGATCTTTCATTGTTTGAGTCCACAGTGCTCTCTGGATGTAGGTGAACTACAACTCCACAACTCAAGGTCAATGCCCACCAAACTCTTATAGTATTTCCTCTTGGTTATGGGAATTCTGTGTGGGAATTGTGATTCCATTCCATCATTGGTGGAGTTCAGAATGCTCTTTGATTGCAGGTGAACTATAACTCCCAGCAACTACAACTCCCAAATGGCAAAATCAATCCCCCCAACCCCACCAGTATTCAAATCTGGGTGTATTGGGTATTTGTGCCAAATTTGGTCCAGTGAATGAAAATACATCCTGCATATCAGATATTTACATTACAATTCATAACAGTAGCAAAATTACAATTATGAAGTAGCAACTAAAATAATTTTATGGTTGGGGGTCACCACAACATGAGGAACTGTATTAAGGGGTTGCAGCATTAGGAAGGTTGAGAACCATTGAGCTAGTGGGTTTATGCTTAACATGGCGAGAGCTTTATCTTGGTGGTAGAGCAACTAATTTACATGCAAAACTATCAGGTTCAATGTTCAGCAGAGTCAAGAAAGACTGCCACCTGAAACCACAGAGGAGACTCTGAAAGTCCATGTGGATCAACCTTACAAACCTATAACTACCAATAGTCCCAGTCAGGATGGCCAATAGCCAAATTTTTTTAAAATCAAACCATTTGGATGCATTTCACTGTTCTAGATCATATAAAAGTAAATGGACCAATGATCTGAGTTGATATAAGGCAAAGGTGAGATGAATTATGCTGGAGAATTCTGGGGAATACAGCTCCAAAAATGAACTATTCCGATCTCTACTGCAAAACAATTTTGCATAATCTTTTGACAGTCCCATCTAAGGAATTGAAGCTACTGCTAATTCTTATTAAGCTTCACTTGTTCTAGTACTGTCAATCTACTACTGAATCTACATCTTTACATTTAATAAGTGTTATTTCAAATGTCATCAGTAGCTTATAGTATTTTTTCCAGCGCTTCCATGCTCATGAGATTACCCCGCCCGTGACCTTCAGTTCTTTTGCAAGAAAAAATTCAAGTTAGAGGATGCAATTAAGATAGAATTGTACAGTTTAAACATTAAATGTATTTTTCCATACTTCTTTGTATACCTCAGAGGCCAGATACTAACCCAATTAGTCGTTATAAAAGGGCTTAGTCAAAAATCTCTGAATATCTTTTAAGAAGAAAATTCAGTAAAAGTACAGCACTTGTAAAAGAAGGAAGTAATTTCCCCCCTTAAATTAGATATTTAAAAATCTACTCAAGGACGACTCCAATTTTTAAATTAAATTATTACTGATATTTTGGTTGAAAGAAAATTGCTGAACTTCCATTGCACCATGTTTCTAGGAAATATTAGAGCCTTTTAGTCATGAAACAGGACTTTAGACGCCAAAATCTCAGTTCAAATGGGAAATCTAATTAGATTTCAGAAGAGGGCCTGCAATGGAAATAGGCACACAATTACATAGTTCAAAATGAGTCCCTTAATATGTTATCTATTTCTCAGGCATCAGGATCAACAGTTCGGCAGATCTTATGGAAACAAGGACAAAATCATCCAAGTCCTTGAATAAGTGAAAGCCAAAAAATATGGGAAGTACAATCAAGTGAAAATAAGTACAAGAACATTGGGTTTTCCTCACTGACCCTTTGGCATACTTTTATTCTCTCAACTGTTATTGTTATTGAGTAATGAATGAGGTCTCAGATTGTGCATGTATCACTGATCTTTCTTCCAAAGAGGTGGAAACAAAATAACTATGAAGAAATGTAACCCGAGAGGGGGGATTTGAACCTAAGACTCTCCTACTTTCACATTTTTACCCCTGCACTAAACTGATTGATAGAGCTTTCAGTGGGTTGCTGTGAGTTTTCCAGGCTGTATGGCCATGTTCCAGAAGCATTCTCTCCTGATGTTTCATCCACATCTATGGCAGGCATCCTCAGAGGTTGTGAGGACTGTTGGAAACTAGGCAAGTGGGGTTTATATATCTCTGGAATGCCCAGGGTGGGAGAAATAATTCTTGTTTGTTTGAGACACATGTGAATGTTGCTATTGGCCACTTTGATAAGTATTGAATGGCCTTGCAGTTCCAAAGTCGGGTTGATTCCTGCCTGGAGGAATCCTTTGTTGAGAGGTGTTAGTTGGACCTGATCATTTCTTGTCTGGAATTCCCATTTTCTGAGTGTTGTTCTTTATCTACTGTCCCAGTTTTAGAGTGTGTGTGTATATATATATATATATATATATATATATATAGAGAGAGAGAGAGAGAGAGAGAGAGAGAGAGAGGTATTAATCTATACTTGGAGCCCCCAGTGGTGCAGCGGGTTAAAGCACTGAGCTGCTGAACTTGCTGACCAAAAGGTCGGTGGTTCGAATCCAGGAAGGGGGTGAGCTACAGCTGTTAGTATCAACTTCTGCCAACCTAGCAGTTCGAAAACATGCAAATGTGAATAGGTTAATAGGTAAGGCTCCAGCGGGAAGGTAACAGTGCTCCATGTTGTCATACCGACCACATGACCTTGGAGATGTCTATGGACATCATCAGCTCTTCAGCTTAGAAATGGAGATGAGCATCACCCCCAGAGTCGGACACGACTAGACTTAATGTCAAGGGGAAACATTTACCTTTACCCTAAACTATACTTTGTTTAACAAGATTTTAACAGCAAGTTAAAATAGGATAAGAGCCATTGTGTGGTTAAATGCCTGGCTCTCTCTTTCTCTCTACTCATGGCAACTTCATTTTTGTTGTTAACCACAATCAAGTCAACTTTGTTTTTGTTATGACCCCATGAATGAGAGACCTTCAAGCCACCCTGTTATAAACTGCCCTGCTCAGATCTTGTAGTTTTAAGTATGTGGCTTCCTGACTGGGCTCATTCATTTGTAATGCAATCTTTCTCTTTTCCTACAGCCTTCTACCTTACCAAGCATTATTGTATTTTCCAGTGAGTCATATCTTCTCGTGACATAGCCAACCTCACTGTAGTGATATTGGCTTCTAGGAAGTTTGAGACCCACTTATTGGGAGGTTTTCTAGCAGACCATATTACCTGTCCAACTCTCCTGCAGCATCATATTTGAAATACGAGAAGCTCGGCCTGTCATTGAACATCGAGAAAACCAAAGTGCTCTTCCAGCAGTCACCAGCCAATCCCTCTCCAATGCCAGAAATACAGCTTAATAGTGTATCATTAGAAAGTGTTGATCATTTCCACTACCTTGGCAGCCACCTCTCCACAAAAGTCAACATTGACACTGAAATACAACATTGCCTGAGCTCTGTGAGTGCAGCATTTTTCCAAATGAAGCAGAGAGTGTTTGAGGACCGGGACATCCATAGGGAGTAACACACTAACAGTTCATGTACTGCAGATACAAAGTAGCAAAACACACAAAGAGACTGTAAATGTATCAAAAATAACGTGTATATTAACAGGTAAACAGGTTAGTGGAGGACGCTGACAGAGAGCAATGACATAAACCGCTCTCAGACGCTTACACGAACAATAAAGGTGTAAATACCACACATAAGAAGAGCAGCGTGGTTCCCAGGCGAAGTCCCAAGGAGGAGTGAACAAGCTCAGAAGGGCAGCGAGGTAAACAATGAAGGGCAGGGATCAAGTGCACAGGCGTAAGGGAAAGATAAACCAGGAGTACAAGCCGCACTGATCCCAAACCGCAGTCAATTCGCGGTGAAGGCAAAATGCCTCAGTTTGCAATCCAAGCTCCTAGGCGGCCAATAGCTGGGAGCGAAACTGCGCGGATGCGCTGTGCCTCAATGCTCGAGCAGATCACGGTATCCCCCAGGGCAGCCAAAGGAAGGAACCACAATACGGTCAGCAATGCAAAACCACTCGGAAACGCCAGGCACGCCGCAACGGTGACAGCTGCAGGGGCCCGATCCGTTTCGCCGTGCAAAGGCTTTTTCAAGCGGCCAGGTGCGGTATAAATCACGGGCGTTTCACAGAACACATAATATTGTGCGGTAACATGGCCCCATCATAGGTAATTCCATGGACCCGAAGGGGCCATGTTACCGCACGATATTATGTGTTCTGTGAAACGCCCGTGATTTATACCGCACCTGGCCGCTTGAAAAAGCCTTTGCACGGCGAAACGGATCGGGCCCCTGCAGCTGACACCGTTGCGGTGTGCCTGGCGTTTCCAAGTGGTTTTGCATCGCTGACCGTATTGTGGTTCCTTCCTTTGGCTGCCCCGGGGATACCGTGATATACTCGGCATTGAGGCAAAGCGCATCCGCGCAGTTTCGCTCTCCCGGCTATTGGCCGCCTAGGAGCTTGGATTACAAACTGAGGCATTTTGCCTTCACCGCGAATTGACTGCAGTTTGGGATCAGTGCGGCTTGTACTCCTGGTTTATATTTCCCTTACGCCTGTGCACTTGATCCCCGCCCTTCATTGTTTACCTCGCTGCCCTTCTGAGCTTGTTCACTCCTCCTTGGGACTTCGCCTGGGAACCACGCTGCGCTTCTTATGTATGGTATTTACACCTTTATTGTTCGTGTAAGCATCTGAGAGCGGTTTATGTCATTGCTCTCTGTCAGTGTCCTCCACTAACTTGTTTACCTGTTAATATACACGTTATTTTTGATACATTTACAGTCTCTTTGTGTGTTTTACATCCATAGGGAGACCAAGGTGTTTGTTTATAAAGCTATTGTCCTCCCAACCCTGCTATACGCCTGCGAGACATGGACTGTCTACAGACATCACATGCAACTCCTGGAACAATTCCATCAGCACTGCCTCCAAAAAATCCTTCAAATCTCCTGAGAAGACAAGCAGACAGATGTCAGTGTGCTGGAAGAAGCAAAGACCACCAGTATTGAAGCCATCAACTCAATTGGACCAGCCACATTGTCCGGATGCCCGACCACCATCTATCAAAGCAGTTGTTCTACTCTGAACTCAAGAATGGAAAACGGAATCTTGGTGGGCAGGAAAAGAGATTTAAAGATGGACTCAAAGCCAACCTTAAAAACTCTGGCATAGACACTGAGAACTGGGAAGCCCTGGCCCTTGAGCGCTCCAGCTGGAGGTCAGCTGTGACCAGCAATGCTGTAGAATTTGAAGAAGCACAAATGGAGGGCAAAAGAGAGAAACATGCCAAGAGGAAGGCGGATCAAGCCAACCCCAACCAGGACCGCCTTCCACCTGGAAATCAATGCCCTTACTGTGGGAGAAGATACAGATCAAGAATAGGGATATACAGTCACCTATGGACCCACCACTACACTGATCCTGGAAGACTATCCTACTCGGACAACGAGGAATCACCTAAGTAAAGTAGTATTTGAAATGAATTGTTTCTCTTCCTGTTAGCTTTCTTCACTCTCCAGCTTTCATAACCATACACAGAAATTGGAAATATGACGTTCATTTGCACTGTACCTTTTCCATAAAACGGGCTCAAAGCATCTCTCCTGGGCTTGGGCACCCGAACTCTCAGAACACCATAACCAGACAGTACACTGTTCTGTTATGAGCTCAATTTCTCATTGTCTCCTTAGTTCTCCCCTTTTAAAATTCCTAACTGGAGTAACTCTCCAAGAGACTTGGCTGTTTCACAGAATAGATGTCCAGGCAGCATGCACCAAGGACTCAACTTTCCAAAAATCCCTTGGTACGAAAGCAAAACAAGGAAACCAAATGCCTTTCAGCATCCTGATAACAAGACATCAGATAACACCTTACAAAAGCTTAAGAAGTAATACATTGGACATATGACCTTCACAGATACAGAAGCATAAAAGCAAGCTGATACATGTAATTGTGCCTGCCTGCTAGTAAGTCAATGTTGGTAAGAGAGCCTAAATTGTATAGCCTGTGAATCAACGATCTCACTTCATGGAGAGAAAGAGTTTAAGGTTTGAGGTTTGTTTTTATTTACTGTTTTGCCAATTTCTCGCAGCCTTATCCTATCCCAACTGAGTGCTTTCAAAGGAACACAAGAGACTATAAGACAGAGAGGGATGGATGGGTCAGGTCATGTGGAGATAAGATAGAACAGCTTCTCAAACTCTGCTCCTCCAGGTGTTTTGGACTTCAGCTCCCACAATTCCTACCAGCTGGTAAACTGGATGGGATTTCTGGAAACTTTGTCCAAAACACCTGGAGGGGCGGTTTGAGAAACACTGTGCTAGAAGGTACATCAGAGCTCTGATAATGTAAAAATGTGTATATTTAATCAAATGTGAGGTGTCGAGAATCAAGTGAACCATACAGTCAAGGACAGTATAGATTACTTCTCTCATTCATTATCATTCAATCATTTTTAAAGATGGATACTTTTATAAGCGCAATGATTTTTAGAAGTCAATTTCTTCAGTGTGCATAGGAGAAATGACGGCACACTTTGTTATTAATGGAAGGACTCAGTGACAATATATGTATTAATAAAGATTCCACCAAAACATCAGGAAAAGACTTTCTGATGGTGAGAGCCATTCGACAGAGGAATATATTGCCTTGCAGAGTGGTGGAGTATTTTTCTCGCAGCTGAATGACCATCTGTCAGGAGTACTTTAATTGTGTGTTCCTGCATGGCAGGAGGTTGGACTGAATGGCCCTTATGGTCTCTTTCAACTCTATAATTTTAGTATTTGTGTGTACATATATGTATGTTGCATGTATTGTGTGTACAATGACTTCATTTAGATTGATAATTGTGAAGGAGACAGAACTGCAAACGATTATTTGTGATCCAATTTGCTTGATCCTTTGCTCGGGGGCGGTCCCATAGTCTAGTCTGGGGTTATGCTTGATTTCCCTCAGATCCCCATCCTGGGTGTCATGCAGAATATCTTCTTGGTGACTTCCTAGAGAGGTTAAATTGGCATCATCATGCTAACTTTCTATAGGTAGGCAAAGTCTTCTTTCAGTGGGACTTTGAGGGCTGATTTCTCAGGGCTAAAGGTCGGGCTTTAGCACAGCGGGTTAAACCGCCAGCTGAAAAAAAAAACCTTGCCAATTGAAAGATTGACACTTCAAGCCCACGTTGGGGTGAGCTTCTGCTCACCTAGCAGTTCAAAAACAGTAATGTGAGTAGATAAATAGGTAACAGTTTGGCGGGGAGGTAAAAAAAAACACCCATGCGGACATGCCGCCAATTCGATCAACAAAGCTCCTCGCCATGGAGGAGTGACAGCACACACAAACACACCCACCATGGCTGGAATTGAGCACAGCCTCAAGATGTTGGAGACGGAAAAGGATGGGAAGCCTGTAACTCTGTTTATGTAGTGTCTGTCTTTATTAATTGTATAACGGCACCGAATGTTTGCCACATATGTGTACTGTAATCTGCCCTGAGTCCCCTCGAGGAGATAGGGTGAAATGTAGATAAAGATGATGATTATTATATTATTATTATTATGTTTCATAATGTGCTGTATTATTTGTATTTGTTGTTTTCCTTATTCTTTTAAATGGCTGTGCATTTAACTGCTTTAAATTCTACTGATGGTTTAATTACATTTTTAACCTTTTCATACTGCGAACGTTTAGCTCAATATATTTTAACTTTCTGGGTTCTGGACTAGGAAAAAGGAGTAGATACCAATAAATGTAACTGTATTAGTTTCAGAGTCATAGAATCATATAATCATAGAGTTAGAAGAGACCTCATGGCCCATCCAGTCCAACCCTCTGCCAAAAAGCAGGAAAATTGCATTCAAAGCACCCCCGACAGATGGCCATCCAGCCTCTGTTTAAAAACCACCAAAAAAGGAGCCTCCAAGACACTCTAACAGTCAGGAAGTTCTTCCTAATGTTCAGATGGAATCTCCTTTCTTGTAATTTGAAGCCATTGTTCTGCGTCCTAGTCTCCAGGGCAGCCGAAAACAAGCTTGCTCCCTCCTCCCTATGACTTCCTCTCACATATTTATCATGTCTCCTTTCAGCCTTCTCTTCTGAAAGCTACACATGCCCAGCTTTTTAAATCTGCCAAGAGTTGCTGACAGGAGCTTTAGACCATAATTAATTTGGATTCAGTCTAAGAACCTAGGAATCGGTACAGGATTGTCAGGTAATATGGCATGTTCAAGGCAGTGTTGCTTTTTGCAATAGTGTGTACAGAGCTATCGTACTGTCTATTCTCCTCTATGGGTCTGAAACATGGGTCACCTATCGCCAACACCTACGACTCCTCGAACGCTTTCCTCAGCTCTGTCTTCGCACAATCCTAAATATACACTGGACCGACTATGTGACGAATGTTGCTGTCCTTGAGCAAGCAGGGATCACCGGCATTGAGGCCATGCTATTGAGAACACAGCTGTGCTGGGCAGGGCACATCTCTAGGATGCAGGACCACCGCCTCACAAAGATACTACTCTATGGTTTACTTGCCACAGGTCAGCGCAAGAGAGGCGCCCCCAAAAAGAAATATAAGGACTCCCTGAAACAACATCTCAGGCTCGGCCAGATTGATCACCAACAATGGTCCACCCTGGCCTCACATTGGGAGGCATGGAGATGCACTATCCACAATGCTGCAGCCTCTTTCAAGAAGACACGTCGAATGGGTCTCAAAGAGAAACGACAATGCAGAAAGAACTGCAACTTGGAAACAACATCACCCAAGGAGACTTTCTGCTGTGCTTTCTGAAACTGAACTTGCCTATCTCAGATTGGCCTTCTTAGTCATCAACGCGCTTGTAGATAGATATTTGCAGAAAATTCGAAGGAACCGCTAGGCTAAGCTGGCCCGTCAACGCGCTTGTAAAAAGCGTGGGATGAGTCCTTCCTAAGAATCTTTGTTCGTGAAGTAATGCCGAGAGAGAGTGTGAGTATTGTGGTGTTATCTATGCCAATTTAATGCAGATGGCAAGAGATGGGGGATAACTTTCTTACCAAAACTTCCCTGTAAAATTAGATAGTCATGCAGACATGTAAAACTTCCACTCTCACAATCTGCATCCATCTTGCTAGAGGTGATGAGATTTGTAATCCAATATATCTGGAGGGGATGAGTTTGGAGTCCCATAGACTGTCCGATAATAAATGCTTCCTTTCCAGTGTTCACTTCTTCATACTTATTTGCTTTTAGGCCCCTACTAATCCCCAATGAGACTTCCCTGTTCAAATGAAGCACTTATCAAGATTCATATATTGTTTGAATTTATACTCTCTGTTTCCATATATTTCCATCTAATAATCTTTTCTCTCTGAATCAGATAGATGCTTGATGTTGCCTAAGGATGAATAACACTAACTCTTATTAAGCACCAAGTGGTCTTGTTCTGTCAATCTGCTACATAAGCTACATATTATTTAATAAATGTTGTTTTAGATACTAGTAGTAGCAGATGACACATACTGTAGATGCCACAGATAGCATAGATAGGTAAATAGATAGATAAATAGATATTCTTGTAGGGTCTTCTTTTGTCAGTCAAAATAAAATTCAGACGTTGCCAGGACTTGATTACTGTTGTTGGAAGGTGCCCCAACAAAGCAGTCAACACTTTGCATTCTTCCACTACATCACACAAATGTGCCCTGTGAGGTCTTGGTTTCAAAGGCAGGGAGCTGTATTGACAATTAACACCATGAACTGATACAAAAGATGTGTGTAAATGATTCGCAACTGGCAGGTCTCTTCAAACTCTACAGTTCCTCTTCTTTTTGTCTCTTTGCTGTTCATAAACAGAAGAGATTATTTACCTTTCCCAGCTGCTCTCTTCCTTTTCAGGGTCCACTGAACAAAACCATAGTTAACAAACAGCAAAGGCTGGCGATATATACTGGCTAGATAAGATGTTTCAGCCCATTAAATAGATTTCAGATCTAGAATGGATTTTCCACTAAGTTCAACAGGCATGGATTATTTTCCAGGCCAAGGTTTTCAGAGAAGAATTCGGTTGGCTTACAGAAAATGTACTTTAAGCAGTCCCCAAAACAAGATTCCAAAATGTAATAGAAGCCTCTAATTTAAACATTCCTATTTTTATGTTGTCTTTCTTACACTAGTAACGCTCCTACATTCCTAGCAACAGACATTTTCCCCACAATACTTGGCAAACCAGAATAATTTATTTGGAATGAAAAGAATAACCATACTGAAAACAACAAGATTTTTACAAACACCAGAAGAAACTATAGAATTACATGTACATGCATATGTACACACAGAGAGATAAATAATAAAGATAACCCACCATGTATGATCATTTCCTCTTGAGCATCTGCCTATACTGAGGGTGAATTTAAGGGTCTTATTAGCATCTGATTTGAGAACTGAAACAGGAGGGCTTGTTGCTGTTGCAGCTCAGTAACGTAAAAGTAAAGGTTTCCCCTGACATTAAGTCTAGTTGTGCCCAAATCTGGAGGGTGGTGCTCATCTCCATTTCTAAGCCAAAGAGCTGGCGTTGTCCATAGATACCTCCAAGGTCATATGGCCAACATGACTGCATGGAGACTATTACCTTCCTGCAGAACGGTACCTATTGATCTCTCATTTGCATGTTTTCGAACTGCTAGGTTGGCAGAAGCTGGAGCTAACAGTGGGAGCTCACGCTGCTCCCCTGGATTTGAACCACCAACCTTCTGGTCAGCAAGTTCAGCAGATCAGTGGTTTAACCTGCTGCACCACCGGGGGGGGGGGCTTTACAGCTCAGTAAAGGTGGAGAAATGCAAGTGTGCTCATGGATAGTGTACTCCTCCCCTTTCCTCCCTCAATTTGGTGATGGGGATAAATGAGAATGTGCTCCCTTGGATGGGGGACACTCCCTTTTTTCCTTCTCTCAACTCAGTAATGGAGAGAAATGACAATGTGTTCAGGGATAGAGAATACTTCCCTTTTCCTTCCCTCAAGTTGGTAATGTAGAGAACTGAGAGTGCATTCAGGGGTGGAGTGCTCCTCCCTTTCCTCTGATCTCCCAAGAAAAGCCTTAGGAGTCAAGAGTAGCCATATCTTCAGGGTCTGAACTATTCCCCTTCCCTGTAATATAGTGGTTCCCAAACTGTGGTCCATGGACCACCAACGGTTTGCAAGAACTAAAATATGGCCCATGGCTTCACCATTACTACACCATTGCAATGAGGATGACTGATCTCACAAAACCCTCATGTAATTCTGAGGCTTATTCAATATGGTTTTCTGTGGGCAAGCAGATGACAACTACAGGATGTCATATGTTCTGTATCCGAAATTAGAACTGATGTGGTCTATCCAATGCAATTTTCTGAATCAGCACCCCAAATAACCAAATCTAATGTTGACCAAAAACTTACTTGTAACCCTTTTGGTACTAATGTTGGAGAGTGATCCCTGGTCAAAAAAGGGTTGGGAATCACTGCTGTAATAAGAAACATCAGCAGCAGTCCTTTGCAGGGCCTGAGCAGAGAGAGAGAGAGAAAGGAGGGGATACATGTGGCTGCATCTTATAAGACTGAAATAGAAACTAGTTAACCTTAAAAGTGTTGCCACATTCCTTTTTATACCCCCCTCCTTTTCACCTTTTTTTTTTTTACAAAATTGTTATTCAAATATTCAAATAGCATGCTACTTGCCCCAACTTTTTGAATTTCCAGAACCAATTTTGACTTTTTAAACCCAAGAATGTGAGTAGGTTTTGGTGGTGTTTCATTTTCTTTTTTACTTAAAAGTATAAAAAATAAATAGAATAAATTCCCATATCTATATAAATCATCTTTAGTTTCGCCTATGTGTCTGCTTGGTCCCATTGATGACAAGTTGAATGGGGTGGGGGGTGGGGGGTGACATTTGCTGTGGAAGTTTCTTTCTGACCTTCCTTCCCTCATTACAATTCTGGTCCGCAAACTGAACTATTTGTCTCCTCTCTCCTTTTTTTCAATAGTGCGTAAAACACTGCGATGCAGTGAGAGGTGCCGAGTTGATGGAGGGGTTGACAGAGAGGAACGAAAACCCCTCACGCTACAGTTAACCGCACATCAAGCAGCAAACAAAAGAGCAGACAAAACCCCAGTAAATTTAGGGCATGACTGGATGTGGGAGTGAGAACAACAGTTATGAAGCATGAAATGCAGAAGCAGAATAACTTGACATTTACGAGAACTACTGGCCCATCTGCAAGAGCCCTCTCTCAGCCTGATTGAACTTTCAGGGTTGTTGTGAGGATACAGAGAGAAGGAGAGAGCCATGTACACTATCCCCAGCATGCTGGAGAAAAAGCAGGATGCATGTAAACAAACAAACTGTACATAATCAATGTTCTATATCATGCAGAAAGCCTCTATGCAAAGACCAGCCAGAATGTTTCAGATATTCCTCTTCTCCAATGCGTGGAAATGAGCAGAGATGGGTGATGGGTGAGGCGACTATGCCCACTTCTCACACAAATATGATGAAGCATATGCCCAATAGTTCTTCTTTCCCAGGTTTATGAGCATTCATTTATGCTACTTCTATACTTCCCCATATTCAAAGTTTTACAGGTAGCTTAACATGGTTAAGTTTTAAATGTTCTTAAAGTATAAAACATAAAGAAGTTTTAAAAAACCACCCTGTTTGCCACTAAAACAACGCCAGAGTTTGGAAAAGTTATTCCATTAAATTAACAACTCCCAATGGCCGTGCTTGCTAGAGGGTAATGGGGATTGTTTTTTGAGAAAGTAACTATTCCAAGTTATGTAAGGGGCAAAAATTCTATACAGAGTAAAATTATATATGCCAAGATTCCCCTAATCCCTCTGGGCAGGGACTCTATTAATATAATGCTAAACTATTATAAAACTATGACTCAGAATCTGCTAAAGATTGTCTGATGCTGCAAAATACAAAACCAAATGTTTTTCTCCGATCCTACTTATACCTAACCCAACCTTGTTTACTAGTTACCACACCAAATGTCATCTGATTTTGGAACTGAAAGAAGCTTGAGCTTCGTTAGCACAAGTGCACAGAGCCTCGCTTATCCAACATAAATGGGCTGGCAGAATGTTGAATAAGCAAAAATGTTGGATAATAAGGAGTGATTAAGGAAAAGCCTATTAAATGTCAAATTATATTATGATTTTACAAATTAAGCACCAAAACAACAAATTGATCAAAAAGCAGTTTAGTACACAGTAACGTTATGTAGTAATGATGTATTTATGAATTTAGTAAGTTAGTGGATCTGGGCAGGAGGCAGACTGCTTTGGATAATATAGAACGTTGGATGAGCAAAGGTTGGATCAGCAAGATTCTACTGTACAAGCATGAATGTCCACAAGGATAACACTATGAAAATGCTTGTATCGGAAACTTTCATGAAGTCAAAGTTAACAGTATTGGCTGAGATGGACCAATGGTATGAATTGGTTTTTGAGGCAATGCCCTATGCTCCCATAGGACAAATCCAAATAGGATCAAAAAGGAAAAACATAGCTAAAAGATGTTTATGAAAAGATGTATATCAATAAAGAAGGTTTTGTCCCTTTAGATTTTCTCTGGTACAAATGTGCCACAGCCAGTTGCTCCAGGTTATCCCTCACGTCACCATCTCTCTCATAGGGAGGTACAGTGGAAGGAGGAAGCATCAATACTCTCATCAATGATAGTGTGGAAGAGATAAGACCTGGGATTACAAATGGCCTCACATGTTTCCAGATATTACTGTGTCAGTCTCAGAACTTGCAAAAGGTTGGGCTTACAGGTGAAGGTGTGGAGCAATGCCCAGCATTCCACAGTCAACATGGCCTTTTCTCAAGCTCCAGTGCTTTGATTAGGGTTTCGTAGTTTGGATAAGTGGTAAGTGGCACAATAAGAAATAAAAATCTCTCTTTATTGCTATATGTGTCAAAATGAACCCTTAAACAAGTCATTTCATCAGACAACTGAAGCACAGAGCTCAGAAAAGGTACTTTTGGACTATATTTCTCAGTACAACCCAGCCAGCCTGACAATGTAATGTTTCCATTCTTCAGAAAAATATTTTTCCAAGCTCTAAGGAAGCATTATGCTCAGTTAGCAGATGGATGCAAACAGACAGACGGACGGACACAGGCAAACACAGCGATCCAGGCAAAACAGTGCTATAAACTATGAGGTTAAAAAGGCCTGAAGATAAGCGCTTCATGCCACAATCAATCTGTTAGTCTTTAAGGTGCCACTAGACTCTTTTTGTGTTTTCTCAGCAGATAAATACAACCCATTTCACGAGACATTAAGCAAATATAGTTTCCCTTGGGAGCGCAAATTAGCATCCATGGTTTGGTAGAGTTACATTCTCCTGTGGGGATATCAACAGTATCCTTTTTTTAAAAAAAACAGTCATAGGTAAAATCCTCATCACTTATGTGCATGTAAATGTGGTTAATGAGCATACTTGTCTCTTCATAGCATTGTGGTCTAATGTCTTGAGCATTTGGCTAAGATTCTGGAGACCAAGATGTAAATTCACACTTAGTTAAGGAAACCCACTAGATGACTTGGAGAAGTCACACCCTCTCAACCTCAGAGTATGGCAAAGGCAAGCACCCTCTGAATAAATCTTGGCATGAAAACCCTGTGGTAACTTTGCCCTAGGGTTACCATAAGGAAGTCACACAACAACAACAGCAACAACAAATATCTCTGGAAAAGATATTTACTTATTTCTTGTGCCTCATTCCCAAATTTGCCCCTAAAAAACTGTCAAATCCTGGAAGTGGTTGCTCCTGGTACTCTTTTATCATCCCTTACCATCAGCATGGGGCAGTAAGAGGAGTTTTGCTTGGGGGTTGGCAACTAACACTGCAAGAGAGAGGACATGGGGCTGAAAGAACAGTGTTACTTGACATCTGATTGACATAGGATTTTGGTTTTTTACTTCCAAGCAATGCTAGGAAAAATTCCTTTTCAAACATATTGGACAATTAATAAAAATTGATGTTTTGTCCACTATGCCCTTTAGGGCCCTTCCACACAACCATACAACCCAGAATATCAAGGCAGATAATCCACAATATCTGTTTTGAACTGGGTTATCTGAGTCCACACTGCCATATAAACCAGTTCAAAGCAAATAATGTGAGATATTATACAGATGGGGGAAGGGGCCATAAAGAGTTGTCATTATTACAGTTAAAGTTGTAAATGGGAAGGATAAAATCTTTAGATTTATTTATTTATTTCATCTCAAAAGCATAGCATAAAATAAGCTTACAACTGGTAAAATAAAAGAACCACAAACAGCTAAATAGTTTTAGACCAAAAATGGGCAATATCAACAGCATTGTCCATAGCTCTAAACAGCTCTTCCCCTGTGCATTGCAGGCAAGCATGCAGATGCTGAGTTGTTTGCTCTGCTCAACAGACGCACTAGGTGGAGGAGTCCGCTAGGTAGTGCCATTTTGTCAAGTTGTCTTTTGATCTGCTGACTCTACTTCTGAGTCTGTTCAGGAACTTCCAAGTTGCCCATTCTTGGCTTGCCCCTGCAGACAGACCCTAGTTTGGAGGGGGGGGGCATCCAATTGGAATTGCCCGATTTTGCTGCCCAAGGGATACTCTTGCTGTTGCTGGGGGAACATTTAGAGGCGTGGTGGTTCTCATGAAGCTTTTCCTTGACTTAAGACTACTGGGAGAAAGCTGGTAGCCACACAGTGGGTGCAGTGTAGTATATTGCAGTGCAGTATAGTAGCTTTAGTGTTGAAATAAGAGACCAGGGTTTAAACTGCTACTTAGTCATGGGAAGTTACTAAATGAGTAGGACATATTTCAGAATAAAGCAGTGGCAAACCCCATTTGAACAAATCTTGCCAAGAAAATTCCTGTGATAAGGGTCATCATCATAAGCAGAAATGTCTTGAAGACACACAACAACAACAACAACAACAACAACAACAACAGTCACTTCTGAGATATATTGCAGCCCAAATTGCAGCTAATGGTTCCTGTCAATAAATCACGTACAAGTTTTAATCCAGGCTTTGAGTTATTCCCTTTCTCGCAAAATAAGTTCAGCACCTTGGAAAGCTTCTTGGAAGCTACTCTAAACTTAAGAGTAAATTCACTGCCTTCCAGCCATGGAAGTTATCAGCCACAACAAAAACTCTGTTGACTTAACCGCCCATTACACTAGCTTGCATGTTCTTTTTCATTTGTATGTTCTCTTATGAAACAACGTACCTCTGTGTTCACAGTGTCATTTTGATAGTACATAGCCAACTGGTAGCTGTGTAAGGTATTGGAGTCTTTTGTGCACTATCAACCATAGATTTGCAGCTGAGAAAGAGAAGGAAATCCAAGCCTCACTGAGAGTCTTGGGTGTGGGTGACTTTTTCCTGTCTACAAAACTGTAATGTGATGACACCCAGGAGCCCATCATCCCCAGCCACTAACTGTACGGCACAATCAAAGCACAATGGATACAATCACTCCACAGGTTCCTATGCATTACATCACCTATTACATTACTGAAGCTTTACGAGCAACTCCAGAACTGAGTGGAATATTGCTGGATATCACTTAAGAGCAATCCTACTATGCTAAACATTTCCATTTTTATATATATGGAGGATGAGGTGGATTGTTATTCCATATCAACCTGGCAGAAAGCCTTCCCCAACAGCACACATGTCTTTCCTTGCTTATGAGAAATACCTGGAACTTGAAAAGCACATTATTTTCTTCACTGTTAAAGCAAACTGTGACAAATGGTAGAAAAGGAACAACTCAGCTGCAAAAACAGTTTCGCAGGATAGAAAATTGTTAAAATCAGAATGCAGTCACCTGACACAAGGACACCCCAAAAAGTAAAATGAAACGATGTGATCATATGAACACGCCCCATTTTTCTATGCCTCTGCATTATAAACGTGAGAAAATCAGCTGATTTTGTAGATTCCCATTGCTATTACTTGATAATTACAGGAAAGAAACAAAGCAATTGCCGAACCATAACACTGTATTATGAGAACTTGCACACAAACTTTTGTGCCCTCGTCTTTTTCACTAAAGAGCAGGCCAGGCATGAGTGTTAAAAATCGCAGCAGGGGAGCTAGCAAAATCCCTTTCCTCCTTCCAGCTGGCGGTGACTTTATGTTGTGCCATTCTTTTCAAAAGAAGTCTGTGTATCGAGGCCACACCGACAGATGGCTTTAAAAAATCATTCCTTCTGGCTTCTATGATGGGAAGAAGCTAGAAACCAGAAGGAGTTTAGAAAAGCAATTTAGAGAATTCTCAGAAGGGCTCTTCCAAATGGTCAAGATCTGAGAGTTCAAAGGGAATCTAATACCGGGATGTGAGTTCCTAGCAAGTTCTGAAACAGAACCACAATCCAATAGTATCTTTTCAGATCCCCTCCTGTTCTAAGATGACACAGTCATAAATGAATGATGTTCATATTCCCAGTTTCTGCCTGCCTCCCTTTTCTAGTCCTTGAAAATCCTTGTATGAGTGTTCTTTTGCAAGGGAAGCTGCATATAAAATGAAAACAAATCCTTGCCATAATTCAGAAGGTGCCCACACTTTGAGGGATTTATGAGCCACTTCCCTCTAGAGCAGCGTTTCACAACCTGGGAGTCGTGAGGGGGTGTTAGAGGGGTCGTCGAAGACCATTAAAAACACAGCATCTTCTGTTGGTCATGGGGGTTCTGTGTGGAAAGTTTGACCCAATTCTATCATTGGTGGGGTTCAGAATCTCTTTGAATATAGGTGAACTATAAATACCAGCAACTACAACTTCCAAATCTCAGTGTCTATTTTCTACAAACTTGACCAGTGCTCACATTTGGGCATATTACATATTCGTGCCAAGCTTGGTCCAATCCATCATTATTTGAGTCCACAGTGCTCTCTGGATGTAGGTGAACTATTTATTTATTGTTTCGGCTTGATAGACTGCTCTATCCGAAGCCCTACAACTCCAAAACTTCCAGTATTTTCTGTTGGTCATGGGAATTCCTTGTGCCAAGTTTGGTTCAATCCCATCGTTGGTGGAGTTCGGTTTGCTCTTGATGACAAAATCAAACACCCTCCCAACCCCACCAGTATTCATGTTTGGGCATATTGGGTATTTGTGCCAAATTTGGTTCAGTGAATTAAAATAAATCCTGCATATGAGATATTTACCATTACGATTCGTAATAGTAGCAAAATTACAATTATGAAGTAGCAATGAAAATAATTTTATGGTTGGGGATCACCGCAACATGAGGAAGTGTATTAAGGGGCTGCAGCATTAGGAGGTTGAGAACTACTGCTCTAGAACAGGAGTGGGCAACCTACGGCCCACGGGGCGGATGCGGCCCGGCAGCCAATTCTGTCCGGCCCGGGGAGAAGGCCGTCAGAGGTGGGGCCAAGAAAAAGGGGTGCCGCTGCCGCAATCCCATCGCGGGCTCTGTGGGGCCTGTGTTGGCAGACAGGCCAGAGGAGCAGCAGCTTTGGAGTGCCTGACATCCCTGGAGGCCATCAGGGCCTGCAGCGGGAGCACTCGGCGACCTGCGGGGGCTGATCACCCTGGCGACCCGGAAGACTTGATCGTCTTCTGGGTCACCAGGTAGACTAAGCCACCTTAGATCGCCGACTGCTCCCCCTGCAGGCCCGGGGATGGCAGGCACTCCATAGCAGGGCGATCAGCTGGGGAATGGCTGGGGGCGAGAGCAGGTGGAGGCCTGCAGCCTCCGATCGCCTACTGCTCTGCTCTGCTCTGCTGCAGCGGTTGGGTCCGCTTTGCCATCATCTGGGCTGGTTCCATTGGGCCATTCCATCTTGGGATCCTTCCTCTCTTGAGGATGTCAGCCTTCATCTTGGTTCACACCTTGTCTTCTTGAATTTAATTTATTTTAGTGGTTTTTATTATTATTTTATAATTATTTTATTATAATAATATAATACATAATATAATATAATAATGTTACATTATATTGTAATTTCAATATATTATAATGTCTAGATATATACTATAATATCATAATTATGATATTAATACTAATAATATATGAATATTTCTTAATATATTAAAATGTTAATATTTATTTATTTATTTATTATTTCAATTTGCTAAACCACCCTCCCCAAGGCTCAGGGCGGTTTCCAAGCACATAAAACACATCGAGATAAAAACATCCTAAAAACACACAAAAATTCCATGGCAACCATGGTCGGTTAAAACACATAAAACATGCTAGTCAGAACAAGCGAAAGATTGGCGGTTCAGGCACCGGTCAAGCCGAATACCTGCCTGAACATCCAGGTCTTGCACGACCTTCAGAAGGCCATCAGATCCCGCAAGGCTCGTGTCTCGGCCGGCAGTGAGTTCCATAGGACCGGGGCAGCCACCGAGAACGCCCTCTGCCATGTGCTGGACAGCCTACAGGTTTTCAGTCCTGGGACTTTGAGCATGTTGAGCCCCTCTGAATGCAGTGATCTTCTGGGCACGTATAGGGTAAGATTAATGTGTAATATATAGTAAATATAGTAAATAAATAAATAAATAATGTAGATTAGAATGTAGTTCAACCTTTAGGTGCGGCCATCCATAATATTTTTTGGCTCTCATGTGGCTCCTTGGAAAAAATAATTGCCCACCCCTGCTCTAGAAAATCTGCTCCTTAAGACATATACACAGAGAGAGAACTGAAATCAGTGGGGAACCCCAAATAATAACTCATGCACCCAGAAGCCTTTCTGTGCAATCCTGATAACTCTGCTAGACAAAAAAGCTATTTCTTTTAATACTGTATACTCCATCTGTATGATTGTTTGTAATATACACATACATATATTGCAAACAAAAAGAAATTCGGCAGTTATTTCCAATTTCTAAAAACGAACATAAAACCCTTATCATACTGCCTAAAGGGCTTTTGGAATAGTAGTTCTAAAAAACACTTTTCAAAGCTGTTAATGTAATTCCCCCAAATAACTATGCTAAAGCAATACATTATGTAATCTCTGGAAGACAGGGACTTACAATTTGCACGAGGGGACACACACACACACACACACACACACACACAAAGAGCAGCAATGAACAGCATAATTGCAGTTAAGAAAGTAGATGTATTCTCAGGATTACTTCTTCAACAGAAACATAAATAACATGAAAAGAACAGGGATAGATAAACCCTATATACTCATGTGTAGGTTTACAAATTCTAGTTAAAATATCTTTAAAAAACCAACCTGGTTTGACATCCATGGATCATTGTGAGTGCTATACCTTCACTCCTATAAAAAAACAAAACAGGACCATCCCCCTTCTCTGAGCAGAAAGGCCAAAGGTTGAGAGTTTAGACCATCTTGGGAGAACTTAACAGGCTTAGCCAATTTGGCGGGCCTGGAGCGGGGCGACAAGGCACCAAGGGCGGTGATGGGCTACATGCCAGACAAGAAGCTCCAGCTCCAGCAGCTGAGGGAGCTCCGGCGGCGCTGCCTCAAGGACCAGGAGCTGAGCCCGGGGGAGCCCGTCCTTCTCCTGCAGAAGCCTGACTTATGGCACAGCTTCCTCAAGCCCAGTGGGCTGTGGAGAAATCAGATATTCAAAACCTACAATGCTGGAGTACTTGTTTTCACTCAAATACTTGTTCCTTTTTGGCTTACTCACTACTACGTAAAATACCACCTGCTGTATCAGCCATATGGAGTTGTTGCCTCCAAGCCCAAGATATTCCCAGTTGATACTATTCTGGAGACGAATGAAGTTGTTCCTCCATTAGAAATACCAAACAGTCATCATTAAATGCTCAAGAACTCAAAAACCTGCAGGCATTTGTCTTGATTACTAAAATTCACTTACTGAACTCAGAATCTTATTTAAGAATAAAAATGGCTTCGGCTTCAAAAAGAAGGAGGAGGAGGGGAAGCACGGAGCATTTCTACTTTCTTCACCAGGGCACTGCTTCTGGCCTTTTTGAATTCCTGAGAGGGGGAACTGTGGCAGCAGAGGCCAGGGGCAGCATTGGTGCTTTCCCCTCTCCACAAAATAATCTTTGACTTATCCACTGATCATATCAAAATCTACTAACCTACCCTCAACTTATACATCTGCAGCAAGCAATGCAATCAATACTGGGAAAGAATGTCATTCTATTCTAGACATGCCATTGTGTGCCTGCCTATCGTAGGCAATTGCCTCCAGAATCCCTTGCCACATATATGAACAGCAAAATAGAAAGAAAGGGGGAAATCTATCTGTAACCCTGTCTCGCCAGCCATCTTTAGCATGCTAGAAAAGTTTGTTGTATGCTTTCAGGTCAGATCCTATGGCGACCCTAAGGCGAGTTTCTTGGCCTGATTAGTTCAGAGCCTTCCTTTGATGCTGAGAAAGTGTGGCATGCCCAAGGTCCCCTAAGCCTTCTGAGTCACAGCCCACTGCTGAAACCACTATACCACGATGGCACTTAGAAAAGTACTGATTTGTACTTTCGTCAATATGGAAATCATAGCAAAATTGGAGTTTGAAGAAAGAAAGAAAGAAAGAAAGAAAGAAAGAAAGAAAGAAAGAAAGAAAGAAATCATTGGCAGCATTTTGGAAGAAGCTATAAAGTGATTGGGAATTTATACTCTCGTTCTCCTGACCTATTCAACTTGTATGCAGAATACATCATGCAACGTGCAGGGCTTGATGAATCCTGGGCTGGAGTTAAAATTGCTGGAAGAAACATTAACAGCCTTAGATATGCAGATGATACTACTTTGATGGCTGAAAGTGAGGAGGAGCTGAGGAGCCTTCTAACCAAGGTAAAAGAAGAAAATGCAAAAGTTGGGTTGCAGTTAAACATCAAGAAAACAAAATAATGGCAACCAGACTGACTTATAACTGGCAAATAGAGGGAGAAAACGTGGAGGCAGAGACAAACTTTGTATTTCTAGGCACAAAGATTACTGCAGACACAAACTGCAGCCAGGAAATCAGAAGACGTTTACTTCTTGGGAGGAGAGCAATGACCAATCTCAATAAAATAGTGAAGAATAGAAACATCACACTGGCAATGAAGGTCCACATAAAGCAATGTTATTCCCCGTAGTAACCTATGGATGTGAGAGCTAGACCATAAGGAAGGTCTAGCTCTCAGGAAGGTCTAGTGAAGGGAGATAGAGGCTTTTGAACTGTGGTATTGAAGGAAAATTCTGAGAGTGCCTTGGACCAGAAGAAGATTAAACCAGTCCATACTCCAAGAAATAAAGCCTGACTGCTCACTAGAGGGAAGGATATTAGAGGCAAAGATGAAGTACTTTGGCTATATAATCAGAAGATAGGAAAGCTTGGAGAAGAGAATGATGCTGGGGAAAATGGAAGGGAAAAGGAAGAGGGGCCAACCAAGGACAAGATGGAGGGATGGCATCCTTGAAATGACTGGCTTGACCTTGAAGGAACTGGTGGTGATGATGGCTGACAGGGAGCTCTGGCGTGGGCTGGTTCATGAGGTCACGAAGAGTCGGAAATGAATAAACAACAAATAAAGTGATCTCTAGAAGGATCAAAATGTATTTTCTTTATGCAAGAGTTACCTGCTCTTCTTTTTTTGTAGTTTATGAACTTATCCCTATTCCATTCATATTACTTCTGCTATGAATTTTTCGATTAAAGAAATAATGTCCAGGAATGCATCTACAACATTTTATTAACTGAGATATGCCTGTTTATCTAGATTAATCACAAATAGATTTGTATATCGTCTCTCTCTTTTTTGGTGGCATATTTCCCCTTTTTTTGCCATTAGGACTACACTCACCTGTTTCTGCCTACAAATCAGGGCTTTATCTAAGAAAACCTAAAGTCCTGTTGTCAGTATGTCCTTTTTTAAAAAAAAAGAAAAAAAGAAAAACTGGACACTGGTCATTGGCAGCTTCATCAACAAAGTTCAATGCTTTCTTTTAGAGGAGTTGAAACCAAACACTTAAGAAACTTCCCCCACTGTGCCAGGCAGCTCTTATCAATGAGAATGATCAAAGTCTAATGAGAATTTGCTAAAGTTACCTTTTGGGACTACAGGTTCCAGAACCCCCAACCAACATGGTCATTGGTTGCTTCACATTCACTGGGGTGAAGGGGCCATGAAAGTGAAAAAAAGAATGTATGGAGAAATTACTTTGTTTTTTCACCTGAGAGAATCCCCTTGTCTAGGAATTTCTAGGTCTTCCAGCCTGACTCCATGGTTGAGATCCACTGGAAACTGGTTAATGAATTGCATTGAAGAACCTAGAGATTCCTAGAAAACTGTTCTCTCTAGAAATCTCTAGGACTTCCAGCTGACCAGAGAAAGTTGACCACAAATGAATAATCAAATCTTCAAAAGGCATGGAGGGATGAGTCTTCTCAATCAGTGGTTGGCCTTTGCTCTTGAAACATCCCGTCAACTTTTCCAGGCTAAACCAAATGAAACTTATCCCTCTAACTGGGGTCGTGGTTATCTTAATCTTCGCATCAGAATCTGCTCGCAATTTGGAGTCCAAGTCGGATTCATCAGAGTGGAGTTCTGAGGTTTCCTCTTCACTGCCTTAAGAGTCTCAGGTTGTAAGCTGTAGCCTAACAAGCTCATTGCCAGAATACTTTTTCGAAGCCAAATTCTTACGCACATTTATCAGGGAGCATGCTCCATTGAACACACTGGAACACTCTTTTAGCACATTCGACCAAACATTCATGCACTTCCACTTAAGAGATTTCAAGATGCTAGAGAACACTGCTGTTTTCGCTAACATGGAAATTGCCTTCTGAATATCACTAGGAGTCTTTTAAAAAATGTTCCACCCAGTAGCCCTTCAAAAAAAACTGCACAAAAAATCATTATCCAGCACTGTTTTAGCAAATTCACAGCACTGCTGAACCATACATGCTACTCTCAAGCAGCTAGAGCTTTGACAATCATAATCCATTTGCGTGAGCCAAGGCAATATTTTGCACTTTGGCAATGATGGATTGCCAGTTTAAGACCCTCACACACGCCCGCTGATTTTTTGATTACCTGCTGTGTAATTGCTACTTTTAATTGTTTTTAACTGTTTTAATCTGTATTGGTACTGCTTTGTTTTATGTATCTCTGGCGCAATGCCAGTGCTTGTGAGCTCCTCATTAATGTGGTGCAGAAATCACAATAATAAATAAATAAATAAATTAATGTGGGCAACAAGTACATAACTGAAATAATTCTGAAAGTCAGTTTTTTAAAATTTTTGTACTGAGTCAAAGGGCTGCATGAACAATGAAGAAGCATTTTTGAAACCATTTGTAACTAGTGACTTCTTACCTCACTTTCTACTTGTTCCCTCCACCCCAGGCCTCCCTTTATAGTTTTCTTCCTTATGAACTGCTTTCTGTTTCTCTGCTGCTGTTATAAGCCTTCAAGCTAAGTCTGTTTATAGCAACCTTATCCCACGGTTTTCTTGGAAAGATTTAATGAGAGGGAGTGTGTTGTGTTCATGGTCAAATCTTCCATGACTGTGAAGATTTCCCAAAGTCTTACACACAAAACACTGTCACTTAAAAAAAAACCACCAGCATTTGTTTGTGTGTTCCTATTCATAGGAGAGGAACTAGACAAGATTCTGAAGTGAAAATATATATAATACCAAAGTAATAACTGCCATCATATTTCTCATTTCTATATAGGATTGTGAAAGCTGGACAGAAAGAAAGTTGATAAGAAGAAAATCAACTTATTTGAATGTTGTGCTGGAAAAGAGATCTATGGACTGCAAAAAAAGAGGACAAGTCAATGGGCCTGAAAGCAAATCCAGCCTGAACTCGTCATAGAAACCAACCTGACTAAACCAACCTTGGCTATATCATAAGAAGACATGACTCACTAGAAAAGACAATGATGCCTAGTAAGATAGAAAGCAGTAGGAAAAGAGAGTGATAGACCCAATCAAGGAAGCCATGAACCTGAGTCTGGAAGACCTGAGCAAGGTAGTTGATGACAGATCAACTTGGGGCCCATCCACACAGTACCTTTATCCCAGAAGCTCTCGGTTCAAAATTGAGGGTGGCCAAACAATGTCCCCTGAAAACATGGGAGGGATTGCTTCAAAACACTAAAAACATGAGATTTTCAGTTGCAGGAAGACCCTGGTTCTGGATGAAAAATGCAATATTTGAATCTCTGTATGCTCCTACACATGCATCCTAAGAACATAGCAACAGTTGATTAGAGGGCAAAAGCTTTAACCTGGCAAGAGAAACTCTGTCCTCCACACATTTAATGACGTTTGTGACACACAAAGAAAGTTTTTGCCATGTAATCAACTTTCCTTATGTTTTTATGATAAAAGCAATGAGGAACAGACATGTATAACCCAGGAACATAATCCCTTTGTTACCAGGTACAAGTACACGACCAAATATTTCTGGCCAGATGGCCATGCAGCCTCTGAATGATGATGATCATAATAATGATAAAATTTTGTTCCTGGCTTGAAAGTGTCCATTCCTGTTTAATAGTATAGTCCTGACTTTGAAACTAGTGGTCCCACTCCACTAACTTTGTATGTCACAAACTTCATTAAAAGTGTGGAGGACAATGTTTCTCTTGCCAGGACAAAGTTTTCACCCTCTAGTCACCATATTTTCAGAATAAAAGAAATGAGGAACAACACATATGTGTTGCTGAAGGCTTTCATGGCTGGTATCACTGGGTTGCTGTGAGTTTTCCAGGATGTATGACCATGTTCCAGAAGCATTGGAAAACTCACAGCAACCCAGGAACAGATATGTATGACCCAGGAACAAAACTCGTACGAACAATGAGTATATTCGTATCTACACATTAATAATTTTTTTAAATCTCTGAAATTTTCAGCAGACATTTCATGCAGGCTTCAAAATCCTGTAATGAAGCAGCAAATCTGGATGTCAAGGGCAGAAATCCCAGACTGTGTGCAAATACTGTGATTTGGTACTGTCTGAAGCACTCTAGGAGGCCTCTCATTCATAGGGTTGACTTGATGGCAGTTAACAACATTTCACAGGTGACCCAACTCCTATTACACCTCCTTTTCTTTTCTGCCTCCCATGGCACTCTTTCCTTGTAGCATCTTTGTAAATCTCCATATTCTTTGCCTCTCTGCTCCACAAACTCTCCATTTCTCCTTGCCAATGCAATCTGCAGAGGTTTTATTGCATTCAAAGCTTACTTCCAGATAACTTTACCTAGGAGTACAGCCACATCACTCCAGGAGTGTCTGTACCAACATACTATGAAGTAGAACTGTTGCTTCTCATAACCTGGATGCAATAATTTTGGTGATGCAGATGAAATCACATCCGTTTTTTTCTTTCTTTTAGCAGCTGGTAACAGATGTAGAGAGGACATATGACTGTCAGGCCTTATGGTGCATAAGGGATGTTCAAAGTGAACAAATGCTCCAAGCAAGGATGGAAAACATGCAAATGGTATTGTTTTTTTGAAAGTCAAGGCTAATACCTACATTTTCAAGTCTTGGATGAGAAACCCATCCTTTCTATCAGGTCTGAATGTAACACAGAATGAAACTCTCTCAGGGATTGCAAATATGATTCAGAATTATCAGTAATACATTTAATCCATACAGACACATCCTACTATTGCTTTTCAGTACAAATGCTCTGTTTCAAAATGCTGCGTATTAGCTTGCAATAGTTCCTTGCACTGAATAACCTGATATGAACGGAAGAATCGGAAGAATGTATTTCATCAAGCAAATCTTATTTACAGTTCCACAGTAATTACAGCTCTTAGCTTACGCCGTGCCCTGGTCAATACACTTCACAGAAGTAATGCAAAGATTAATAAGCTAATTAAAATTAGCTTCAAAGATGTGAACAGAGAAAAATAGAGTGAACCAGTCAGCTTTTGAAATACTGAAAAGGTCTTTTGCAGCACAGCAAGATGCTAAAATCTAGGTATATGATAAGAAGCCACAGCTATTATGCAATTTATTCACTCACACACACACACACACACACACACACACACACTCAAATATTTTTATCTCACCCTACAGTGAAAGATCACAGAGCAAGGTATAGTCAACAACAGACCTTTAAACTGTTTCAACTGTATAATTTTCATCTCGTGAGTCCCTACCACCAATTGGTAATTTTTGAAAGTGAAAGAACTTCAATTGATGGTGTTTTCTGGAATATGTGGGGGATTATGGTTGTTTAAAGGGTGAAATGATGCTCCTGGAAGCTTACAGGAGTCTCAAGTATTCATTCTGGGACATTTTTGGACAAAAGATTCTGAAACAATGCCCTGGAAAGTTGTTAACTAGGTATTTTTGGGTGATCCAGGCAAACCTGGAAGCGGGGGGATTCAAAAACATCCCTTGAAGCCTGTGATGGGACTTTTCAACATCCCTAATTTAAAACAATTCAGCATAATTTAAACCAACATCAAACCTGTAAAATGCTAAAATGAAGCCCAAATCAGTGCCAATTGGAGAGAACATCGTTTGGAAAGAATCACTTCTTTACTATCTAGAGACCATAACCATGGTAGCTGAGAGACTGCAAAACTACAAGACAGGTATGGACAAACTTCGGCCCTCTAGGTGTTTTGGACTTCAACTCCCACAGCCTACTGGCTGTTAGGAATTGTGGAGTTGAAATCCAAAACACCTGGAGGGCTGAAGTTTGCTCATGCCTGCTATAGGATGGAGTAACTCTTCTAGATCTGTCCAAACCTGAGAGGCTGTAGCTGGAAAGACTCCCTTCTGTCTCTCCACACAATATATAACTCTCTCAACTGTGGACACAAGACAGGATCCATCCACCCACTCCCTCCCTCCCTCAGGCAGATATTAATGACCAGGCAAGTCTATATAGGAAATACAATGTCTATGAACATTTATCTCACATGGCTAATGCCAATTAATCGACTTATATTCCCTACATATGACTAATCCCTCTTTAAACCTACCTAAGCCAGCAAACCTTGCCTTTTTTCTGGCAGCAAATTCCATAAATTAATTTCATATTTTCTGAAGAAGTGCTTCTTTTTACCAGGCTTAAGCTTGCTGCCAATCATTTTAATTGAATCCTAACATTACAGAAAAAGAAAAGGGCTTGCTCGATCTATCTTCTGTACACCATTATTTTCCTTCCCTTACTTAACAATGAGAAAGTTACTTATAAGAAATCGTAATTTCTTCCAATTACGCTTCACAGTGTTTTTGATGCCATTGTACATTATAGCTCACTGCTGAGGGCAAAGATGAGGGGGCAGGGGGGCAACCAAGGTTGGACCAAAACCATACACAACACATATTTCATTGGAGCTAAAGTTATAGATTATACAACATTATAGGTTACTGAAGCTTGGCCCAGCATAGGGAGATGAATGCAAGCCATTGACCAATCTGCCTGTCAAATGATGAAAACCATATCCCATCTTCCACAAAATGGACTCAGTGTATTGTTAAAACACTACCACCACAAAAATTGTGACCATGCAAGAAGAGAGAAAAATATCCTTATCCCAAATGCATCTACAAAGTCTAGATTAGTGGTCCCAAACCTTCCTAATGCTGTGACCCTGTAATACAGTTCCTCAGGTTGTGGTGACCTTCAACCATAAAATTATTTTTACTTCATAACTGTAATTATGTTACTGTTATGAAGTGTAATCTAAAGATCTGATATGCAGGATGGATTTTCATTCGCTGGACCAAATTTGATACAAATATCAGGCATGCCCAAATTTGAATACTGGTGGAGTTGGGGGACTGATTTTGTCATTTGGGAGTTGTAGTTGCTGGGATTTATAGTTAACCTACAATCAAAGAACATTCTGAACCCCCCCCACGATGGAATTGAACCAAACTTGGCACACAGAACTCCCACGTTGAACAGAAAATACTGGAAACCTTGAGTTTTGGAGTTGTAGTTCACCTACATCCAGAGACTGAACCCCACCCATGATAGAATTGGCCCAAACTTCCCACACAAGACTCCTATGACCAACAGAAAATACTGGGGTTTTTTGCTGGTCTTTGGTGACCCCCTGCAAACCCCCCCGGAAGAGATGGAAACCTGAGTGGCTTTGGACGGGTCACACACTCTTCCTTCCCCCAGAAAACCCCATGAAAACCTCACCTTGAGGTCACCATAAGTTGGAAATTGTTTGAAGCTACATAACAATAAAAAAAGAGTCGCCCCTGAGAAACTGGCCAGCAAGATGGCCATCTATGCTAAGTGGGATATCTGAGTAGAAGAGAGTAAAACTCCTCGTCCAACATCTATCCAAAGGGATACCCTGCCAACAAACCACATAACCTCTGATTGACCAGCCATTAGGAGAGTCTCAACAAAGAATAGGTGCCACAGAAGACCACACCATCAATGGAAGATAGAAACATCTTGCAGAAATCACTTCCCCCTGCAGCTGGAAAATGGGGTCCCAAGTGAATCCTGGACCATTGAGTCCTTGACTATTACTTACTGGGGCTGTTCTTTTGAAACAACCCCACCACTGATATTACAATGACATAAAAACTGAGAAATCTTGTTACATCTCTAGACATACCTTTTAAATGTGACTTAGACACGGTGACTAGAAGACAGTCACAATTAAAGTAATTTAATTCTGATTTGTTATCCTCATTTTGGTACTTTTATGCCAGTTCTTCATTACTGGTTAGTGCATTATTTATAAGTTAACCAGCTACTTCCAAGTCCTGCTTTTAATAAAACTAAGCAGGTCCTAACAATAGACAATTTCCTTGCAGAGAATGATTTGAACAATTTGCTTGGTTATTTCTGCATCTCGTTGTTGAAAAAGAAGAAGAAGAGAGAGTAATTGTAACTTTACAGGGCAAGAGTACTTGAATAACAGAGGTCAAAACATTGTTGTACTGTAAAGGTTTTTATTCATTTCAGCCCTCAGCTTTCTTCCCAGGCTGGCACACCAGGCATAACTCCTGACCAGCCACTGCCAAGCCCTTGAGGTAATACCTTAGAGGAGAAACCCAGAAGGTTTTCACAAATCTCCTGGAGGAGGGAAGATCTAAGGTTAACAGGCAAAGCTGCTTTCTCAAGAACTGAATGAGCCTTGACAAACGTTCAAGCCACAGATCTCCTTCCCTGCTGCGCTGCCAACGTGAGGTGTAATAAAAATAAATCAATGGCTACCGCACAACAAATACTTTTGACTGAAAAGGGAGTTAGACTGAGATGATGTTCAGATCTGCCCTATAACAGAATAGTGACCCAAATGCAAAAGATGATCAGGACTCTTTTAACTTTTAGAGTTCTACTACGTATAATCATTTCTCACCCTGCCACTTAAGGAGAAACACTGCCCTGTAATGTACGAGGGTTGAATGAAAAGTAATGCCTCCACCTTCGTTACTTGGGTTTGGATGGGACTATTTTAATGAATCAAATACAAAAATAATCCTTAGAATGTGATCTTTAACTACCACTATTCACTTTTCCACATAATCACCAGACAATTGGATACATTTTTGCCAATGATGAACAAGTTTTCTGAAGCCGTCACAGAAGTCTGTGCACTTTCATTTCAGGCGTCAGCTCCTGGGTACCCATTGTGCACAGATCTTCCAATAGCCAAGCAAAGCAATAATGTGCCCCACATGTTCTTGTGAAATGCCGATTCTTCTTGAAATTTCTCTCTGAGTGATACGACAATTGTCCTGAATTAATCTGTCAACCTTTTGCCTGTGAAACTCAGTGATTGCTGTCATAAGACTTCCAGCTCTTTGTTTGTCATGCAAGTCAGATGTTCCCACCTCAATATCTTTAAACTTACTTACCCAATGATGCACAGTACTCACATCAACACAATCACCATAAACAGCTTGCATTATCTGATGAATCCCCTTTGGGGTGACACCTTCTGCTGTCAAGAATTCAATGACTGCATGTTGCTTAAGTCGCATTGACTGACCATCTGCACAGGGTTCCATACTTTGCACTTTAACAACACAACCATTCAATGCTAAGGCTTCCTGCCAAAATGGAACTGTAGAGGAGAGTCTACTAAACAAGCCAGTACCTGCAGCATACCAGTCCTGCCATCTGTTGAGGAGTTACGAAGGTGGAGGCATTGCTTTTCATTCAACCCTTGTATCACATCTGGAGCCCGTTCACATTACAAAATTATAGCACTATGACTCCACTTCACTGGCCATTCTGAACTATGGAATCCTGGGGTTTGCAGTTCTTCATCTGATTCCACAGAACAGAATAATGGCTGTTGAAGTGGAATATTAGCACTGTAATTCTGTAGTGTGAATGCCCCCCTGGTCATTCTACACTATGTGACCAACCCTCTACCATTGACTGAGAAAGTGATAAATGGATTGAATGGTGCATACCAAACAGAGACCAAGGCTACAGCATAGAGGACGTTCTGTTTTCTAAGGAAACACAGATAGGATTATGTTGTGTGTGTGTGTGTGCGCGCGCGTGCTGACACATGTTTTTGGCCTGGCTATGATGCCTCAACTTAGAATCATAGCATCACAGCGCTGGAAGAGACTTCGTGGACCATCCTTGTCAAGAAGCAGGAAAATAGCATTCAAAGCACCCCCGACAGATGGCCATCTAACTTCTCAAATCCTCTTTTATGCACAGCGATAAGAGACACAGGAACCTATATCTTTTCATCCAATAACAAGGTTTGCCACATGGGAAGAAAGTGCTATTCAGTGCCAAAGGTACTACATTCTTACCTTTGATATTTTGGTCTTTGCAGATATTACTGCTACTACTATTAGCCGAAGCTCTACCCCATAATCTAGGTAGCTAACACTTTGAATAGCCTTTGATTCAGAGATGCCAAGAGTTTGAAAATCCAAATGGCAGCCTCCCCTCTAAACCTTTTAATAGAGAAGAAAAACACATCAATGCCACCTCAACTTGCCTGCTGCTTAAACTAATAACAGACACAGTTTTAAATGCCCAATTATTAGAGAATGAAATTACAAGTGAACACTTTCTGTCTAGCTGAGAGTGCCACATGCATTTCATTGTGATGTTGTCACATAAACACCACTGAATGGGCAATTTACTCTGTTTACAGCAGCTTCTAGTTTGGAGTGTGCAAGTCACACAAACAAGAAAGCCTACTTTTATTACCCTCTCTGCTGTATGTAACAATTTCACATTGTAACCCCATGTACAATGTCTCTTTTTAGAGAGATAAAGGAGGATAGAAATAAATAAAAACAACAACAAATAAACAACAACAACAAATGCTTATTACTCTATTCCAAAGGAAGTCACTGTGAGTTCAATGAGGCTTATTCACAGATAGGAGGATACAGGCAGATTACACCCCTCATATATTTATATTACTCTGTTTTAAATATTTATTGGAACGTTTTGTGGATTTTCAACATTTATCTGAACACCAAGCTTCTACTAAATAATAGAAAACCTATCACAGCAGGATGCAAATGGCTGATACCAAATTCAAATGGTGAAAACAACCTTCTAGTTCTCAGTAGCAGCAGAAGTAGGGTACTTATTCACAGGGGATGTCCTGTCTGTTATTTAGAAAACACTAAAAAGCCAACTATTGTTAGCAAAGTATATCTACATTTCTATGCATGGTGGCACAGACAGAACTCAATGTACTTGAGCGCCCCCAAAGTTAAAAACCAAGCTGACATGGCATTTGTGAATCCAAGGCAAGACCAAAAATGCAGACCCGTGCTTCTTCATCTGTCCTGCAGAAATGCAATCATGGGTGGCTGGGGAACTTTGGGAGATGTAGTTCAACATCGGGAATGTTGGGGAACTTGACCTGGTTAGGCTTAAAAATAACCCTCAGTTGGGGTGATTCCACCATAAATATAGCAGAATGCCAGAAGCAAACTTCATAACCAGCAGAAACTTACGTACATGTGATGAGCTGGGATAAGCTTCTATTCCTTAAGAGGGCACTAGAGATCAAAATACTTCAGGTTCAAAAGTATTTACTGAAGTAAAAGAAATACATTCTTGACAGAAAAGGTCCTGGAGCTAACTAGCTTACTAAATCTCATCTTCAAAAGAGGTAAAAGGGTAAAAAGTCCATGCAGCTACATTTTGCCTAGAGAGAGGCAGAAAGAAAAGCAGAAGAGACTGGAAAAATGGCAAATGGCCAGCCCAGGAAATTAAAATACCTTTAAAAAGAAAGTCCCCTCACAGAATTCCATTGCTACATCAACAAAGGGTTGGAGATGGTGGTAAGGAGGAAGAGTAAACACAAAGCCCTTTTTGGGAATCATGCATAGGAATGTGGGCGGGGAATCCCTCAGCCTAATCCTATCTCTAGTCTAGCTACTCACTGAGGTTTGGAAACTTGATGACACAAGAGACTTGGGCAGTTCAGGGATAAAACCCAACATGGAGGACAACAAGGTAGGAAGGATTACCCCAGATATGATTCCAAATTCAGTTTTAGAGAAGCTCTTGAAGATCTCACTCCAGTGGTGGCAGTGGCAAAGACAAGAAAATATTACTAATAACTAAACCTTGGGAGTGGTTCATCAGCCTTTTAGAATGTGGGGGTTGGAGATGAACAAAAGCTGGGAAATCAGGCAGTGGTGGCCTCAGAAAAGGACATGGCCATCTGGGAAACACAGAGCAGACTGAGAACCACAGGCCCGAGGTTCAGCAGCTCTGCACTATAGCAGTAACTAGAAGGGAGGGTGTGACATAGAAGCTCTCTTTGTGGTTGCTAAACTTATCTTGACACACTGATTTAAATATTAAGTTGCCAAAACAAGTAACCCACAAATGGCAGACACATAAATCCATTTTGCACTAGGTCATTTGGCAGGGGTGGGGCATCTTTGGCCCATCAAAGGTTTTTGGACCACATGATATATAATCCCATCCCATGGACTCTGCTGTCTTGGGGCCCTTCACACAGCCCTATATCCCAGAATATCAAGATAGAAAATCCCACAATATATGCTTTGAACTGGGTTATTGAGTCCACGTTGCCATATATTCCCGTTCAAAGCAGATAATGTGGGATTTTCGGTCTTGATATTCTAGGATATAGGGTTGTGTAGAAGGATCTTGGACTTCTATCTAGCAGTTTGTCCAAAACATCTGGAAGATCAAAGATTCTCCTTGCCTGTTCTCAGGTAAAAGGTTTTTACCACCACCCACTAGCTGGTCTTCTTAACAAGAATTATCTCAGATTTCACAGAAAATGACTAGTGTATTCAAGATGCGCCACTGCTAAATCGTCATTCAATAGCACCCCGAACAGCTTACAGTGAATCCCTGTTCTCCCTACGAATACATCACCAAACCTAGTGACTTTCTTGCCATCTCTAAAATGTCTCTTCCTATCTAGACTTTGTCCCACATAATACATGTTAGTGGGCACAAACTAGCCTTAGCAGCAGGAGGACTGCAACCATGATTTAAGGGTCCTGTGCAAAACTATGGATCTCATTCTGATTAAGCCTGTGTCATATTTCAGCCCTGCAATTCCCGGGAGATCTGAAGTGATAAACACAGTAAATTGCCTCAATCCATCACCAAGAAGCTGTCAGCTCGGGCTAAGCAAGAAAAAGATATCTGTGCAGAAGGAACTTTCCCCTGTGTTGCTGATATGGATGCACACTATCCACATTTCAATTCCTACCGAAACCCAATGAAATCAGCATGTTGTATCTTGGACAACATAAAGGGTTGCAGATTTTCAGAGCTTGGAAACATAACATTCTTCAACTACAATTTCCAGACAGAAACCTTCTAGCACAGTGGTTCTCAACCTGTGGGCCCCCATGTTTTTGGCCTATGACTCACATAAAGCCCCGCCAATTTACCAGCTGTTAGGATTTCTGGGAGTTGAAAGCCAAAACATCTGAGGACCCACAGATTGAGAACCAAAGCTCTCAACTGGGGGATTCTGTGAGCTTTAGTTCAAAAAAGTAGCTTTGCAAGTGTTGCCAAATTTGTATCTGAACTCACCAGTTTGTATACAAAATCAGTAACCATCAGCTACAACCCAGTTTCTGCCACCCTAGCAGTTTGAAAGCATGCATTGCGAGTAGATCAATAAGTACCACCTCAGCGGAAAGGTAAAAGGATGTCCCATGCAGACATGCGAAATGCCAGCAAAAAGACAACAGTCTCTTTGGCATGGAAAAATAGAACAAGAGCACCCCCTGTGGCTGAAGCTGAGCATCGCCTCCAGATACTGGAGATGAAAAGAGGAAGGGTTTTTCCTTATTTGCGTAATGTATGTCGATGTTCATTGTGCAAAAGGCACTGAATGTTTGCCTTATATGTGTACTGTAATTTGCTCTGAGTCCCTCCGGGGAGATAAAGCAGAATATAAATGAAGTGTATTATTATTACAACTGGACTGAAGCCATGGCCTGATTTATCTATTATTGGAATCAGTAGCATTCATGGTATAAATTGTGGCTGTTCGGTTTCATGATCATATTGTTAACCTTAAGACCATGTTTACCATCCCTTCAGTGAATATTAGCATTTTCAGTCAACGAATCATGTTTCTTTTACCCTTACACAGTATACCGATTTGTCTTTAGAAGTTACCTTTGGCTCTCAGTAAATCAGCTGTCAACAGAGAAACGAATAAACAAACAAGTCAAAATCCATTCTTTCATTTGAAACAGTTTTAGCATGCCATCTCCATGCTAATGGATTGCAGAGCAGCATAATTATACATCTATGTTTTTTACTCTTATTAATGATGGTAAAATAAGAACAATACTGTGAAGGCTGCAGTCATGGCAACAGATTACACCATCCTAAAAATAAAGGGGGAATGAAGGAGATTGCAAGGTAAAATATTCTATTCCCTCTTCTCCAGATACTAAAAAGATATCACAGAAGAGTAAAAGTATAACTAGTTTTATTTTAACATAATTATAATAATTCTGTTAGCATTTAGGCAATTATGATGATGAAATGGTATTAGTACTAGTAAAACATCAGGTTCTCTGTCTAGCAGGCATAAGGAATAGAGTATTAGACTCCTAATGAGTCAGAGTCTATCCAAGAATTTAGGAATCAGTGAGATATCATCAGAACATCTCCATCTTCCAAGCCACTTGTTGCAATTGTGTGCCTATCTATGGCAATTTCATCAAATAAATCAAATTAGTAAAAAGCTCAAAACTGTGCAAAACAGTAAATCAATCTACTGGATGTGCGTGGCTTGCTCTTGATGGGCCTCATCTATGTTGTTTCCCACTTAAGCCAGCGGTGACAAGGACTTCTGCACAGGCCATGACAGTTGCCTGGCTGAAAGAGAACCAATTATAATATTTTGTACTAATTGTTTTTACTGATTGTGTTTGTTTAGCATCACTGATGCATTGTGAAGCCGCCCTGAGTCCCCCCCCCCCCCCCCCATGGGAGAAGGGTGGGTTAGAAATAAAGTAAATAAATAAGTAACGGTGAAATGTGAGTAAATTTTACTCATCCAATGGATCTACTCTAGTCACGTTAAACAACAGATTTTAGTCCTTTGTGTTGTTCAGAATTATGGTACAGCTAACCATCATGTTGGCTGCACCCCTTGAAAAGACAAGCTCTACTGAACCAGTCAATGCACTCCTCAGAACAAACACATGTGACAAAACTGACCATTAATAACTACTCATTGTAGATTTTGGTAGTTTACTGCAATCAAAATCTACTAATGTAATTTTTGCATTATAATGTCCTGATGGAGTTCAAGAGTCATAGTCAAAAAAGTAACTTGTTCCAAACTCTGATACATTGTGACTAGTTAAAGACTCAAGACATTGATCAGAGATGGATAAAATGAATTACTTCATCAATCAAAATTACCATCAATCAAAATTATCTGCTCTTTACCTCCTTACCTTAATATAACTTGTTCCTTTTCTCTCTCTCTCCTAACATATGTGCATCTCAGTTACCATTCCCACCTGAAGGCCACTATGGTTTGCTAAGAATGAGAAGGGGGATATAAGAACATAAGAACATAAGAAGAGCCATGCTGAATCGGGCCTCAGCCCATCTAGTCCAGCATTCTGTGTCAAGGCCACTAGCAGAAAGGAGGGCAGAACCCTCACCTGGTACCCGGGGAAAATTGCCTATCAGAATGAGATGTCCATTTCAGTAGCTACTGATTCCCTTGGAAAGATATTGGAAAGAGAGGGGTGGAAAGCTGTTACTTCAGTCCACTTCAGCCTCTCTTTTTGTATTTTTAAGTATTTCATTTCTCATTGAATCATGGCAGCACTGAACACCAAAGTCAGAATTATCCATGTCATAATATTTCCATTTTCCCTATCTATATGCATGTGGAAGCTGGACAATAAGGAATGGTGATAAGAATCTGAAAGTGATCTGAAACACAATGTTGGAGGAGTATTCAATTGAGTATTCAATGGAGAGCAGAACTTGGTAGCTATGAAAGAACTAATGTGCGGAAGGAATTCAACACATTACGCAAGATATACAGATTAAGTACCTGTTATTCAAAATGCCTAGGACCAGAAATATTTTAGATTTTGGATGGCGGGGAGCAGCTGGAACACATGCATTTGCATAATCGTGAGTATCTTGGAGATTGGATCGTCCCGCGGATTCAAACTGCCAACCGATAGATCAGCAGTTCAGCAACACGAGGGTTTAACCCATTGCGCCACCCGTGGCCCCTTTCTAGATCAGGTGCATAGTATGATCAAAGGACAATACATAATTCCACTGACCCATTCTGATTTTGGATAGAGAGAGCTGCAGCCACTGTGTTTTTTAAAAAAATCCAGTCACACAATTATTACTAGCTTCAAAATCATTAATAGTTTTGAGTCAAGGCCCACCTTACATTTAGATACATACTTCACTTCTTGCATCATACTTTAATTAACTGGATGAGTATGAGGAATTACAAAGAGAAAGGTAACTTATTCCCCCCGCTTCCCAGCAGGATCTGAATGAACACCCTGTCCCACCTAGAAAAAATGTGGCAGTGGTGCCAATGGGAACTTTATTCTCTGAGGTTCCTTGACAAGTTGCCCAGTTGTTCTGATTGTGCTAGTGAGGGAAGAGAGAAACTTCACCTCTCTCATGCTGCGTTATAGTGCTGCAATGTTCTAGTGTGAAAAGACAAATCTCTAATATTTCCAATGAAATATAGTAGCAGGACTGCGAAAATCCACTGCTGAGGACTGTATGAAAACTTACAATAACTTTATTCTCCCTGATGGGACTTGGGTGGCCTTACATGGGGACCAAGTCCAATATAAACAAAGATTTCAAGTAACACAATTAAAACATATAACAGTAAAATGTATAAAAACAGTAAAACCAATAAAATGTAAATAAATAAAACTTATGCTGTTAAGATGCTGTTGGATTACAGTTTGAATCAACCCCAGCCAGAATTGGATTGATTATGGATTCTGGGAACTCCAGTCCAACAATACAGGTATATGAAAGATCATATGCTCCCCATTCTGGAGCCATTTCAAAAAGTTATTGGTTCTGGTCATGTTGGCTAGAACTGAAATTCAAAAATTTAATTGTTCCAAAATCTGGTAAACAGATCATTATGGAACTTGATAAACCAACTGATTGATTCAAAATGACAGTTGTTTTATATGTTGAAAGGAAAATGGGAATAGCATGAACAAGAAGGAAAGGGATGTTTTCTGAACTGAAACATTATTTTATTTTTCATTTATATATACATTTATTGGGGTTCCTTGGTGGGGCAGAAAGCTAAACCCCTGAGCTGCTGAACTTGCTGACCAAAAGGTTGGTGGTTCGAATCCAGGAAGAAGGGTGAGCTTCCACTGTTAGTCCCAGCTTCTGTCATCCTAGCAGTTCGAAAACATGCAAATGTGAGTAGATCAATAGGTACTACTTCTACGGGAAGGTAACGGCACACCATGAAGTCATGCTGGCCACATCACCTTGGAGGTGTCTACAGACAACGCTGGCTCTTTGGTGTTGTCTGTATCACCCCCACGCCCCAGAGTTGGACATGACTAGACTTAATGTCAAGGGGAAACCTTTACTTTACCTTTATTTATACATTTATTATCTCCATTTGAACTAATTGGAGTTTGGTTTGGGTAACTTTTAGTTTCGCTGCAGCTATTGCTTTGGTACCTTTGCTTTACGCTTTACTTTCACATCAGAGTTGTCAGAAGTTAGAACAGATGTTTAGATGCAAAGGGAAGGGGCTTTTTATTGCTGCTCTATTTACTTCCTCATGTGAGATCGACTTACATTTTCCCCTGACTGCAACAAAGAGAGCATTCTAGCAGCTTAACAACTACCTGGGGGAAGCTTGAATTTACCGCTCTCCTCAAGCATTATGAATCAGGAGAATTGTGGACCCCCAGTCACCCCCCTCCCCTCCTTGCTGCACAACTGAAGCTTTTGTGAGACTTAAAATTAGGTCAGCAAATGCCTTGGCTTAAAAGCAGAAATCTCAGAGTGATGCATTGGTTATAACTCATGTTTTTTTCTGGTTTTTAAAAACATAATTCCCTTTATTTATTTATTTTACATTCAAAATGTTTTTCTTCTACTTGTATGTATTTTCTTTTATTTCAAAAAGAAAGGACAATTTCAGCAACGTAAGGAAGGACGTACCGCTGCCCAAATTTCTAAGCATCTAGTCTGGGCCTCAGCCACTTTGGAAGTCTAAGTCTTGTTTGGTTTTGTTCCCTGGACAGGACCACACACCAAAGGAAATGTGGTCTGTGCTAAGAGTCTCTGACATTGCTTCATTCTAAAAATAAAGGACATTTTCCAACTTGTGCTGTCTGCTACTCTGTCTGCCTTTCCCTTTCTGCTGCTCCAGGAATGGCAAGAAGTGGAAGGACCAGCTGTGTTTGTCTCTTGAAAACCACAGAAACAGAAAAAAGACCATTCAGTGCACAGTCTGGTCTTAGGACTGAAGGAGTCTGACGGGCATTAGGCAATGGATGCTAATGGTGGGATTGCTCCGCATCTCTATAGTAGAGACATATCTTTACATTGTCACATTTAACTTTCTGTTAGATTTGAGTCTTAGCATAATTAATGTGGGGGGGGGGGGGGTACATATGCTCCAACATTCACAAACGAAAACCAGGACATGCTTAGCCAAATACAAAACTGTGGTCAACTAGACAAAAAGGCAAGCCAGTAAACCATCCACACCAGATTTATAGCAGTTTACATGGACTTTAACAACCACAGTTCCCTCCTCTGGAATCGTGGAATTTGCGGTTTGTTGTGGTAGCAGAATCATAGAATTGGAAAAGACCTTGTGGGCCATCTTAGTCCAACCGTCAGCCAAGAAGCAGGAAAATCGCATTCAAAGCACCCCTGACAGATGGCCATCCAGCCTCTGTTTAAAAGCCTCCAAAGAAGGAGCCTCCACCACACCCCGGGGCAGAGAGTTCCACTGCTGAACAGCTCTCACAGTCAGGAAGTTCTTCCTCATGTTCATGTGGAATCTCCTTTCCTGTAGTTTGACGCCATTGTTCTGCATCCCAGTCTCCAAGGCAGCAGGAAAAAAATGCTTGCTCCCTCCTCCCTATGGCTTCCCCTCACATGTTTATACATGGCCCTCATCATGCCTTCTCTCAGCCTTCTCTTCTGCAAGCTAAACATGCCCAGCTCTTTAAGCCACTCCTCATAGGGCTTGTTCTCCAGCCCTTTGACAATTTTAATAATAATAGAATAATAATAGTGTTATTGTTATATCTCACCACCATTTCCCTGAAGGGACTCAGGGTGGCTTACAGACGGCACAAAGTGCCTAAAAACAAATATAAAAGTGAACACAATATAAAATACAATAAAATAAAACACATGCACATATAAAAACGTCAACTCAAGACTCAATCAAGCTGCAATCCTCTGACATTGGCAGTAAATTACTGGCACCATGGCTGGGCTGTAAACATTGGAATAAAATAAGAGCCAGCTGCAGTAATGGAGAGAGGGCATGACTACTACGTAGGACAACTAGGGGCTAAATACTCTCAAAGGCTTGATTGAAGGGACAGGTCTTCAAGTCCTTATGAAAAGAAGACAGTGTGAGGGCCTATCTAATCTCCCTGAGGAGGGAGGCCCAAAGCCGGGAGGGAACCACCAAAAAAAGCCTTCCCCCTTGTCACCACCAACTGACTGAAGATCTTACAACCTGCCTCGGTTCATGGGGGGAAGGGGGGGTGTAGTCACAAACATATGCAGGACCCGAGCTGTTTAGGGCTTTATAGGTGATACCAAGCACTTTGAATTGGGATTGGAAATATATTGGCAGCCAATGGAGCTGCTTTAGTAGGAGCATCATTTGCTCCCTATAGCTGGTTAGTAGCCTGGCTGCAGATCTTTGGACCAATTGCAGTTTCCGAGCCATCTTCAAAGGCAGCCCCACATAGAGTGTATCACAGTAATCCAATCTTGATGTAACTAAGACATGGACCACCGTGGTCAAGTCCAGCTTCTCGAGGTACGGTTGCAGCTGGCACACAAGCTTTAACTGTGTGAAGGCCCTCCCGGCAACCGCCGGTACTTGAGTTTCAAACATCAGCACTGAGTCCAGGAGCGACCCCCAGACTGCGGACATGTGTCTTCAGGGGGAGTTTTGTTGATGCCAGCAGTGTAGGCTTGGTGATAAGCAGAAGTTATGAAGCTTCTTGGATAAATTAGGACGCTGAGTCATCTGTACAAAACAACAGACTCTTTACTCACAAAACACAATCCACCTCTCACCAACATACAATCTCCCAACAACAGGCAAGAACAGATAACATAGCTTTTATACAAAACGCTGGGGAACTTTCGTCACTGCCCATCCTGCTGGTTAACTCTTTCTGCACCAGCAGTGTATATTGCATCATATCATCTTGCACAGCAGCATATACATATCTATACATAAATTCACATGTCATAACTACAATACAATTAATCCATTTCAACAAGTTTAACCCCATCGAGCATAGGTTGCCATCCTATACTCTAACCAGCCTCATGACTGACCAGGAGGGCCTCTCTCTGACAGAGAGGTTAAATATCTCACAGAACTAGAAATTACAGAATTCCTTAGCATTGAGCCATGACAGTTAATGTGGTGCCAAATTGCTATAATTTCGCAGTGGGATACAGCCTAGGAGAGACTGCAGCAATTTGCTTTTGCCTAAACCTACTGGGAAGAGAAACATTCAGCCCCTTCCTCTTCTTTCCTTTCTGCTCAATCAAATCAATGCAAATTATTTTTGCAAGTTGAAACTGCATTAAATTGTTTAATTGGTTTTTAATCTGATTAATGTATTATTTATTGTATAATTGTCGTTTTTATTGATTGTATATGTGGGGTATCAAATCGCTGCCAGTTGTAAGCCGCCCTGAGTCGTCCCCCCTCCCCCTTCCCGGGGGGTGGGTGGGGTAGGGTGGGTAAGAGAAAGGCGGGATATAAATATTTGAATAAATAAATAATAAATGTAGACTCATATAATGAAGTCTGGTGCATTAAACTGGCTTATACAGCAATGTAGATGGGTCCTGGTCTGCAGCATTTCAAGCAATTAGAGGACAAATGGAAAAAAGTAGATGGAAGAGAAAATGGAAACTTTGAAAAGCAGCTCAAAATGTAGGACATTAACCAGGACTGTTTCTGTCCAATTAGGACAGATGAAAAGTATGAGGTTGGCTGGCAATAAGTTTTCTTGTTTGAAAGCCACAAAAAAGCAAGATTTGTAGAAATACAGTTTCTTCACAAAACTGTATAATCAATCACGACACAGAATATCCTATTTTTCCTAACATGAATGCAAGGTAATTTCAATTGTCACCAACATTTTGTCCCAATGCTAGATACCGCATTGGAAAATAACTTTTAGGTTCATTTATTAGAACACACTTCTCCTGCAATAGTCATATTTTTAATCACTAAAAGTAAATGAATGAAGCATAGCGCAGGAAGTGCAAAAAAACAACGTTATGTAAGAGGATGATGGCAAGCCAGAGAGATGTGAAAAGGTCAAAAGAGTCGGCATGTTGTGTCACTTCAGGCATTAGAGAGCATTAGAAGCTGAAATGCCATTAGTACAAAATTTAATTGAAATCAGGATTTAAGGTAATCTCAAACAAAAACACAGACGTCTAGCCTTAACCTTGGCACCAGCGCAGATTGAACAAAGCATTGCCCTGTTTTGTAGAAACAATGGGTTTAATCCAACCCAAGTTAAAGTGCTTCCATCTCCTGTGGTTTCAAAAGCAGTGAAATAAACATGTGCTTGACTCCAACTGAAATCAATAGGACTTTAAAGCAATCTGGCTGGATCATGTACAATGTGTCTAATTGCTATTGTGCAAATCTACTTTTCTAGCAGGCATTTAACATGTCACCAGGGAATATTTAACTGAGATTTTTCCTTCATCTTCTAAAACTTGTATTTGTTAATGGTTTTGGACTGTTGTGGTTTTAACTTTTTTTCTAATCGTACTGTGAATATTTTAAATTGATTGCTTTGAGGAACCACAGTGGGTCCCACTCTGAGACATACAACATATATAGACAGACACAGAGGCAATTTAACATTCCATCTTTCCAGCTTCATAGACACGGGGAGCTGCCACTTCACCATCCACTTGTGACACCGAATCCTTGATGGAGTACTTCCACATTCTTACGCACACTGTTGGAAGGTTTTATGGTGTTGTAAATTAGTTAAATTAGCCTTCCCGCATAAAGCAATACCTAAATTTCCTACTTGACAGATGCAACTATCTTTCGGGCTGCATAGGTCAACAGCAAGCTAGACTATTAATGGTCGGGAGCTCACTCTAAACCGGGCTGGCTTCGAATTCATGACCTCTTGGTCAGTAGTTATTTAATGCAGCTGGCTACTAACTAGCTGCATTACCTATTAATCACTTTATTAATAATGGTCTTTTTTGTGTCAGGAGAGACTTGAGAAGCTGCAAGTCACTTCTGGTGTGAGTGAATTGGCCATCTGCAAGGGCGTTGCCCAGGGGGATGCCTGGATGTTTTACCATCCTGTGGGAGGCTTCCCTCATGTCCCCGCATGGGAAGCTGGAGCTAACGGATGGGTGCTCACCCTGCTCTCTGGATTTGAACTGCCAACCTTTCAGTCAGCAATCCTGCTGGCAAAAGGGTTTAACCCATTGAGCCACCGCGGGCTCCTAATAATGGTCAATTAATAATAATATTAATCCTTCTCATAACACTAAGGACAAGCTGAAACAAGGTCACTGTTTCACCTTCACAGAAAATGAAATTAGTAAAGCTTTAGAAATAACTTTACTGCCATCATGGCCACTAGTCACATAGGCTGGGCTAATATGGGAGTTGTAGTCCAGAAAAGTAATTTTCTCCTTGCTGTTGAAGTGGGGAAGGAATGTTAGCTAAGCGAGGAAAAAAATGTCAGGATACAAAGCAAAATTCTGACAGAACTTATGCATGGTGTGTACCATTGATCAAAGAATACACCTTTAAAATGAAGTTATGGTATCACTTATCAGGAGGAGGGAGAGACAATAGAGCCAACCAGTCAGCCTATGGAGGTTTGGTGGCGAACAATGGAAAGTTTTATTTTCTATCGCTTAATTGTTTTAAATGGTTTTAATCTATAGAATCCAGAACGACAGAACGATAGAGTTGGAAAACATCCCAAGGTCCACACAAGCCAATCCCCTGACAAGGGGGATCCTCTCACCTCTACAGGAGTCTACTGTATACCATGCAGCTGTGGACAAGTCTACATAGGGACCACCAAACACAGTATTGCCCCAACATGAATCAAGGAACGTGAAAAGCACTGAGGACTACTTTAACCAGAGAAGTCAGCCATTGCTGAGAACCTGATGAACCCAACCTGTACACGGCATCTTATTTGAGAACACAGAAATGCTGGACCACTTTAAGAACCACCATGACAGGCTACACAGATAAGTCATTGAAATCCACAAGAATGTATACAATTTCAAAAGAAAGGAAGAAACCATGAAAATGAACAAAATCTGGCTACCAGTATTTTAAAAAACCTCTAAAATTATAACCGTAAATAAAGAAAAACACTCAAACACAGGGAACTCCAGGCAAGAAACAATCAGAGACAGCTAATCACCTCTCAACAAAGGATTCCACCAGGCAGTAACAAGCCACACCTAAAATCTGTCAGGCCATCAAATGATAAAATAAATCATTCACCCCTAGCTCCAACAGACAAAAGTTATTTCTTCCACCCTGGACTTTGCACAGATATATAAATCCAATTTTCCTAGTTTCCAACAGAACTCACAAGCTCTGAGGATGCCTGGCATAGATGCAGGCAAAACGTCAGGAAAGAATGCTTCTAGAACATGGCCATACAGCCTGAAAAACCTACAACAACCCAGCAATTCCAGCCATGAAAGCCTTCGGCAACACAAATTCTTATCACTTTCCAAAGGTCATGTGACCAGTGGTTTTCCAAAAATATGGGCAAACTTACCATTGCCTCATAATATGCCAGGGGATATCATATTTTTGGGAATTAACTATCACTATTTTATTTCTTCCATCTATAGATTGGCAGCCAATGGCTCAGAATCGATCGATTGATCACCACAGTTGTCTCACATAAAAGCCCAGCTGCTAGAAGGATTTCAGAAACTAAATGCTTCACAATTGTTTAGGTTTTAGATATTTTTTCTGTTTTCTCCCTCATAGGTCTTTACATGTTTACCTAAGGCAAATAAATTGAATAGTAATTAATACCAATTCAGATCTGACATTAAACCTGCTTGAACACAGAAGAAGATGTGCCACCCAAACCTCTTTGTGCAAATGCGTTCATTTTCCCAGGGCACAGAGAGGTGGGGAACGTTGGCAACGATGGTCTGTTTAGACAAAAGCAGTTCTCAAAACAAGTAAATGAACCAAACTGATGAAAATGTCTTTCAGGGAAAGTGTAATTGAATTATCTAATGTTCCCATTATATAATGAAAATTCAATTAGTTTAAGCATGCTTTATGGAGGGAGCTCCTCTGTTAAACAATTTTACTACTGTTCATTTGAGGCAAGAGTATTTCATTTATAATTTCAGTGGAGTGTGAAACAAAGAGCAAGAACATTTTTCAATGATTGAAATATGGGTTACTGAAATTGACATTTTCGTTGTTATTATGCAAATGGAGCAACTCTTTTTAGATTATTATTACTCTTCCAAATGTGGGGAAATGTCTTTGGGAAAATATATTCCACAATGACTGTCACATTACCACCCTGTTTACTGGACTCCTTTTGATAAGTGTAAGTCAATGCAGCAATATTCAATTGGTATTACATTGAATGCACTGGCTGACGTTTGACTTTCACATCTAATCCAAGGTTGGATTTGGCCATCAATGCTGTGTTTACACTATTCGGACTCTGGGATGGATGTATCAGAAAACAGTATTGGAGCATGTAAGGAATCAATGAGTGTGTGTGTGCAACAACTGTAAAATAAGATGCATGAAGCTGATTGGTCGGGCTATGCATGGGGAGCAAGCTGAGCCTGGGACTTTTGGATACTTTTACATTTTTGTTCAGGATTGAGCTATGCAGGTGCTTGGAGCAGCAGAGTGAGAAGCAGAGAGAGACAGAGTTCGGAGTGTGCACTCACTTTATGAGCCGTTGAAGGAGTTTATCTACATGGACAAAGAAAGACCATTTTAAATCTCTCATAAAAGGACATTATGTGAGTTGATACAACTGATCACATTGTACATATGTTGTTCTGAACTACGGAGAGTAAACTACTTGTTATTAATTGTTCATCTGTGTGGCATATTTTCTTTCTCTGGCAAGACAGTGTGTGGGCTGATCAAATGTGAACTACACGTGGTTTATTTTACATTATGCCACTAACAGTAGTTTCCAAATCTAGGTCAGAGGCATTGTTGAGCTTCAGTTTTCTGAAATCCTGGAATAGCCAATGGTCAAAGATTCTGGGAGCTGGAATTCCCCAACTTTGGATATCACTATCTTAGAATGTTCCCTTCCCTGACCACTGGGATCTCCTTCATTTTCTCCATATCGACTAGTCTGGGAAACAAAATAACCTTCAGTGGGGAGCCTGGCTTTGGCCCATACTAGTCAACGAACAAATATTCATGGGTTTGCCCCATATGTTGTAACCCACCTCAAGGCATGAGAAGAGGTGAGTGAGAATTAAAATAATAATAATACCAACAATTGTTCTTCTTGTTGTTGTTGTTGTTGTTGTAATAATGCCAACAATTGTTGGGGGTGGTATTATTATTATTGTCTTCATTGACACGCCAAAGAAGCATGAACACACTCTACCTCTCCCAAACCCTTGGCAAATCTATATGGGATTCTGGGAATTCTAGAAAAAAAATGTATCCAAGTTCTAATTCTGAGAGATGAGATACAAATGTGATTTCCCGCAGACCAGACCAGGTCATCCACAAGTTATCCCAGTATTTTCATCTCTTTTTTAATATTCTGGATGGAAAGTAATTGAAATTTTAGAAGTAGAATATGTTGAAGTCAACAAATTCAAGCCCAAGCTTGAAACATTTAGCTTTTCAAACTCTGAGCCTGAATACTTGTAAAGTGAGCCACCCACATTTGATGGGATCATGTCTCTGTCGTCAACCTCGAGCAGAAACTGACCATAATATTGCAGTGGAAGACCTAGACATTCCTACGGAGAAGATTTTAATCATGTACACAAATACTTAAATCCGCAAAATTCAAACTCTAAATGTGGGAGGCTGCGTAGTCACTCAGTCATGTTAGTGCTGAATTAGGACTGCCAGGTCTTTTTCCCCCCTGAAAGGTTCGTCAAATTAAGCATTTTAAACAACTGACAGGTCCATCAAGTTGACGAATACAAGTATCCTCCACTCCATGCTTGGAAACAGCAGTAACTATTTCACTTGGCTGGTGTAGACACCGCTGAGAATTTAGCTTCCTTTTTTGAGAAATGAGCCACAACTCACAAATTTCTTCATGTCTCAAAGTTTTTCTTCCCTGTTTATTTTTAAAAAACTTGGATATGGATAGAAAAGCCAAAAGCATTTTTAAAGTGTTTTCTTGTAGCTAGAGACGCCTAAAAGATCCGCTTCCTAATACATGCATCATCATTAACTGTTATCTACACCAGAGGCACTCCAGGTGGACAGCTGCTGGTCAAAGGACATTTAGCATAATGCCAAGTTTTTAACTTTGTTTGTGTTTTGTTTTAAATACATCATAACTGTACCCTCAATTTGCTTCTGACACAATAAATAAACTGTTTTATTGAGGTTAGCTGCAGAAAAGAACTGCCAACACAGAGCAATGCATTATGTACTGAGCCCATCATTCAATATAAAAATATGGTAAACCAAGTTTGGGGTTCAAGGGTCCTTGTGGAATAAAATATATATCATAAGAGTGTTTTCTGTTCCTTAAAGTGAATCCTTCAAACTGTTAAGAAAAGCACCTGTCTTGTTGATTACTAAGCAAGTAAAGAAAAATCTGACTGAAACTGATATTGTCTTCAGATAAAATGAATACACCTGCTCTACATATATGTTTGCTTTGAAAACACATAGGGAGAATGCTGGAAAGAGGTTGATGGGGACTCTCTCTCTCTCTCTCTCTGTGTGTGTGTGTGTGTGTGTGTGTGTGTGTGTGTATATATATATATATATATATATATATGAGAAAAAAAGTTATGAAAATGAAAAGAAATCGGAAGGGATTCGTATGTATGGGACTTTCAAGCTTATACGCATCACAGGGCCAATCCCGGAAGTGGACTTTCTTTTCTGCACCCCCTGGGCCCAAATTTTCGTTAGATTAGTAACTATTTCGGATGCCCACCCAACAGGAAAATTTCCCCCTCCAAAATAGCTTTGCAGACATAACTCACAGTCAAATTGGGGCCTTTCCATGCTTGGAGCCTAATTAGAGTGAAAGGCCTCCTCCAGGAAGTGAAAAAGGAGCTGGAAACGATAGAGAGATCCAGATCGGGACTCCTAGAGGGGCTGGAGGACTGATGAAAAAAGCGATTTAAACACCCAGGAAGGGGGTTTAGATAGAAGGACAGAGTAGAAGAACATAAGAACTGCTGAGAGAAGGGCAGCAGGAGTGAAAAGAGCACGGAGAGGAGAAGGAAGAGTTCAGAATCAAGAAAAGCCATAGAGTTCAAACGGAGGTCCTAGACTGCTATGGAAAAACTGAATGGGAAAAAGCTGGAGTGAGGAGAACTCTACAGATTAGCAAGGCCTGCACCAGAGATGGGCATTGGCAACTATTTTATTTAATAATATTAATAATAATATATTAATGCATTATATGTCCCTGCAAAGAAACCCTGTCCTTTTATAATATTAATAATAATATATTAATGCATTATATGTCCCTGCAAAGAAACCCTGTCCTTTAATAATATTAGTAATAATATTAATAATAATATATTAATGCATTATATCTCCCTGCAAGGAAACCAAGGGAAATGTTGCCCCTTGATTTGCCTGTGCTTAAAACAGTGTCAGTCCTGTTTCCCTGCTTTGCCTACTTTAGAACTACTAACGAATTTCGTTAGTAACTACGTTACATTTTAGAAATTTTTGGAATTTTTTTTGTAAGTCTTTCTATTACTAATTTTAAAAAATCCCCCCCCCCCGCCATTAGATTTTCGATTTCCTATTTTTGGGTTCTAAACCATGCCTGATATATATATATATATATATGTGTGTGTGTGTGTGTGTGTGTGTGTGTGTGTGTGTGTGTGGCCTGTTTTCAAATGGAAAAATGCATTTCGGAAGTCGAATCGGATATTGGTTTTGCTCTGGCTTCGGATATGAATCACTTCAGATTTTTTTAGTGATTTTATCGAAATGGATTCAGATGTATTCCGATATTTGGAAGTATTCAGAAATAGCATCCATGATTGCGCAATGCGCAAAAATCAGCAGAAGGGAGAGTCAAAACTCGCCTTTTAAAGCCTACTGGCACCTCCCCCCTCTTGCTGCCTTACCCTGATTAGCTGGTGTTAATCTGGTGATTTCACACAAACCACCTGATAGCCATCTAGCCAATGATGAGAAACAGTAAGAAAGGGCGGAAATGACATCAGAGTCCTTTCCGAGAATGGCGACAGAGCTCTCGGAATGGCAAATCCACTTCCTGTTTAGGGCGCTGTTCTCAATATCGCTTCAATTATCGGAAGTCCAAAAAAAATTCGAAAATCAGAAGTATCCAATTATCGGAAACAGGCCATATACATATACATATACATATACGTATATATATATAATCAACTGACCATTTCAAATTTAACATTTGAAATGGTTACATTTCCAGTAGACTGCAGCAACACACTCTACGTGGTTGCCTTTGAAGACTGTTTGGAAGCTTCAAATGGTCCAATGGGCGGCAGCCCCAGCTTCTGCCAACCTAACAGTTCGAAAACATGCAAGTGTGAGTAGGTCAATAGGTATAACTTCTGCGAGAAGGTAACAGTACTCCATACAGTCATGCTGGCCACATCACCTTAGAATCATAGAATTGGAAGAGACCTCGTGGGCTATCCAGTCCAATCCACTGCCAAGAAGCAGAAAAATTGAATTCAAAGCACCCTCAACAGATGGCCACCCAGCCTTTGTTTAAAAGCCTCCAAAGAAGGAGCCTCCACCATACCCCACGGCAGAGAGTTCCACTGCTGAACAGCTCTCAGTTGTTCTTCCTCATGTTCAGGTGGAATCTCTTTTCCTGTAATTTGAAGTCATTGTTCCATTGCATCCTAGCCTCTAGGGTAGCAGAAAATAAGCTTGCTCCCTCCTCCCTATGACTTCCCCTCACATAGGCATGTAGCCGGGGGGGGGCTTGGGGGGCTTCAGCCCCCCCCCCCCAAATTCTCAGGGTGGTCCACGAGAAGGCCTTACTGGTACATTATTTAAACTGTTATGTTTATTCATATCATGATCTGATCACCATGCTCATTATATCCCACATTCATGGGGTTATTGGGATAACAATACAAAAGGTTTGGTAGGGTAGTCCCTCTCTTACTCAGACTCAGCCCCTCCCGAATCAAACTCAGCCCTCACCAAATCAAAATCCTGGCTACGGCCCTGCCCTCACATATTTATATATGGCCACTATGTCTCCTCTCAGCCTTCTCCTCTGCAGGCTACACATGCCCAGCTCTTTAAGCACTCCTCATATGACTTGTTTTCCAGACCCTTGGTCATTTTAGTCACCACCTTGGACGTATATATGGACAACGGCGACTCTTCAGTATAAAAATGGAAATGGGAACGACCCCCCCCCCCCAAGAGTTGGACATCACTAGACTTAATGTCAGGGGAAACCTTTACCTTATGTAACTAAATGTCATTTTGCTCAGCACACATGCAATGAACTCTGGGATCTTCCTGTTCATTCTGCTGAATAAGAAACTGGCTTCCTGCCCTATTGGCATCATTGAACTCTTGTCACCTATTCATTCTTCAGGTCATTGCCTTTTAGTTCTGTCCCCTTCAAATATTCCAGCATCATTAGCTGTTTCATTTCTGGTTGAGCCTTCGAGCAGTCCTGTCTTCCTCACATTTCGGTCTTACTCCTTTTCTACACCTAGCATACATCTTCTCTTGACCTTAAGCACTGTGAAGTCAGCCTGCCATTTCTCATTAGACTCTTCCTGGCTCTGTCGATTCCCTCTTTCCTTTGTTGTTTTCTTCACACCATTCATGCTTTTACAAGTGATGTGTACTTTGCACTTTCCTTGGGACAAACTTCTTTGAATTTGGGTTGCTGTGAGTTTTCAGCAAACAGAGGAATTGATCAGCAACTGAGCATACTAGAGAGGTTTAGGGAGAATTCACCATGATTTATGGCAGTTGTAGGTACTAGGATGTATAGTTCACCTGCACTCTAGGAGCACTCTGAACTCCACCAACAAAGGACCTGGAAACTAACTTTGCATACAGAACCCACAAGATCTGAAGGTTTTGGATGTATTTATAGAAGTTGTAGTTCACCTACATCCCGAGCACACTATTAATCCAAACAATGATGGATATGGACCAAACTTGGCATGCATATCCAATATGTCCACATTTGAATACTGGTGGATTTTGAGGGGAATTTGGCTGGACCTCTGTTCGTCTATATGATCTGTATGTGGAAACGGCAGGAATTGTCTGCTAAGTATGTGCATCTGTAATCTGCTCTGAGTCCCCTTCGGGGTGAAAAGAGCAGAATATAAATAAAGTGTATTATTATTATTATTTTCCGGGCTGTGTTCCAGCAGCATTATCTTTCTAACATTTCGCCTGCATATGTGGTTGGCATCTTCAGAGGTTCTGTGTTCTTTGAGTTTCCATCTTTTTCCTTCCTTGATTCCCAATCCTTAGCTTGCTCTACAAAGCTATTCCTAGCTCTAGGGCATGTGTTGGGCCCAGCCAAATAGACAACTTTCCTTCCTTCACAGAATCTGCCCAACCTTCTAGCCTTCCGGAACGTTTGTAAGACCTTCCTGTTTGTACGGGCATTTGGCTAGCAATAACTCCTGGTGTGTGTTGTTATTGCATTGTTTTAGTTATGGATGTCAGTCTCTGTCATCTACTGTGTTTTATAGTGTTTTTATTGTGTTTTAATATTTGTAAGTCACCCCGAGCCTGCCGGGAGTGGTGACTCATAAGTTGAAATAATTAATTAATAAATAAATAAATAAGAATCCAAATGCAAACATTCTGGGATATCCTTTTTTTGGAGGCTTTTAAACAGAGGTGGGGTGGTCATCTGTTGGGGGTACTTTGTGCTTTTCCTGCATGGCAAGGGGTTGGACTGGATGGCCCATGTGGTCTCTTTCAACTCTATGGTTCTATGATCCTTGACCAATAACAATGTTCATGATTATTCTGTGGCCTCACATCAGACAAGTGTCCAAAAAATCACTGTCATGGGTTTCAATACAATAAACGTACCAGGAAAATACTTTGACATATGAAGTAGTCATAAATCTCAAACAAGATCTCAATCTGACAGCTCAGAACCTAAGATTAAGCTTATTGTCAAGTAACTAAAGAGAAGGTTGGAAAGTACGCATCTGAATGAAATCACACTCTGGTTGCATTCATCACTGGCAGAACTAAGAGCCACTCAGAGGTTAGATTTCAACCTCCCATGAAGAGCATCAAAGGAAGAAGACCAAACTGGTCCTATCCATCAACAGCCAGAGAAGGAGCAACTGTAGGGGAGTTTATTTCCCTCTATACGTGCACACATAAGTTCCCACCATGAAGAATACTTGGCTCAGATTACAAATTGCTCTGAGACTTTAAAGCTGAAGGAAAGCACACTCTGTACCCATTCATCACTTGGGATAGGCTAAAGATTGCTAGTTTAAACATGGGAATGTTTTCCATCTCCCTTTTTTGTCTCATATTTTGTACATCGCAATCTGTTGCAAACTGTCTTGATAATAATATGATAAAAAGGTGGGGTATGAGTTTTCAAGATGAATACATAAAAGAATAAATGTGTGTCTTAATGAAAGGAAGATGCTAAAAGAAGAGCTAAAACAATGTTTCTCAATCTGGTGGTCGGGACCCTGCGGGGGTTGCGAGGGGGTGTCAGAGGGGTTGCCAAAGACCATCAGAAAACACAGTATTTTCTGTTGGTCATGGGAGTTCTGTGTCCCAAGTTTGGTTCAAGTCCATCATTGGTGGAGTTGAGAATGCTCTTTGATTGTAGGTGAACTATAAATCCCAGAAACTACAACTCCCAAATGACAATATCTATCCCATCCTCCATCCCCCCAATATTCAAATTTGCGCATGTCGGGTATTTGAGCCAAATTTGGTCCAGTGAATGAAAATACATCCTATACATCAGATATTTACATTACAATTCATAACAGTAGCAAAATTACAGTTATGAAGTAGCAACAAACACAATTTTATGGTAGGGGGTCACCACAACATGAGGAACCGTATTAAAGGCTTACGGCATTAGGAAGGTTGCGAACCACTGAACTAAAAGGAAAGATTTAGTCAAGAAAATATCCAGGTATGCAAAGCTTGGGAAAGTTATCCTTTTGACTACACTCTCCATCATCACACAGGCAGTATGGAGGGATGTAGACCAAAAGGTGACTTTTCCGAGTTAAATTCCAAGAGCTGATAAAAATATGAATCTCTCTACAGCTCAAAGTGTACATTCTTGTAAGAGAAGGTCACAAGCTATAGCTTTAAATCCACATTCATGCTGTCTTGAAAAATCCAATAATGATTTAATGTGCCACAAAACACTCTTTTTCCTTTTTCAATTTACTGCAACCATTTTTTAAAAAGAAAATACCTTTCTTAGTCTTGCAATATCGAAAGAGATAGCACTTTATAATACACTTTTTAACGAGTCTGTTGTGCTCAGACAATGTTCACTGCTTACTTTGTTAATGCTGTTAACAGCAAACCGTAGTCATAGTTGGCATAATAGTCTGAATTGCTCCGCTTTTGTGTGTGAGTGTGAACACAGGTTGAATTGGGCTGACATACAGGAACCATTTATGTGACAAAATGTGTATGTTGCCAAGTTCACTAGAGAGCTCCTCAGTAGCTGACAGAACTGTGGAACCATTAATATTTGGGGGGACTTCAGTCCCCAGAATCCCCCCATCTCTGCCAGTAAGGCCAATGACTGTTGGATTCTGGAAGCTATAGCTAAAAAAAAGTATTTATTCCAAACTCTGCTACAAAAATGATACATGAGCTGATGTGTATTTTTGAGATATGAAGAAGGTTAGGTAAAGGTAAAGCTTTTCCCTGACATTAAGTCTAGTCGTGTCCGACTCTGGGGAGTGGTGCTCATCTCCATTTCTAAGCTGAATAGCTGGCATTGTCTGTAGACACCTCCAAGCTCATGTGGCCAGAGTGACTGCATGGAGCACTGTTACCTTCCCTCCAAGGCAGTACCTAGTGATCTACTCACATTTGCATGTTTTTGAACTGCTAGGTTGGCAGAAGTTGGGCCTAACAGCGAGAGCTCACCCCACTGCCATGATTCGAACCGCCAACCTTTTGGTCAACAAGTTCAGCAGCTCAGTGGTGTAACCTGCTGCACCACCTATGAAGAAGGGTGCCTGAGGAATAACAGCCACAGGGACAGCCGGTGCAGTGTCATGGTAGGAGGGCTGGATGAGCATGTGGGAAATCCATGCGGGATGGCCAAGGTACAGGCTCCAGGCATTCCTCCCACACAGAGACATTTTTATTCTCCAAATGGCAAATTGTACACTAATAATATTTATTTATTTACATCATTTATATTCCGCCTTTCTCACCCCGCAGGGGACTCAGGGCAGATAACAATGCGCATATACATAGACATACAACATATATAGACAGACAATGGTCGAGAGCTCACTCCAACCCGGGCAGGCCTCGAACTCATGACCTTCTGGTCAGTAGAGATCTTATGCAGCTGATTCCCAGCCAGCTGCGCCACATTCCCGGTGCATAATAATAATAACCCCTTTCCCCAGCATCACCAACATCTCAAAATATTGGGGGAAACCAAAAGGATGTGTTTTCTCGATAGGGTGAAAATGGCAAATAGTGTACCCAGATTGTGGGACTTTTCCTTTTTAGTAGAGATGTGTAGGGAATTCAAAGAATAATTAATGAACATGTGCAATGACAATTCAGAATGGCTATGGTATAGGATTTCTGGATCATGGGATTTGAATGTTTATACTAGGATGATTTTATGATTGTCTGAATGTTTACATTTTATGCATGTCTTATATTTAATGGTTTTTAACAGATTTTAAGTTCATAGTTATATGCAGTAAATCAGGGGTGCCCACACTTTTTCAGCATGCGAGCTACTTATAAAACAACCAAGTCAAAATGATCTACCTACCCACTACTCAGAGAGCCATAAAAGCAAAATATTTGGAAATTCAGCCTCTGATAATAATAATAATAATAATAACAACAACAATGGGTTCCTAGAATAGGAGGAGACCTCCAAGGGTAATTCAGTCCAACCTCCTTCTGCACCTGAGCGACGTCGGGAACCTGTGGGGCGGGACTGAGCCTTCCTCCCACCCTGCCTGTGATCTACCAGGACGCCCTATGAGATCTACCAGTAGATCACGATCTTGCTAATGGGCACCCCTGCAGTAAATAGTTATTATGATTTCTTTGTGTACTATATGTTGGCATTGAATTTTTGTCATTAGTATGTTGTAAACCGCCTTGAGTCCCCCCAGGGGTGAGAAAGGCGATATATAGATACAATAAATAAATAAATTCAAATAGGTCAGATGGATCTGGGAACACACAGAAAGCTATTCCAAGCCCCCTCCGGAAATTGCCCACTGAGCCATGAAGTTCCTTGGGAATTCCTGTTTCAATCACTTTCATTCGAACACATTTCACTAGTTTGCTGTGAGAATAAAATGACAAGAAAGTCACGTACCCATCCTTGAGTTCACTAGATGAAAGACAGAATACAAATATAGCTACTAAATAGGGAGGCTGCACCCATGTACACTCCTCTTTGGAAGAACATCATGGTGAGGAAGAAATCAGCAACTCCAGGAAGTTTGTATCCTTTTCTAGGTCAGAGATAAAGGGCTTTGTTCCAAGTGCCATCTTCCCTGGGATGACAGGAATGAGTGGGAAGAGAGTCTGGCCTTTGCCGCTAACTACGTAGAGTCTTACATGCTACTGGGTGGTTGCCCCACTTTTATCTGTGCAAGAACACCAGCAAAGGAAGATCAGTGTGACCTCAGCTACAAATGAATGGTGCTACACAGCCCTTCACTTCTTTCTACCATTTCTAAACTCATACACTGTGTCTTCATTCCTTATCACTTGAGTATTTTATGTATTTTAGTTTGAAACCCTGTTGCCTGTTGCCTTGTTTTTTGATTTTTAAAAATCTAGTTTGGAAAACAATTGAATGTTTTTGAAGGACAGAGGATGGGACAGATACACAATAAACCAACATATCCATGCAATCTGTCAGTATGAACGCCATTCGAATGAAGCTGACAATTCAAAGTCAGCTGGTTTGGACCTGTTCCCAAAATGTTGTGAATTGGGCTTAAGTAGGTTACATACAAAAGAGGTGTCCCCAAATTCTTCTGCCATCCGATGGAACTTCTCACTTGGACTTGCCAACAGGAGACAGCATATATAAAGACACAAACAAATTTGTCAGTATGAATTCATTAGCAAGGTCAACATGGTTCCTCAACAATTTGCCAAGCAACTGTGATGGGAGGCAGGGGAAGCAGGCGACGACAGAAGGCAAAGTCCAGTTTTACCGCCAAAATGTAATTGCTCTAATTGGACCTGCACTAACCCAAAAGACAAAGCTGGTGATTGAGAAACCTGCAATAATGCTGCTGCTCTGCACAAAAGAACAGCACAACAAGAGGCATGAATGAGGTGGGAGAATGCGTCAACAGCCACAGCTTCTATTTTCCCCAACATTACACAGAGTGTATTGCTTTTGAAAGAGAATGTTCCCAGGATTCATCGTCCTCATTTTCCAGGGATTTTGGACAACAGATCCCATAATCCCTGACCACTGGCCTGGCTTGTTATGTCTCAAATATATGGAGGTTACTTGATGCCTATTCACAAATAAAGGTGCAATCATATGATTGCACTTTAACTGCCTTGGATGCATCCTATGGAATTATGGGGCACAAATGTCTCCTCCTTATATTACAAATCCCAGAAATCCATGAAACGCTGCCATGGCAATTATAGTACTATAACGGAGTAGTGCAGTGGTCCTCAACCTTCCTAATGCCGCAACCCCTTAATACAGTTCCTCATGTTGTGGTGACCCCAAACCATAAAATTATTTTTGTTGCTACTTCATAACTGTAATTTGCTACTGTTATGAATTGTAATGTAAATATCTGATATACAGGATGTATTTTCATTCACTGGACCAAATCTGGCACAAATACTCGATATGCCCAAATTTGAATACTGGTGGGGTTGGCTGGGGGGTGGGGGAGGGTTGGGTTTGTTATTTGGGAGTTGTAATTGCTGGGATTTATAGTTCACCTACAATCAAAGAGAATTCTGAACTCCACCAACAATGGAATTGAACCAATCTTGGCACACAGAACTCTCATGACCATCAGAAAATAATGGAAGGATGATGGGCATTGACCTTGAGATTTGGACTTGTAGTTCACCTACATCCAGAGAGCACTGTGGACTCAAACAATGATGGATCTGGACTAAACTTGGCACGAAAACTCAATATGCCCAAATGTGAACACTGGTGGAGTTTGAGGGAAAATAGACCTCGACATTTGGGAATTGTAGTTGCTGGGATTTATAGTTCACCTACAATCAAAGAGGATTCTGAACCCCACCAATGATAGAATTGGGCCAAACTTCCCACACAGAACCCCCATGACTAACAGAAAATACTGTGTTTTCTGATGGTCTTTGGCGACCCCTCTGACACCCCCTTACCACCCCCCCCCAGGGGTCCCGATCCCCAGGTTGAGAAATGCTGGACGAGTGTGAAAGGACTCCAGGTTTCGTACCCATGACTGCACTTCTTCATCAAATGTCAAAAAAAGACACAGCTTCAATTACATTTCAGGTTACTTTTCCTTCTTAAATTTTTCCAACCAAAAATATAAATACTGGCAACAGAACTGCATTATATACATGCGGCTAATTGAATATAATTGATGCTTTAACTTGACTGTATGTAATGGTATCAACTTTCCCACTTTTTGAAAAATAAAATAAGTCAGCATGAAACCTTTTAAGGCAGATAGATTCCCGGTTTTTCAGCAGCACCTGTTAGAGCTATTAAGATTAAGAGTTCACTAGTGTTTCTCAAGCTCCAGAGCAAATGCTCATATTTCTGTTATAAACATTCCCAGAAAGATACCACTGAGCTATTTCCAAATTTGCAACTGAGTAAAAGCTACAATGGTTTACTAGTTTTTGAAGCTTTCTTGTATCTTTTAATCACTGTTACATTTAACATGGGATTTCTGTCAGCCTTTCACACAATACAGAAAAGTAACCCAGCATGCCCACTGAAATATGAAATAGCTTTTCATATTTCCACACTTGCATTCCATAGGGTGTTGGTCTTCATATGGTTCCTCCATGCTCACCTGAAGCAATCTCACCTAAGAGCTCCCAAACGGGCTGCACATTCTATACCAGATACACCTATCTTTTATTGGTGCTAGCATACTCACTAAAATCAAGCTGAAAATAAAAATGGAATCCTACCATTTACTCAATGTCATATCTATAGCTGAAACCTTTCCAGTAGCAGACATCAAACTAAATGCCTATTAAGGGAAAAAGCTTTGATGTTCAATACATTTTCATGGCTATAAGATTTACCCACAGGAGGTGGATGAATTGGAAAGTCAAAAGCAGCCGAGATTACAGAAAAGAAAGGAATTCTAGAACACCACATCCTCCCTCCCCAAACCAACACCAACTATATAATTTCAACTCCCACCGTAATGAGAAATTCTTCTTTGTAAGTGTTCCTTTGGGAAATGCTACATCCCATCATTTCTGAAATCCTTTCCTAATTATATTTCCACAATATACAGTATTTATGGCCGAAATACAAATGTAATATTTAATTTCTTATTTCATTAGAGCAAAAGGACAACAACTCTGCATGAGTACACTGGAATCTCAGCCAATATCTGTTCCCTACTATTTTGGGGAATTAATTGCAAGCACAACCCAATTTATTTAGTTAATTTACACCCCACTTTTCTACCTCTACTATTGTGCAGCAGCTCACAATACAGACAAAATAGTACCATCAGCCCACCACATTTGCTAGGAGCCCCCAGTGGTGCAATGGGTTAAACTCTTGTGCCAGCAGGAGTGAAGACTGACAGGTCATAGGTTAAAATCTGGGAGACCACGGATGAGCTCCCTCTGTCAGCTCTGGCTCCCCATGTGGGGACATGAGGGAAGCCTACCACAAGGATGGTAAAACATCAAAAACATCCAGGCATCCCCTGGTCAATGTCCTTGCAGACAGCCAATTCTCTCATACCAAAAGCAACTTGCAATTTCTCAAGTTGCTCCTGACATGAAAAAAAACCACATTTGCTGTGATAAGGAGCAAGGAATCCCAATGAATATGAAAACTGGAAATTAAAAAAATCATTAACTAGAGCAGGTATGGGCAAACTTCAGCCCTCCAAGTGTCTTGGACTTCAACTCCCACAATTACTAACATCCAAATGGCTGTTAGGAATTGTGGGGGCTGAAGTCCAAAACCCATGGAGGGCCAAAGTTTGCCCATGCCTGGTATAGTCAATGCAGCAATATTCAATTGGTACTACATTAAATGAGCTGGCTGACATTTGGCTTTCACATCCAATTCAAACAATTGAAAACATAATACTGAAAATATAGGTATTGTACCTCACCAAACTCTTGCACATGACTACTGGTTCTAACAGAACAAGCCATAGAACAGCTTAGAACGCCTGCATCAAAGCATCAGCATCACAGCATAAAGACTTTGCTCTCACTAATATCAGTGGATTGAGGAAAAAATTAAAAATAGTTATTTGCACATCGAGAAATGCACCATGCCCAAAACACCATCACAAAGCTCTGGAAGCCAATCACAACCCGGTGTTACCAAAATATAAGACTCACACAGGGAAAACAGAACTCAAACATCAAAGTGTTTCGTGTGGAGCTGTTATCTCTTTGGTGCCATATCACGCATTATTACAGCTCAGGGAAATTTGCAAGATAGGATCTATGGAAAATAGATACTTTGTACGCCTGGTCTTGGGCTCAGAACGCATCTGGAAACAAGAATATTACTAATTTCCTGGATTTTAGTTAGGCTTTAAAAGAGATAAACCAAGTGCTGAACCCTATCACTAGATTGAGTTCAGCACCTTGGATAGGTCAGATCAAAACCAGAGGACATTCACTAACCTGCTGATATGGGAGGTACAAGCTGACACAGCGAGGGAGATGAACCCCACAATCAACAACAGTGAGCAGGATGTTGTAGTTCTGGGGAATTGTTAGCTTACTTTTTGCAAGTTAGACTCCTTTACTGATGTAAACCCAATATTAGACCATTATGCAATAGGTGACAGAGTTACTAAGATGGTGCTATGGCTGTAAAACAGTGGTTCTCAAATTGTGGGTCTCCAGATGTTTTGGCCTTCTAGAAATCTTAACAGCTGGTAAGCTGGCTGGGATTTCTGGGAGTTGTAGGCCAAAACACCTGGGGATCCACAGGTTGAGAACCACTGCTATAAAAGATGCTCTACCTGTTGTCCTACTAAAATACTAAACAATTGGCACCAAAAGATAAGGAGCAATTAGTTGGCAATCCCACAGCTATCTCTCTTCTTCAGAATCACCTTCATCTTGAGTGCTGTTCAATAAGGGCTGGGATACTGCTCCATGCATTACTTCTATATTGCTAGAATGTGGTTCCGATGAACTGCTTCCCGCATATAGCTAGAACCTGGTTTCATTTCTCCCTAGACTGGGACTCCAACTGGAAGGACAACTGAGTGGGCCAGGGACCTATGTTTTTTTAGGTTTCTGGACTGTGACAGAAAGGTCTCTTAACCTCCTACGTATTCTAGGGAAGTGGGATACATTTTGCCCTACTAAAACACTTAGCCCCTGCCACAAGGCTGGCCTGGCAAACAAAAAAGGAGCAGTGGTAATCACATGAGTTTTGCTCAAAAAGGTATTGGCAGAAAGTGTTTGGGGTTTTTTTTTTAATAAAGTGAGTGTTTTGCATAGAACCCCAATTATTTTGGCACAGAAAACTCACATGCCTTGTTAGAAATGACAACCTTCTCTAGCAATCTGTTTGTCTATAATCTTGCTGCTATTTCCTGTATGTATGTTCTGGTGTGCCACTTCCTTTACTCTATGGTTTCTGAGAAGTTATAAAAGGGGCTGCAGACCACATGCTTTCCTCTCTCTTTTTGACTTTGTGACCTGTTGATAGCTCTTTTGTTACAAGAGAGATGCCCTGGTCAGCTGGCACAAGGAACTATCTCAAAGATATTTGAAACTGGACTAAGAAGTTTTTGTACCTGTGTATGCTGAACATATGACAGTTGTGAGTAAACAAAACGTATTATTTCCATCAAGGTCTACATCCTTTTTGTCTCTTGAATGCATTATATGAAACAAGTTGTTTTATGGGAGAATATTTTTGGGCACTGAAAAAAAAACATTTCTAAAGCTCTGCTGTTTTTATGCACTGGCAAATATTTGTTTTCCTGACAGATTGAAGATTACAAGTTATTCTAACAACTGAGACCATTGCCTAGCATAATTATATTTGGTTGTATACCATAAGAGGAAATTCTCCTATAAAAGGGTTTTTGTCTCTTCTCTAAGAGGTTATGTTCTCTAATATGTATTTCTGCATAGAGTCATTTTCTAACAGACTTCAGAATTTATTGGATGGAAATATTCATGGGCTTCTAAACTGGAAAGAAGTGTTGCAGAAATTATTTGTGGAGTTTTGTTTCCAAAAGGTATCAAATCCATCTGGAAAAAAAATTATAGGAATATAAAAAATGCGCTGAGGCTATGCATTCTTTTGCTATAAATGCAATGTTCCTGTATCAAAGTAATTTGATACATTTTGATAGTTTTCATCTACATATAATTTTCTACTCCTAGCCAACACTCACTTGTATAACTCTATAACTCACTTTTCATTTATTTAAAAGATTTGATGCCTTTTGGAAACTCCACATTTAGTGTCCCATATTTTGGAAATACATGACCTTTAAAAGATCATAACCTTTTGGGAAACCAGAAATCCCCATAGCGTTTTGAACACGTGACCCTTTTGGAGATTAATTGGCATTCATACTATTTGGAATAATCATAACTCTTTTGTAAAGTATGATCTTACTGAGAAGAGTTAAATATGCATTCAAGTGAATCTTCTCATTAGTGGTAAAAATCCAGTAGTATTCATACAAGGCAAATTAGGTTTCTCAGTTGGTAGACTAATATACCTGTTTATCTCTGAACTGTCAGGAACAAAGATATGCCAATGCATAAAACATGTAGCAGATCTTCAGAAATGTTATTTCAGTTGCCCAAAAACATCTACTCTCCCATTAAATATATTGCTTTTAAATAATGCTCTGAAGTGCCCCAAAATAGGTAGTCTTCATTAAAAGTAACACCGTTGATTTACTTACAAACTTCATGTATTCAACATACAGGTACATTTCTTATTGGTTGAGAGTTTAAAGAGTAAGTTCTCTAAAGCATTCTGTTTCAGTCTCTTTTTCAGTCTAATGCATTACTGAACACTGACTCAGTACAGACTAACTACACCCTGCAGCATACCGACACTATTGAGTTCTAAACTATATTGTTCTGCTTCAGAAGCAAAAAGTTCTAAAACTGAATCTCAGTCTGAATAGTCTGCTCATATAGTCTGTAGTCCCTCCCACAACCTCGAACAACATAGAGTTAAGGGAAAACTGCATATCGAAATATACATACAATATAGTAAGCAATAACAAATAACTAGTATAGGAGGCTTGTAGAAGATTGCTATTTCCAACACATATAAGGATAGATTAGTTGAAAAACTGCATGCCCTATTCTAGTGTGTATCTTTAAGTTGCTTGTCAACTAAAGGAGAGCCTCATTCATTTCATTGGGTTTACTTAGGCAGGGAAAACTCAGAGATGGCTTTGTCAATTTCTTCCTCTGAAATATAGCCTACAGCACCTGATATTTGTTGGCAGTCTCCCATCCAAGTACTAACAAAGGCTGACTCTACCTAGCTTCCAAGACCAGACAGCATCTGGTGTCTTTGGGGTATTATACTAACTACTCATCTTTCCTTTTGTGGCAGTTCCTGCCTGATGTGCAAGTATATGGTTACTCCCTTGACTTCCAGAAAGGATTCAGTCCAAACAGATTTTTTTCTATTTAATTGTTGAAACTATCAAAGGCAGTAGAAATTTCAGACCTAACAGTCTCCTGAGAAAAGGAATGCCTAAAAATTACAGAGTTTCACTTTTGTAATTTATGCTCCCAAAGACTATGAGGTAATGACAGAATCTGGCTCCATAAGACTTCCTGCATTACATCTGGAATTCATTTATAATAGCCTTCTCCCAGCTTGGTGTCCATCACCTCAGCCAAAACTAAGCTAGCATGACCGAGTAGAAGGCATTTCCTATGTATTTGAAAAAGAGAGATAATAATAACAACAACAATAAGCAAAGAAGCAGATGAAACGATCAATTACATCCTCAGCTGCTGCAAGAAGATCACACAGACAGACTACAAGCAGAGGCATAACAACATTGTTCAGATGATCCATTGGAACTTGTGCCACAAATACCATCTGCCTGTGACAAAAAATTGGTGGGATCACAAGCCTGAAAAAAAATACAGAAAATGAACATGTCAAACTACTCTGGGACTTCCGAATTCAGAGTGACAGAGTTTCGGAGAACAATACTCCCGACCTCATGATCATGTCAAAAAACCAAGTATGGATCGTCGATGTTGCAATCCCAGGTGACAGCAGGATTGAAGAGGAACAACTAGAAATGCTGAAATGATACAAGGATTTAAAGATTGAACTGCAAAGACTCTGGCACAAGCCAGTTAAGGTGGTCCCAGTGCCTAAAGACCTTGGCCTGGACTTAAACACAATCGGTGCTGACAAAATTACCATCTGTCAGCTGCAAAAGGCCACCCTAGAGGGATCTGCACACATTATTCGCTGATACATCACATAGTCCTAGACACTTGGGAAGTGTCCGACATACGATCCAATACAACAACCAGCATAGTGATCTTGTTTACTGTGTACAAATCTTGTTGTGTTTCAAATAATAATAATTTCCAATGAATCATTGGGCCACATAGTTTTGCCTCTGTTTGTAGTCCGTCTGTGCAATTTTCTTGCAGCAGCTGGGGATATGATCAATGGTTTCATTGGAACTTCTGTCACAAGTATCACCTGCCAGTAGTAAAGAGCTGGTGGGATCATAAACCTGCAAAGGTAGTGGAAAATGAACATGCAAAAATACAGTGGGACTTTCAAATTCAGACTGACAAAGTTTTGGAACACAATATACCAGACCTCACAACTGTGGAAAAGAAAAAGTTTAAATTATTGATGTCACCATACCAGGTGACAACCGAATTGATGAAAAACAACAGGAAAAACTCAGCCATCATCAGGATCTCAAAATCGAACTGCAAAGTGTCTGGCATAAACCAGTACAGGTGGTCCCAGTGGTAATCGGCACACTGGGTGCTGTGCCAAAAAATCTCAGCCAGCATTTGAAAACAATGAACATTAACAAAATCACGATCTGTCAAGTGCAAAAGGCCACCTTACTTGGATCTGCGTGCATCATTTGAAAATACATTGCACATCCTAAACGCTTGGGAAGTGTTCAACTTGTGATTTTGTGATATGAAATCCGGCATATAGATCTTGTTTGCTGTGACGTACTGTGTTTTTGTGTCAGTAAAATAATAATACATTAGATAAGCAATTTACACATCTGCCAACCAAGACATAAAACGAAGTACCAGGATGTACCAGCTAAACTATGTGGAATATTTCAGTCTGGTTGTAAATTGTGACAGTTTAACGAAATCAGCAAATAAGACCCAAGTTAAGCTTTAGCACTAATTGGTACTGGACATTTTATTAAACATAAACATTGTAAAAACAAATTATCTACAAAACAGTGATTTATAACAGTGATTAAAAGCCCATCGCCTTCTTAGATGAGGAGACAACATTTATGAGGCAGGCAGTTTCAGCTGAACTGCGTGCAAGGAACTGACACGTGCCGCAAGTATTAAGACTAATGGGAGTGGCATGTGCAAATCCTTGTATAACCTGGAGAGTAAATAATGCCAAAGAAGGAAAGACTGTTTCCAATAATGCAGAAAAAGGCCACATTGGTCCATGATTTCAAGGGAGGAAGGAGAGGGTCCCGAATCTAAAACAGAGCAATTGAGAGCAACAACTAAAGCAGGACTAGTATCTACAATTGAAGTTAAATAATGCAGTTTACTTGATCAGAAAGTCAATGAGAGTCAAATGGTACATTTTTTCTTATTGCTGCCCTTGCAATAAAGGGAGGAAATCCATGGCAGTCCTTTTTGTTTTCATACATTTGGGGAGTCCTTGGGCCAGAAGCGACTTGAGAAACTGAAAGTCGCTTATGGTGTGGGGTTTGGTTAGCCTAATTAAAATATTGCTATACTATTGGGGGTGGAAAAGTATGATCTTCCAGGTGGCCTGGTGGCTCAGTGGGTTAAACTGCTGAGCTGCTGAACTTGCTGATCGAAAAGTTGGCAGTTTGAAGGCAGGGAGTGGCGTGAGCTCCCACCATTATCCCCAGCTTCTGCCAACCTAGCAGTTCGAAAACATGCAAATGTTAGTAGATCAATAAGTACTGCTCCTGTGGGAAGGTAACGACACTCCATGCAGTCAAGCTGGCCACATGACCTTGGAGGTATCTATGGACAAAGCCGGCTCTATGGCTTAGAAATGGAGATGAGCACCAACCCCCAGAGTCGAACACGACTAGACTTAATGTCAGGGAAACCTTTACCTTTACCTATGATCTTTCAGAGTGGAGCCAAAAACTCATTTGAGTAAAAACTTTTCTTGGGTACTTATGCATTCTGGCTTTCAGTTGTTAGACTGATAAACCTGTTGTATCGGATCTGTTAGGAACATAAATTATGTCAATGCACAAAATTCAGCAGTTTTTCAGAAGTGTTCTGTTGAGTGCCTACAAACATCTACTCTCCCATAAAATATCTTGTTTCTATGTCATGCTTTCATGAAACCAAAAAAAAGTAAACTTCATTAAAAGTAACATATCTTGTTTACTCTCAACCTTCATGTATTCAGCATAAGGGTACATAACTTGTCAATCCAGTTACAGATAGGATTTGAAATAGTTTCTCTATCACAGGACATCTTTCTTACAATCAACAGCAACATGAGTGTGCTTTTAACAATCCAAAGCCTAATGTCGTCTGTGTCCTAAAATGGACTCTGAGTTCTCAGCAGTCCCAGGTCTGATCATGTGGTCTGTAGCCCTTCCCACAACTTCAAGAAACATAGAATAAAGGGAAAGTATCATATCAAAACATACAGTAAGGAAACAGAATCATATTCAAAACAAATTACGAGTGGAGGCTTGAAGAAGGTTGCTATTTCCAACAGGGTTATGCATGGTTGCTGTTATCCCATATGAAGTTTCAATCTATGTGTTCAAGAAGCATTAAAAGAAGTGTGTCAAATGGGGAGATATTTGCAAAGACAAATTAAAGGGACAAATGAAGGATTTTAGCCTTACTTTTCAAATGCAAGATTAGCTTTATATGTGAAGAGAGTTCTCAACAGGAACAGTATCAGACCATGCATTTTGGAGCTGTACGATTCTCCCCCCCAAACCAGAAAGCTTACTCTTATCTCTGAAGCCAAATGTAGTAGAATTCTTTTATAATGATTGGATTCTGACCAGAATATTATTATAACATGCCAAGGCATCTTGCTGCGGAGAGATGACCAAAGAGAGAAGACGGTATCTCACTATTTCATCTTCTTCCCATGTTTTCACTCAAATGTCCTAGGCAGAGTTTTACGAGTATCTATCTCTTCTCATAGCAAAATGTGCAAGTCCTTTCCATTCCCAGAGCTGCTGCATCTCACTGAGAAAGATGTGCAAAATATGTTCTAGCTGTAATATAGGCAAATTTCTCTCTTCACAGACAACGAGCCACCAATTGAATTATAACAAATAGACATGTCTAACCTGTAGGCTCTCAATAACTCTATCTTCTCCTCCATATTAGAACAACTCATACATTTGAAATTATTTAACGACGCCTTTGATCTAATGATGGTGCAGATGAAACCAGTCATTAAGTTTTCAAAAATCAGATTCTATGCATTGTATATAGACTTCATGGTTTGACTTGTTTTTCCTTTAAAAAGTCCTTGCCTCTTTTGATTAGTCCAGAAATCATACGAGATAATGAGCTGATGGAACAATCCACAATTCTCCTGAAATGTAAAGCAATTGCAGCTTATTTTACATGATTGTAGTAGCAGTAGGAAGCCTCTGTAACAAAACACTATAACTAGCATGAATTATATGAAAATTGTAAACACACTTGGTGCTGGCAGAGCTGCAAAATGATCACCGGGGTTTCATAGGCACAAAGGATTGTAAAAGCACAACCAATATTTCAGATGGATCTTTGTGCCTGGACTTCTGCTTAGATCAGTGTTTTTCAACCTTCCTAATGCCGTGATCCCTTAATACAGTTTCCCCAACCAAAACATTATTTTTGTTGCTACTTCATAACTGTAATGTTGCTACTGTTATGAATCGTCATGTAAATATCTGATATGCAGGATGTATTTTCATTGACTGGACCAAATCTGGCACAAATACCCGATATGCCCAAATTTGAATACTGGTGGGGTTGAGGGTGGGGTTTGTCATTCAGGAGTTGTAGTTGCAGGGATTTATAGTTCACCTAAAATCAAAGAGCATTCTGAACTCCACTGATGATGGAATTTAACTAAACTTGTCAGACATGACTCCCATGACCAACAGAAAATACTGGAAGCGGTTGATGGGCATTGACCTTAAGTTTTAGAGTTGTAGTTCACCTACATCCAGAGAGCACTGTGGACTCAAACAATGATAAATCCTGACCAAACTTGGCACAAATACTCAATTTGCCCAAATGTGAACATTGGTGGAGTTTGGTGAAAATAGATGTTGACATTTGAGAGTTGTAGTTGCTGGGATTTATAGTTCACCTACAATCAAAGAGAATTCTGAACTCCACCAATGATAGTATTGAGCCAAACCTCCCACACAGAACTTCCATGACAAATACTGTGTTTTCTGATGGTCTTTGGTGACTTGTCTGACACCCCCTTGCGACCTCTCCAGGGGTCCCGATCCCCAGGTTGAGAAACACTGGCTTAGATGATGAGAGCTCTATAATATTGGTCCGGCTGTATCCTCATGGAAGCCATTAGTTTTGACTTCCAGGCATATATATAGATATATAGTTTCACCAGTTATTTTTCAGCAGACTACTACTATACAATCAACCAAATATGTGCCAAAAAGTAAATGTAATAATGATTGGCCAGTTCTTCAAATGCTTGCTAATATACTTCTACAAATATTACCCAAATCAGCAATTCATGCTTCACATTATTTAAATCTTGAGCAGCTTTTAATAAATGTCACATTATGAATTGCTAGCATGACTCTTACCATGAAAACTAATTTTGGTTGGACCACCACTTGACTATCTTAACGATCTCTAAGACAAGATGCTTGGTTTTCAGTTTACGAATTGTGCTTTTGCATTTCTGTTATAGCTTACAGGCATTCCCGAAAGGAAGAATGGAACGGAAGAAATAAATGATTTACATAATCATGCATAATTTAAGTTTTGTAATATGCAGAAAAGATATCGTCTAGTTGTTGCTAAGAGCTTTTGAGTTCACTTCAGTTTATGGTGATCTTATCCCAGGGTTTTCTCCAAGATTTATTTAGAGGAGGTTTCCCACGATCTTCATCTAAGGTTGAAAGAATATGATATACTGAACATCACACAGTAGGATCCCATTGCTGAAGTGGCAATTAGAAGCCTAGCCTCCCAGTGTCCAAATCCAGCATTCAAACCACTATGCTAGGCTGAATCCATAAACTCGCATAGTCCTACTATCAGAAACCAAGGCAAAATCAAGCACATTGACATAGGATTATCCAAATCACCATTTTGCTTATTGCCATCCGGTTATGGTTTAAAGCAGTGGTTCACAAACTTTTTTGGCCTACCTCCCCCTTTCCAGAAAAAAAATTACTCATCACCCCCCCCCCTAGAAATTATTATTTTTTAATTTAATAGCAATTAAACAGAAAGATATGTGTATTGATGCAGTGGTTCTCAACCTTTCTAATGCTGTGACCCCTAAATAAGGTTCTTCATGTTGTGGTGACCCCCAACCATATTTTCTTTGCTACTTCATAAATAATTTTGCTACTCTTACAAATTCTAATGCAAATATCTAATATGCAGGATGTATTTTCATTACAAATTGAACATAATTAAAGTGTAGTGATTAAGCACAAAAATAATATGTTTGGGGGAGTATTTGACAACGGATGATGGAATTTGCAGTACCTTCAATCGATTCAGCTCTGACTTCCACAGACCACTGAGACCCCCACAAATTACAGAACTGGACCAAAGTTGGCACAGAGAACCCACATGAACAACAGAAAATACTGGAGGGGTTGGGGAAGAATTGGCAGTGATTTAGGGGAGATGTAGTTCACCCACATCTGGAGAGAACTGAGAACCCAAACTATGGATCTGGACCAAACTTGGCACGACTATTCATTATGCCTAAATTTGAACACTGGTGGAGTTTAGGGAAAATAGATCTTGACATTTGGATCTTGACATCTTTGCACTACAGCCTTCGCACTGCACTGCGTGTGGGGGTCAAAGCGAAGGGGACAGGGCCAAAGAAGGGGGCCACGCGACCCCTCCTAAATGGCCAATCGTTCACAGCCCCCCAAATTCCCCTGAGTCTCCCACCGCCCCCTTGGATCTCCTCACCGCCCACCAGGGGGTGGTACCGCCCACTTTGAGAATCAGTGGTTTAAAGCAACAACCACACAAATGGAAAGTGGCTTTCTATCCATTAGGAATATGGATGCTATAATTCAGATGGACAGGCTGTTGCCAATTCCAATAGCCCATACAAGCTTGGTCCAGACACTTTGAAATACTACTTTTTTGGACTTCAACTCCCAAATCCCCCCACCACAGTCAGTATGCAAAATGCTATTGTACACCAGGCATGCTATCTAATCAGAAATAAAGCTTAATGGTGTAACATTAGAAGACGTTGACCATTTATGCTACCTTGGCAGCCACCTCTCTACAAAACTCAACATTGACACTGAAATACAACACCGCCTGAGCTCTGTGAGTGCTGCATTTTTCCGAATGAAGCAGAAAGTGTTTGAGGACAGATGCATCTATATGGTACTTGTTTATAAAGCTATTGTCCTCCCAACCCTGCTATATGCCTGCAAAACGTGGACTGTATACAGGCATCACATTCAACTCCTGGAACAAATGCATCACCATTGCCTCTGAAAAATCCTACAAAGCTCTTGGGAAGACAGGCAGACAAATGTCAGCGTGCTGGAAGAAGCAAAGACCACCAACATAGAAGCAATGCTCCTACGTCATCAACTCAGCTGGAATTGCCACGGTGTCCAAATGCCCTATCACTGTCTCCTAAAGCAGTTACTATACTCCCAACTCAAGAACAGGAAATGTAATGTCGATGGACGGAAAAAAAGATTTAAAGATGGGCTTAAAGCCAACCTTAAAAACTGTGGCATACACACCAAGAACTGGGAAGCCCTGACTCTTGAGCACTCTAACTGGAGGTCAGCTGTGACCAGCAGTACTGCAGAATTCCAAGAGGCATGAATGGAGGGCAAAAGGGAGAAACGTGCCAAGAGAAAGGCGCATCAAGCCAATCCTGACCAGGACCACCTTTCACCTGGAAACCAATGTCCTCACTGCAGGAGAACATGTGGATCAAGAATAGGGCTCCACAGCCACCTACGGACCCACTGCCAAGACACTACACTTAGTGGACCATAATCCTCAGGCTACGAGGGATCGCCTAAGTAAGTAATCTGGTGGAGCAACAAAAGACCTAGTTGACATGGATCCCTCCACACTTGATCCCCACTATAAAGAAAGAGGGTTTTGTAGTCATTCTGCCCTTTGTAAGCCGTCCTGAGTCCCCCTTCGGGGGTAGAGAAGTGACAGGGTACAAATACCAGAAATAAATAAATAAATAAATTCTTAGTATTGTGTGAAACAGTGCAACAATTTGCAAGTTTGAAGTTTGCCTTAATAGGATGAAAAGAACAAGAAAGCAATATAACACAGTAAAGTAGAAGGTTAATTTATTTTCCCCTTAACTTCTATGTCCTTAGTAGACATTAGAAGAAATCTGACATGTTTGGCTTCTCCGTCACTCTGACTGTGATTTGTAAGCCTGCTGAAATTAACAAACACATTTTCCTCAGAACATCCCTTTATGTATGGGTTCATTACTGGAGTACATGGATAAATTCAGGACTCTAAAAAAGTATTTACTTATGAGTAAAGCACCTCCAGTTGTTTAGGTTCAAATCTGGGGAGTGGGATGAGCTCTAGTATGTCAGCTCCAGCTTCCCATGCGGGGGCATGAGAGAAGCCACCCACAGAATGGTAAAACATCTGGGCATCCACCGGGCAACATCCTTGCAGGCAGTCAATTCTCTCACACCAGAAGCGATTTGCAGTTTCTCAAGTTGTTCCTGACACACACAAAACGTATGAAACATTGCTGAGTAACCACAATAGCATCCATTGGTGGGGGAAGTTGCATGCCTTCAAGTAATTTCTAACTTATGCCAACTCTAAAGCAAACTTATCATGGAAGTTCTTGGTGAATTACCCTTTCCTTCCTCTGAGATTGGGAGTGTATGGCATTTCCAAGCTCATCTAGTGGGTTTCTATGTCTGAACAGGGATTTGAACCTTGGTTTCCAGAAGCATAGCTCAACACCAAACCACTACACTACAGTAGCTCTCACATAATAAAAGGACCAGCCTCATCTTAAGAGAGAACAACAAGCAACAACTGTCTCATTTTCATTGTATAAAGGCAACTTCTTTTGGAAGCACCAAAGGGTTACTCTGGACATGGCAATGGCTGAGGGATTCTAGAAGACATAGTCCCAAAAGTAACCTTTCAAAACTCTTTGTATTTTATTTTATCAGCTGTGAAGAGTCACTTATTCAGACCTGGAGTCCTACTGGATAGTTTGCCTTATTATAAAGTTTCGCCTTGAAGACTACAGACTAAAACAAAAGACATTTTCTGGCTCTGTTTTTCCTATTTATTTACCTGTGCAACAGGAATTGTAACAATGTTTCTTTGTATTTTAGACATCTCCAAAATGCACGCTACCTAACAAAAAGGATATAGTGGATTGCTATGAGTTTTCTGGGCTGTATGGCATTGATCCAGAAACATTCTCTCCTGACATTTCACCTGCATCTACGGCAGGCATCCTCAGAGGTTGTGAGGTCTGTTGGAAACTAGGCTAGTGGTTTTTATATATCTGAGGAATGTCCAGGGTGGGAGAAAAAACTCTTGTCTGCTTGAGGCAAGTGTGAATGTAACAATTGGCCACCTTGATTAGCATTGAATGGCCTTTCAAAAATCAACATCAGTCCTCTTGGCTAGCTCAACTGACAAAATACATTAGGAGTTGTGGACTTCCAACTCTATATCCAAATCTCCTAAAAGAACTAGATCCAGAACTAGATTTGGATATAGAATTGGACCCTTCCAATTATAGAATATAATAGGCTCAGAAAGACATTGCTACCCTCAGTAAAGCCAGCTCACTGAAATGGTTAAGTCGCTTCAAACACACTTTTCAAACAGCCGAATACCTAAAGACAGAAATGCCTAAACATCTCAGGAAGGTATTCCCTTGAACCAGATTTGAACAGATGGATACAATGGTTAAACATGGAAGATTTAACCAGGTTCCATATAACGAACGTTTTTGTATCTCTCAGGCCACAGAGGTACAGGATTTTACACATGTACTGTTTAGTTGTATTTTCTACAAGAAAGAGAGAAATCAATACCTCGGACCATTCATTACACAGAAGACTCACTGGGATCCCCATATTAAAACTACATTCTTAATGGCTGGCCAGAATGCTAAGATAACACACCAAATGGCTCTTTTTCTACACCAAGCAATGCAGCTGAGAACTGCGTATTTGGAGGCAATTGGGGTAAACTGTAGGGGTGACGCAGATATCTGAACTGGATTGGGCAATAGCTGGTCTATTTTAACCTTTGTTTTAACCTTCATTTTTAAATTTTGTGGTATGTAACTTTACCTTGGCATTTTAATGATATTTTTAACTATCTTTTAACTTAATCAAGTTTTAATCGTGTTTTAATGTCCGTTCACTACAGGGCCGTAGCCAGGATTCTGATTCAGGAGGGGCTGAGTTTGATTTGGGGGGGGGGCTGAGTCTGGGTGAGAGAGGGTCTACCCTAGCAAACCTTTTGTATCATTATCCCAATACCCCTGTGCATATGGGATATACTGAGCATGGTGATCAGATCATGATATGAATACACGTAACAGTTTAAATAATGTACCAGTAAGGCCTTCTCACGGACCACCCTGAGAATTTGAGGGGGGGGCTGAAGCCCCTCAGCCCCCCCCCCCTCCAGCTATATGCCTGGTTCACTATTACAGGAGTTTTAGGACAGTGATTTACTTGTGTATTTTCCTGTTTTTGTCTTTTACTGTTGATATCGTCAGTGAACTAATCAATAAATTTTACATAGAATGGCCTTTCAACTTCAAAGCCTGGCTGCTTGCTGCTTGGGTGAATCCTCAAACAGATAAGATTTCTTTCTCCCACCCTGGACTTTCCACAGATATATAAACCCCTTGTTTTTAACAGACCTCAAAACCTCTGAGGATGCCTGCCATAGATATGGATGAAACATCAGGAGAGAATGCTTCTGGAACATGACCATACAGTCCAGAAAACTCACAGCATCCCAGTGATTCTGGCCATGAAAGCCTTCAACAACACATGGAATGTAGTTAAGTACACTAAAAGCAAACTTTTAGGGGGGGGGGGGGAACTCTTGTCTGCTTGAGGCAAGTGTGAATGTTGTGATTGGCCACATTAATTAGCATTGAATAGCCTTGTAACTTCAAATCCTGGCTGTTTACTGCCTAGGGGTATCCTTTGTTGGGAGGTGTTGACTGGCCCTGATTGTTTCATGTCTGGAATTCCCCAGTTTTCTGAGTGTTGTTCTTGCTGTCCTGATTTTAGAGGGTTTTTTAAAATATGAGTTTAGAGTTTTGTTAATACTGATATCCAGATTTGGTTCATTTTTTTGGTTTTTTCCTTTCTGCTGAAATAGTCCACATGCTTGAGGATTTCAATGGCTTCTCTGCGTAGTCTGATATGGTGGACACAGAGACACGAAATAGCTCTTCCTGAATGAACATCAGGCGCAGGACGCATTTAGATTCAGACCTGTGAGTTTACAAGACCTGGTAGCAAGCCCAACTGTCTGAGTGCCAATAAATGCTGAGCTACACTGCTGACACTAAGCAGAGATTAAATAATGAATTGAGGGTGTAATCCAACTGGGCTATTCTTCAAGCAAGCAAAGAACCACGAATTCCAGCTACAGTGCAGCAGTATAGGGTGCTATAAGGGGGAGACGGCTGTGCAAACTTGCTGCGCTTGAAGGCAATCATTCAAAGGGCGATTTCCCTATAAATGAACAACCCCTCCACTGTTTCACAGCATAAGGGGTTCATAGTCCAGCCTTCCAATCTAGGAACTGATTAATATACACAGCAGAGTGTTTAAAAGGCTTTGTTTCACCTCAAAGGCATTTCATGACTAGTTTAAAGAGATCAGTCAAATCACACTGGCTGTAATAATAGTTTAAAACTGTCGCTATCGTTCAGATAATTTGGTACACTTTGAAAGGAGATTTTTTAAAAATCAAATGGCCACAAAACTGACCACAAAGTAACACTATTAAAAATATGTTTATGAAGAGAGTATAGAATTTATAGACAAATGAAGCTTTACGTTTATGAGTTTCAGAACTGCGATCAAAGACAACGCATTTATTTTTCTTCTGCCCAAGACTTCACATCTCTAGATTACAACCTTCCATACTAACATACTACATTCCATGTGTTGTCAAAGGCTTTCATGGCCAGAATCACTGGGCTGCTGTACGGCCATGTTCCAGAAGCATTCTCTCCTGACATTTTATCCACATCTATGGCAGGCATCCTCAGAGGTTGTGAGGTCTGTTGGAAACTAGGGGTTTGTGTAAAAAGTCCAGGGTAAAAGAAAGAACTCTTGTCTGTTTGAGAATTCCCCCAGGCAGTAAGCAGCCAGATCTTGAAGTTGCAAGGCCATTTAATGCTAATCAAGGTGGCCAATTGCAACATTCACACTTGCTTCAAGCAGACAAGAGTTTTTTTTCCTCCCACACTGGACATTTTGCAGATATATAAACACCACTAACTTAGTTTCCAACAGACCTCACAACCTCTGAGGATGCCTGCCGTAGATGCAAGCGAAACATCAGGAGAGAATGCTTCTGGAACATGGTCATACAGCCCAGACAACTCACAGCAACCCAGTAACTACATTCCTTTAGTTTATCAGCTTTAATTTCACAGTATGTGTTGTAAAACAGCTGACTGTCTTCAATACAGCATACAGATCAATGGGAATTTTCAAATGCACAGTTTTTTTTTAAATTTATTATTTACTACTTTTCTACCCCGCTCGTCTCACCCCCAAAGGGACTCAGAGCAGCTTAGTTTGGCCACTTCAGTGCCACATTGCAAATACACATTGTATGAATATAATACAACATGAATCAAAGCACGTTTAACATAAAATACTAGGCAAAAATCACACAAAGCATAATAACATCCAGAAATAAGATATAAATAAATATTAAGCATTAAAAACATTTAAAACCAATTACAATACTTGTGGAGGCTCATCAATTAATTAGTATATTTTGCTAACCTCAGTTTTTTCATTACAACTCTCATAATAAGTAAGGTAAAGGTTTCCTCTCGGCATTAAGTCCAGTCGTGTCCAACTCTGGGGAGTGGTGCTCTTCTCCATTTCTAAGCCGAAGAGCCAGCGTTGTCCGTAGACGCCTCCAAGGTCATGTGGCCAGCATGACTTCTTGGAGTGACATATCCTTCCCGCTGGAGCAGTGCCTATTGATCTACTTACATTTGCATGCTTCCGAACTGCTAGGATGGCAGAAGCTGGAGCTAATGGTGGGAGCTCACCCTGCTCCCCAGATTGAAATCACCGACCTTTCAGTCGGGAAGTTCAGTAGCTCAGCAGTTTAATCCACTGCACCACTGTGGACTCCAACTCTCATAATACATATTGGCAATTGTAACCCCCAAAGGCAAGTAACCTTTTTTAAAAGTTGCAAAAGTAGTATTATTCATATCAAAATGGTTTTGGTTACAATACGACAAGTGGCAAATCAATAGAACTGTTCTAAAGCCAGGCTAGAGATAGACAGACAACATCAATATGAATAGGCTGGCAGCCATCTACACCAACTACCATTCAAACAAAACTCAGGATGTCAGATCACAATAATGTTGTGCATGATATAGGAAGTTTATTTTCCTTCCCTGCTTCCTCCTTAAGAAAGGAATGGAGAATCAAGCCTGTTATTTTTCTTTCCAACATGAAACATAGTTCAAGGGGGAAATATCTTTTTTTAGCAACTTTTTTTCCCTCCAGAGAAGTTGTGGAAAGGAAAAGCTGCAAGTGGGAGGGAGGCAGCGGCAGCCGCTGGAGCTGGAGGGGGAACTTTCTTCGTCCAGCATCTCAGCAGGTTTCAAATCATGTTTTTGGGGGAGGGCTGAGACCCTTTTCTTCTGCCTCAACGGAGAAGAGAAGGAAAGAAGGAGACCCTCTCCTAATATAAGCATGGGGAAGAGGAACAGGAAAAGGAGAGGAGACAAGAGAAGAAGGAGGAAGGAGAGATGGAGAAGAGAAGGAGAGAAGAGAAGCAGGAGGGAAGAGAGAGAAGGAGAAGAGGAGAAGGAGAAAAAGGAGAAGGAGGGAAGGGAAAGGAGAAGAGAAGGAGGGAAAGAAGAGAAGGGTTGAAGGAGAGGAGAAGATTAAGGATAAGAAGGAAAAGGAGAGGAGAAGGAGGAGAAGGAGAGATGAAGAAGAGAAGGAGAGAAGAGAAGCAGGAGCGAAAGAGAGAAGGAGAAGAGGAGAGGAGAAGGAGAAAAAGGAGAAGGAGAGAAGGGAAAGGAGAAGAGAAGGAGGGAAAGAAGAGAAGGGTTGAAGGAGAAGAGAAGATTAAGGATAAGAAGAAAAAAAGAGAAGCAGAAGGAGGAAAGAAGAGAAGGAGAAGCGTTGAAGGAGAAGGAAAAGGAGAGGAGGGGGAGGAGAAAAGAAGAAGGAAAAGGAGAGAAATAGGGAAAGAAGAGAAGGGTTGAAGGAGAAGGAGAGAAGATGAAGGAGAAGAAGAAAAATGGAGAAGCAGAAGGAGAAAAGGAGGAAAGAAGAGAAGGAGAAGGGTTGAAGGAGAAGGAAAAGAAGAGGAGGAAGAGGAAAAGGAGAAGTAGAGAAGAAGGAAAAGGAGAGGAGGGAAAGAAGAGAAACATTGAAGGAGAAGGAGAGAATATAAAGGAGAAGAAGAAAATGGAGAAGCAGAAGGGAAAAAGGAGGAAAGAAGAGATGGTGAAGGGTTGAAGGAGATGGAAAAGGAGAGGAGGAGGAAAAGGAAAATGAGACAGAGAAGAAGGAGAGGAGAAGAGGAGGTGGAGAAGGAAAGAAGGAAAGAAAAGAAGGAGGAGGGTTGAAGGAGAAGGAAGAGGAAGAGAAGGAAAAAGGAGAAGGAAAGAAGAAGGAATGAAGAGAATGAGAAGGGTTGAAGGAGAAGGAGGAAGAGGAAAAGTAGAAGAGAAGGAGAAGAGTTTCTCCTAACAGAAAACTCTCTGCTAATCTTACTCAATCCCTGACCCTGGGAGAGGATGGCTCCCTAACCCATCCCCACCTAAAGAAGAGTGGAATTCAATGGGACTTCCTTCCCAAGTCACGCCAGTAAGTCGAAAACTCATGGAAGGAAATCCCGGGGATCTCCGGGCTCCTTCTTGTTGACCAAGGGACCCGAGGAAAGTTCAGCCGCTTCCCAAACGGACCTTTCATGGTTGTTGTGGTTGTTGGGATGCCACGCACCCGCTTCCCTGGCACTTGCCTCGTCCTAATCCCCGGGTCCCCTTCGCAACGAAGGATTGTAGGATGTGCTTCCCACCCTCTGCTCCTAATCCGCACTGAACTTTCCATCCTCCTCCTCTTCTTCCTCTTTCATGGGGAGGGAAGGAGGGGTGGGGGGCGCATTAGGAGGCGAGAGAAAGGAACACCAAAAAGAGGGAAACAGCCCCCCTGCTTGGCTGAATGTAGACGGAGCTTTGTTACCTCACTTTGCAGCAATGCACTTCTTTAGTTCTCCATGCTCCAACAGATCGGGAGGAAGCGGCAGGAGCAGCAGCAGCAGCAGCAGAGGAAGAAAGGAAGGGAGGAAGAGAGAGGGAGACGGAGGAGCAGCAGGAAGGGAGGCGGACTCTCCTCGCTCGCGCGCGCTCTCTCTCTCCGCAGCATCCACCGGATTCTCGGCTTTGGCTCCGCAGGCTCCCAGCCCCGCGCCTGACGTCAAAGTCACTGTCACATGGCTCCGCGGGGGGCGGGAAGGGAAGGGAGGGGAGGGGGGAGAAGCCAAGGAGTAGCCGCCGTCGCCCTGGCAACCCCGGCCCGCCGCTCTCGAGTAATGGCAAGGGCGCGCGCGCCGGCAGCAGCAGCAGAAGCAGCAGCATCCTCGTGCTGGGGACACGCCCGCTGCCCATCCGGCAGGGCGCTTCCAAGCCACGCCGCAGGGGCCGGAAATATCGCAACACCGCCAGCCCCTAGAATGTTACAAGCACACACACCCCCAAAAATGTTGCAAGACCTGAACCCCCAAAAATATAAACGCCACCTAAAAATAAGTATCCCCCAAAATATTGCAAGACCAGCATCCTCAAAACATTGCAAGGCCAGCATCCCCCAAAATATTGCAAGACCAGCATCCTCAAAACATTGCAAGGCCAGCACCCCCCAAAATATTGCAAGACCTGCACCCCCAAAATATTGCAAGACCAGCATCCCCCAAAATATTGCAAGACCTGCACCCCCAAAATATTGCAAGACCAGCATCCCCAAAATATTGCAAGACCAGCATCCTCAAAATATTGCAAGACCAGCCCCCCCAAAATATTGCAAGACCATCACCCCCAAAATATTGCAAGACCATCACCCAAGACCAGCAAAAATATCGCATTGCAAAATATTGCAAGGCCAGCATCCCCCAAATATCGCAGGACCTGCACCCCCAAAATATTGCAAGGCCAGCACCCTCAAAATATTGCAAGGCCAGAACCCCACAAAATACTGCAAGACCTGCACCCTCAAAATATTGCAAGACCAGCATCCCCCCAAATATCGCAAGACCTGCACCCCCAAATATCGCAAGACCAGCATCCCCCCAAATATCACAAGACCTGCACCCCCAAAATATTGCAAGACCAGCATCCCCCAAAAGATCACAAAACCTGCACCCCCAAAAATATTGCAAGACCAGCACCCCCCAAAATACCAGCAAGACCTGCATCCCCCCAAATATTGCAAGACCTGCACCCCCAAAATATTGCAAGACCAGCAACCCCAAAATATTGGAGTGTTCACCCTCAAAATATTGGAAGACCAGCATCCCCCTAAATATTGCGGACTCGCCAGCATCCCCCAAAATAAAAAAAAATTAAAATATATGTCACCTACACCCCCAAAATGTTTTGTGACCTGGCCCAGCATCCCCGCTTATCCCTACTCAGTCACCCCCTCCCTCCAGCCCCCAAAATTGAAGGGCCCCCAAAATATTACAAGACCAGCAACCCCTTACACTTTATTTTAAGTTTATAAAGACTTAAAATATATGTCATATAACTATTAAAATAATGTATAAATATTAAAAAGTTTATAAAGACTTAAAATAATATATAACTAGCCACACATTGCGGTTTTTCACTTATTGTGGGAGGTCCTGGAACCTAACCCCAGCAATAAGTGAGGGAACACTGTAAACATCCACCCAAAAATAAGCATTCCCCAAAATATTACAAAACCAGCAACCTTCAAAATATCACAACCAAACCCCAAAATATTACAAGACCTGCACCCTCCCAAAATATTGCAACCATACCTTGAAATATTGCATGACCAGCAACGCCAAAAATATAATCATCCCCTCAAAATATAAGCATCCCCCAAAATGTTACAAGACCAGCAACCCCAAAATATAAGAATCCCCCAAAATATTGTAACACCAGCAACCCCCCAAATATTACAACTATCCCACAATATATTACAACCATCCCCCAAATACTGCAGGACCTGCACCACTCCCAATACTGCAACCATCCCTTGAAATATTGCAAGACCAGCAACCCCAAAAATATATACATCCCCCCCCCAAAATAAGCATCTCCCAAATTATTACAAGACCAGCAACCCTCAAAATATCACAACCATCCCCCAAAATATTACAAGGCCTCCACCCCTCAAATATGGCAACCATACCTTGAAATATTGCATGACCAGCAACCCCCCAAAATAAGCATCCCTCCCAAAAATAAGAATCCCCAAAATATTACAAGACCTGCATCCCTTGAATTATTGCAACCATCCCTTGAAATATTGTAAGACCAGCTACCCCCAAAATATTCCAATTATCCCCCAAAATATTACAACCATCTCCCAAAATACTATGAGACCTGCACCCCCCCTAATATTGCAACCATCCCCCAAAATATTGCAAGACCAGCATCCCCCAAAATAATGCAAGACCAGCATCCCCCAAAATATTGCAAGACCTGCACCCCCAAAATATACAGTGATCCCTCGCTACTTCGCGGTTCACTAATTGCGGACTCGTTTCGCGGATTTAAAAAAAATTTAAAATATATATCATGGTATTTTTGCTGTTTTGTGGGGTTTTGCCACTGCTTTCCCTCCTCAGTCCTCCTCCCTCCAGCCTTGAAGGGCCTTTCCTTCCTTTCCTTCACTTTATCTTAAGTTTATAAAGACTTAAAATAGTATATAACTCTTAAAATAATGTATAAATATTAAAATAAATAGAGTAGCCCTACATTGCGGTTTTTCACTTATTGTGGGAGGTCCTGGAACCTAACCCCAGCAATAAGTGAGGGAACACTGTAAACATCTACCCAAAAACAAGCATCCCCCCAAAATATTACAATACCTGCACCCCCAAATGTTGCAACCAGACCTTGAAATGACCAGCAACGCCAAAAATATAATCATCTCCTCAAAATATAAGCATCCCCCAAAATGTTACAAGACCAGCAACCCCAAAATATTATAAGACCAGCAACCCCCCAAATATTACAGCCATCCCGCAAATACTACAAGACCTGCACCCCTCAAATATTGCAACCATCCCTTGAAATGTTGCAAGACCAGCAACCCCAAAAATATTCCAACTATCCTCCAAAATATTACAACCATCTCCCAAAATACTATGAGACCTGCACCCCCTAATATTGCAACCATCCCTTGAAATGTTGCAAGACCAGCAACCCCAAAATATTACAAGACCTGCACCCCCAATATTGCAACTATCCCTTGAAATATTGCAAGACCAGCAAACCCCAAAATATTACAACATAATAATCCTCCAAAATATTACAAGACTAGCATCCTGCAAAATTTTGCAACCATCCCTTGAAATATTACAATAGCACTGTCCCCTGAAATATAGTAAACCATCTCCTAATATGGTTTACTATGTTTAGTACTGCCAGCCCCTGAAATATTGAACCATCCCCTAAAACATTTCTATACCCTCAGCCCCTAAAATATTACAAAAACAACATTCCCCAAAATATTGCAATACCAGCAGCCCCTGCAATACTTTGCAACAGCAGCATCTCCTGAAGCAGTAAACCATCTCCTACTATGGTTTACTGTATTTAATACTCCCAGCCCCTGAAATATTGCAACAATCCCCTAAAATATTGCTACACCCCTATAATATAGCAACCGTCCTTCCTGCCTGGGGCAATCCTTTGTTGGGCAGTGGTAGCTGGCCCTGATTATTTCATGTCATGAATTACCCTGTTTTTTTAGTGTTGTTTTTTATTTACTATCCAGATTATAGAATTTTTTAGTACTGGTAGCCAGATTTTGATCATTTTCATGGTTTCCTCCTTTCTGTTGAAATTGTCTACATTGTTATGGATTTCAATGGCTTCTCTGTGTAGTCGGACATCTCATATATTGCAACTATATCCCCTAAAACATAGCAGCCATCCCCTAAAACATTGTAACACAACCTGTCCCTAAAATATTACAAGACCAGCGTGTGTGTCCCCCCCCCAAATTGCAATGCCAGCAGCCCCTGAAATACAGCAACCATCTCCTAAGATATTGTAACACCATCAGTCCCTAAAATTTTGCAACCACCTGCTGAAATAGTGCAACACTGCCAGGCTAATTTAACTAATTTACAATGCCATAAAATCTCCAGCAAGCAACAAAAGAATGAGGAAGTACTCCATCAGTGTCACAAATGAACGGTGAAACGACAGCTCCTCTGGTGGCCAGAATGCCCTCATGAAGCTGGAATGTTAAATAGCCTCTATGTGTCTGTCTGTTGTGTGTCTATGGCATTGAATGTTTGCCATGTATATGTACATTGTAATCCGCCCTGAATCCCTTGCAGGGTGAGAAGGGCAGAATATAAATACTGCAAATAAATAAATAAATAAATAAATGCACAAATAAATAAATAAATTCCTCTATATAAACGTTGTGTGCCTTCAATTTTTTTTTTTACTTATGGCAAACCAAAGGTTGGTGGGCTTTTCTTGGTAAGACTTGCTCAGAGGGGGGGGGGGTTGCCTTTGCTTTCCCCTGAGACTGAGAGAGTTTTGAGTTATTATATATCTATGTGTAATACCACTGATTCCATTTCATTTCAGATTTTTCAGCTGTAGTAGGAACCTCTAGTTTATATATACAGTATAGGGAAATATTCAAACATTTGATTCCTGCTTTCTGGGGTGGGTGTTCAGATGCTTTAATGAGACTGGCCCACAAGAACATCTGGAAGCCCTACCCCCCCCCCCCCATCCTAAAGCCCCCAAACCCCTTTGAAAGGGAAATAAAACTTACCCGGCCTCCAGTACACTCTTGCAGCAGCTCTCCCAGTGCATAGAAGAGAGAGGGGGGAGGAAAATTGCTCCTTTCCCCACCCCACCCCCACTCTCCTGGCACATCATTTCTACCCATCAGGAGAGCTGCTGCAAGAGTGTATGAAGGCCAGGTAAGTTTTCTTTACTTTTTAAAGGGGTATGGGGGCTTTGAGGGAGGGGGTGGGTATTCCCACAGTTTTCTGGACTAATTTAGTCCAGAAAACTGTTAGAATGGTGTCTGGACTTCAGTCCAGACACCAGAAATAGTGGGCTTTCCCCACGCTTTCCAAGAAGGTGCGGAATAAATCCACTATCTAATTAATTCACTACAAACCAGAGTTTTTCAAATTAATTTGGGATTGTCCAGAACGTCATCTGGACAGCCCCTTCTTTATTGTGGGAGTTACCACAATAAAGGGGCTGTCTGGGTGCGCTCTCACTCTCCTGCTCCACCAGTATTTCTAGAAGGCCATTATAAGATTTCTTGCAATAGATCAAGGAGGAAGAACATCGGAATACCTTTTTTGTTTCCTTGTGGTGGGAATTACCACAATGTTGCCAGTCTGAATTTTAAGTCATACAATTATGACTTACCTCAATGGAAAAAGGAAACAACCAAATTATATATTGAGTCATGCAGGCTTTGAAACCAAAGCTATAAAATAATTCACAATTCCCCCCCTCCCATTTGCTGCAGACTGGCTATAAAGGAGTGATTGTTTAAACCAGCTGAACTGGAAGATAATTCTCCACTGAATGCAGCATTATGAGAAAAGTCCTGAGCGATGGGAAAAGTACTCCGCTATCCATCCTAGTTCTTCCCTTTGGTAGTGCTGATTTCTGTTCCCAAGGAGGGAGAAAGTAATGATCCAATTTTCAGAAATAATGGGTCATAGCTGATTTTTTTTTCTTAGAAGGTAAAAACTGTCCTCTCTTAAAATATAGCAAAAACAACCACATCCTATCATCAGTGATGTTTGGAATTCAGTGATGATAGGAACCCCGCAAACAGGACAGAGTTTTTATTTTCCATGTCAGGAGTGACTTGAGAAACTGAAAGTTGTTTCTGGTGTGAGAGAATTGACCGTCTGTAAAGGACATTGCCCAGGGGGTGTCTGGATGTTTTATTAACCTGTGGGTGGCTTCTCTCATGTCCCCACATGGGAAGCGGGAGCTAACAGACGGGAGCTCATCTGGTTCCCCAGATTTGATCCTCTGACCTTTCGGTTAGCACTTCAGCTGCCACAAGGGTTTAACTCATTGCACCACCGGGGGCTCCTTCTCATAGAGTAATAGGTTGGAAGAGACCACTTGGGCCATCAAGTCCAACCCCTTGCTATGCAGGAAAAGCACAAAGCACACCCGACATATGGCCACCCTGCAATGTTTACTAGCAATTTATATTCATAAACAAACTTCTTTTTATGGTAGTCCAAAAGAAGCTCATGCTGACAATCTTTGTTGCTCATACAGCCTATAAAATTAGCAGCCTCTCTCCAGGATTTCAGTGAAGATCTTTCCAGGACCTTTCCAGAGATTCTTTGAAGAAATTGGAATATTTCTTCAAGCAAACTATTGCCACCATTTCTTGACAAAAACAGCTCCCTCTTCTAATAATGACCATCTAAAGATGTGCATATCATTTTCTAGAAACAAATGAAGTGTTTTTCTTTCACCATAAATATGGAAATGTATGCAGATAAATAAGAGATCAACTAACTCTCATACAATAAATCAATTGATTGAGTTTCTTTGACGTAATTACTTTTCTCCTGCTTCTCCCTTTGTGCTATACAGTCCCCAAGCTACAAACACGATATGTTCTGGGTTGCTGTGAGTTTTCCAGGCTGTATGCCCATGTCCCAGAAGCATTATCTCCTGACTTTTTGCCCACATCTATGGGAGACCTCCTAACCTCCAAAGAGTGAGTGAAACGCCAGGAAAGAATGCTTCTGGAACATGGCCATACAGCCCGGAAAAGTCACAGCAACCTAGTGATGCCAGCCATGAAAGCCTTCGACAACAGAAGAGAGATTATATAAGTTTGTTCTTAAGTTGAATTTGTATTTAAGCCGGAACAGATACATTTTATAAGTGTAACTTCAGCCAAATATACCTGTATTTATTTTGAGTCTAATGCACCATCAAATCTAATACACATCTCAATTTTCATTCCCTGAAACCAAAAGAAAAAAGAAAAAAAAAGACTTGCTACCATTGCAGTTGCTGCCTGGCAGGCCCGTAGCCAGGAGGGCTTGAGGGGCTTCAGCTCCCCCCACCCCAATTCTCAGGGTGGTCTGCAAGAAGGCCTTATGGGTACATTATTTAAACTGTTATGTTTATTCATATCATAATCTGATCACCATGCTCAATATATCCCATATGCATGGGGGTATTGGGATAATGATACAAAAGGTTTGCTAGTGTAGACCCTCTCTCATTCAGACTGGGCCCCCAAATCAAACTCAGCAACCTCCCCCTCCCCCAATCAAAATCCTGGCTAACGGCCTGCTGCCTGGTAAGAATTCCTTCTTTAAAAGCAAAAGTGTTAGAACACCAAAGCTTCCAGAAAACCTTGGGGTGCATCTATGCTGTAGAATGAATCCATTTTAACTGCCTTCGATGCTTTGCGGTCATGCTGTAGTTTTACAAGGCCTTGAGTCTTCTCTGCTAAAGAAGGCTGATGCCTTACCAAACTACAAATCCCACTATAGCACACTCAGCATTGCGCCATGGTAACTTACTAGAGTAACTATGAGGTCCATCAAAGAGGATCTCCTAAAGCAGATTCCCCCTTTTGCTTTGGCCCAGCATTAAAATGACCATATTACATCAATCTAATGTGAACCCTATTTTTGGCTAGGTCAAAGGTGAGCATTAGATTCGAATAAATAAGGTATTTATTTTTATGTTATGAATATCATAGGGAAGGGCTAACACCACTGTGGTATTTGTTTTCCTGTCTGTGCCCCTGTTCAGAAGATTTCACCTCACTTTTTGTCCCTGTGATAATTGGATTTTGAAGAATTTGGCTTGTTGTGGAAACCAGGATTGGCGGGTCCCTCTTTCCCCATGATAATTCTTTCAGGAGTGAATTTCCATTCTGAGGGGTAGATTTTCCTCATTTCCTATTGTGTCACCCTCATCCTTAACTGAGTAGGAAGGATTTTGGAAGCTATATTGCAAAAGGTAATTTATATGATAGTCTAGCTGTACCTGCCACGCGTTGCTGAGGCACAACCTTCCCTCCCTCTCTCCTTCTTTCTTTCTCTCCTTCCTTCCTTTCCTCCTTTCCTTCCTTCCCCTTTTTCTCTCCCTCTCTCTTTCTCTCCTTTCTTGCTTTGCTCTTTGGTTCCATCTTTCCTTCACTCTCTCTTTCCTTCCTTCCCTTCCTCCTTTTCTCCTTCTTTCCTTCTCTCCTTCCTTCCCTCTCTCTTTATTTCTCACATTCTATTTTTTCTTTCTTTCTTTCCTTCTCAACCTTTCCTTCCTTCCTTGTCTGCTTCCTTCCTTCCCTCTTTCCTTATCTTCTTCTTTCCTTCTTTCCTTCCCTCCTTCTCTCCTTCCCTCCTTCCTTCCTTCCTTCCCCCTTTCCCTCCTTCATTCCTTCCCTCTAGACATAGGCTGGAAAAGAGTTGGGCTCCAATGCAGTCCTTGAGAGAGGTGTGTCCTTGCTCTCTGCAGAGCAAGGGCTCCACGGTTAGCGCCCTCACGTTGCCCTCAGGTCTCCTCATCGCTCCTCCCATCGTTGAGGGCTGCTACCTACTGATGTGACTGTAGCACAGGAATGGGCAAAGGAGAAAAGGGGTGGCTGTTTGCTCCCCCCCCCCTTGTGCATGTTTTCGTGCATGCGCTGTATTGTCATTTAGCTTTTTTGTGTTTTTAAGTTTTTCTGCTGCTTTTGGGGGGGGGGGAGGGTTATGAGTGATGGTCAGTCATTGGTTCGTTAGTGGTATAGTGTCCAAATTTGGTATCAATTCATCCAGTTGTTTTTGAGTTATGTTAATCCCACAAATGAAAATTACATTTTTATTTATATAAATTGCACTTAAAGTGCAGCTATGGCCCTCATCACATTAAGGTCCAAAAAGCAATCAGTAGCAGGGGGATTCACCAGGCAGTGTGGCAAATCTGGTGGGCAGCAGGGAAAACAGTCACCCCACGCCCTACATCGGCACTTTCCCCATCCCACAGAAGAAAGCTTACCAACTTACCTCCATGCTTGCCCCATTCTTGTCTATGAGAACACAGGAAAACCTCTGTGTTCTCTAAACAGTGTCCTAGGTGACTTTCAAGTCACTGGGAGGATGAAGCCCTGCCAGAAGTAGCTGTGCGTCATGTGATGTGCTCTGTCTAGCTCCATCCCCCAAGCATCCTGAAAGCATCCCAGGACACTCAAAAACATGAATGTGATGAGGTCCTATGACTTAAAGTTTTTAAATAACCTGAATGTTCTCATTCTTTGTTGCCAGCAGTGAAGCTTCTAATCCCAACGCCACACATCAGAGTTACATAAATCATTCCTGTTTTTATTTTAAGAAAGCAGAGTTGGCCGCCCCTGTTTTGATGCTATGTGTAAATGACCACATCCAGTAACTAGGCATGTTATGTTATGTTTCCTTTCTCGCTTCTGGCACCGTAGTTTCCATTACTCTAAAGCACTTAAAGATAGATTAGCCTCTGGCAACAAGAAACAGTTTTCCTTTTAAAAAAAGTATCTGTAGAAGTGTTGCAACCAACTCACTCATGGGTGGTCAACTACAGCATTATGTAATTATGCATTACAGCTGGTTAGAGTCACATACTCTTGAGCTGCACAAATGGCTGCCAGGATTTCTTAGGTCACTTTCTTCTTCTTGCTTTTCATGCAGCAAGTGCACTGGCTAATTATTTATTTATTTCATAACAAAAGCATTGCTTAAATTAGCATAAAACTGATAAAAATAGAAGGAGCACAAGCGGCTAAATATCTTTTGACCAAAAACAGGCAACAGCAACCACATTGTCTGTAGCCTCCAACAATTCTTCCTCTGTACATGAGGCAGGACATTGAAGACAAGCATACAGATGTGGAGTTGTCTGTTCTGCTCCACAGTCGCACAAGGTGGAGGATTCTTTTAGGTAGTGCCATTTTTGCCAGGTTGTCTTTTGATCTGCCCACCCCACTTCCTAGTCTGTTCAGGGACTTCCAAGTTGCCCATTCTTGGTTTGCCCTTGGAGGAAGATCCTCGTGGAGGGCCATCCAATTCAGTTTAGCTGCCCAGAGTGAATCCTGGTGTAGCTGCCCAGAGTGGTACTCTTGCGACTGCACAGTGCATTGTGTTGCATAGTGCACTGGCTATGGGACCAGTTCATCACAATAGAACCAGCAATGAATTAAGTATGCAAAGAAAGATTGGGGTGCTTGATGTACGGTTTATTTTATTGAAAACTCCTAGAACCATTGTCAGTCCAGTGAAGTCCAAAGTGTCAATCCAGTCAAATCCAAAGGTACAATTTACATCTGCTGCCCAAAGGCCTGGTCCCAGAACCACAACTTTAGCTTTTTTTCTAAAAGTGAGGAGAGATGGAGTTGATCTTATTTCGTTTGGGAGTGCGTTCCATAAGTGAGGGGCCACCGCTGAGAAGGCCCTGTCTCTCGTCCCCACCAGTCGCATTTGCGATGCTGGTGGGAGCGAGAGCAGGGCCTCCCCAGATGATCTTAGACTGCGAGATGGGACATAGAGGCAGATGCATTCGGACAAGTAAACTGGGCCAGAATCGTATATAGAGCTTTATAGGTCAATACCAGGACTTTGAATTGGGCTTGGAGATGGACAGGCAACCAGTGAAGCTGACACAGCAGGGGGGTGGAATGTTCCCTGTATGTCACCCCAGTTAGCATTCTGGCTGCCGCCCGTTGGACCAACTGAAGTTTCCGAACCGTTTTCAAAGGCAGCCCCACATAGAGTGCATTGCAGTAGTCTATTCGGGATGTAACCAGAGCGTGGACCACCGTGGCCAGGTCAGACTTCCCAAGGTATGGGTGCAGCTGCCGCACAAGTTTTAATTGTGCAAAAGCTCTCCCGGCCACCGCTGAGACCTAATTGCCTTGCAGCTTCACTGCCTGGCTGGTTGCTGGGTGGTGTTAGCTGGCCCTGATTATTTAAGTCTGGAATTCCCATGTTTTTTTTAGTGTTGCTCTTTATTATTGCTCCTGATTTTAGAGTTTTTTTAATACTGGCCACCAGATTTTGTTAATTTTCATGTTTTCCTCCTTTCTATTGTCCACATGCTTGTGGATTTCAATGGCTTCTCTGTGTAGTCTGACATAGTGGTTGTTAGAGTGGTCCAGCATTTCTGAGTTCACAAAGAATATGCTGTGTCCAGGTTGGTTCATTCCACAGATATATTAATGCCAAATGCTTAATTCCTACAGACCTCACAATCTCTGAGAATGCCTGTCATAGATGTGGGTGAAACGTCAGGGGAGCATACTTCTGGAACACAGCCATTCAGCCTGGAAAACTCACAGCAACCCAGTGATCCCAGCCATGAAAGCCTTTGACAACACAATTCTTTTCTTGTGTTCAATTGATCTAAAAGTCAGTGTGGTGGCTTACAATTGCCACATAGACCTACTTGGATAAATAAGAAAGCCGATATCCTGGCAGAAATCTGGAATTTATATGAATGTGTATAAGATATAAAAGATATCTCATGCGTGACAAATGGTTAAACTATCAGTGGAAATCCCTATTATAAGAAGACAGAGTAACTGCTGCCTCTCTTGGGGATTCCTTTCCTGATCTTTCACTGTGATTAAAAAATATATTTTGTTCAAAGAGACAAGTATCATCTGTATTGAATTTGGATACAGCCTTGGCTTGGCTTTCTTCCTGCTGGTACTGATCAGGACATAATATCCTTGTACCTTCCTTTTCTCTTATTTCTTTTCTTCTTCACTGGAGGCAGCTGTATTTTGCCTTTCTCCTTCGGCTGGAGAAGTAAGTTCCAGCTGTCAGAGTAAATCATGAGCATTGCTTGATTCCCTTCCTTTTCATTACTCAGCCTGCACCAGCCAAATTAGTCTGAGGAGAACATCATAGAAGAAAGGGTGCCTCTTCTTCCTTGCATATGAGAAAATCATTCTGCAAAACCCAGGGGTTTATATTATTTCGATTAGATGTTTCATTCATTTCCTCCCACCCTTGCAGAAATTATAGATATATAATTTCACCATGCACGAGTCATAGAAAAGAGAGTAACCAAAAGGGGGTAAAGTGGGGAACCCATGGAGCATTTGATATGAGCTTTCAATTAAATGGCAGTTCCTCCTTTTAGCTGGAAAAAGGATATTATTTATCCCCTAAGGTTTGGAAATACTCAAAAGTCCCACCACAGCAAACCACGAGTTCTCTGTTCTCTCAAATTACACATTCTTCTATCCAGAGGACAATAATGCCAAGATATGTGTCTCACCAGACAAAAATTGTGTGCCACAAAAAAAAACCCAGGGACCTGAGAAGATGTCTCTGTTCTTTCTGCTTTCATCATCCATACTTGCTGCATTCTTCTACTCTGCCAGAAATTGGAAACAAGATGTGAACATGTTATATAAGCTGCAGGGCCATCTGTGCAGACAGGGTGTTCTTCTCATGTCTGTTCCTGATGCTCTTATTGTGTATGTACAACGACTAGGGGCCCACAACACCTGGCCAGAAAATGTGCCCAGATTTTGAACATAAACAAAGTTTTCGCATTCTACCCAACTGTCAGCTTCTTTTTAGGAACCAACCAATCAGGAACAAACATCTAAAATGCAGGAACAAACCCAGATTTTAAAAATCCCATGTTTTCCAATTGCAGGGACATACATTCGAAGATGTGGATTTTCAGCTCAGAACTGGGATATTCCCACATCTGAAAATCTCGGGTTTTGGCCATGTGTAGCAATTGCTTCTGCATTGTTGTAAGTTTTTCAGGCTGTATCTGTTGTAAATGAGCCTCCAGTTACTACAGGTAGTAGCACGGAGGAAGGTGCTGAGGCAGTAACATCAGGCAATAGCTCAGTTTGGGGCGCGGCTCTGGATGATCAGGCTCCTACAGCTGGAGTAAAGAGAGTGGCTAGTGCCTCAAGTCTTGACTCAGACAGAGAACAGAGGAGAAAGATTCAGCATATACTTAGGGAACCTTCTGAGTCTGATACATTTGAAGGGTTTCCAGGGAATGCAGAATTACAGTCAGAAGAAAGTGATACAGACCTAGATTCAGCATTGGTGCAGGAAGTGAGAGATGTATGCAATGCGGACTCGGGGGACAGTACATTTCTGGGGTTCCAGACGGATCAGGACTGGCCATCTTCTCATTCAGAAACTGAGTGGGGCCCTTTAAGCCAAGAAGAGCTGTGGCTGGGTTAGAGATCTGGACATGGTACAACAGCTGCAGGGAATGGGAATGCTGCTGCTTTGGAGCAGGGCGGGTTCTCTGATGAATCTGATTGATAGTGCTATATAAGAAGTGAGTATTTGGCTTGACCCTCACGGTGGTCAAGGAGTTGTTATTCTGGTTCATGTATCCTGTGTTCCTGTGTCTTGGTTCCTGGTTTCCAGATTACTCGTGAGTTATCGGGTTCTTTATCCACTTTGTTCCTTGGGAGAGCTGCTATGGCAGCTCTAGCTGATATTGGGAAAAGGTGGGGGGTTGTGGGATTCATTTCTGCTTTTTGTATTTAGCTGCTGCCGTGTACCTCTTGACCTTCACTGTGACTGCTGTGAGTTTCCTGCTACAGAGTGTTTGGTATAGTATTACATGGAGGGAGGAAGATGCTGTGTTTTATGGGGGGCTGTGAATTATGTGTTTTCTGTATACTTCGCTCCTGTCGACTCTGGAAGTCTCCTCCTTTCCTTTATGTTTGTCTCCTGCCCTATGATCCCTGGATTGAGGTTGGAGTACGCCTTATGGACATCCCTTTGACTGAACGCCGCAGAAGGACGTCTGCTGTTTGTTTTTGAGTTCTTTTCTTCTCAGCATTTTTGGTTTTGGGTTTCCTGGGATTATTGGGGTTTTTGTACAGCCGAAGATAGGCTATTTTTTTGTTATTCCAACACCCATTTGATCTGTAAATAAACTTTTGTTATCTTTTAAACTCCTGGACTCAGCCACGGCCATCTCTGTACCACAACAGTATCACCATATTCCAGAAGCATTCTCTCCTGATGTTTGACCTGCATCTATGGCAGGCATCCAGTAAAACTGTAAATTACAGACTCAGCAAGTGGACAGGCACATAAAAAGACATGGTTTCCTTTCACATTCATTTGGGAATGAATTCCAATTTGCTACCATTTATTTTATTGTATTGTATTAATTACCAAATATACACGGTTGACTACCAACATATACCCTTTGGGTGGTCACAAGGGAAGCAAATAAAACTTGCATTTTTAAAAACCAAAATGGAAGAATCATAATGTAGGCAGAGTAAAGAAGTGTAACATAAAAACATTCCATCTAGGAGGGAATAAACCCCAAAATCCGCAACCTGGAAAATAAAATTGAGCACAAATCAACCATTAAGAGCCTCATTGTTTTTTTCTCATTAAAATTTTCCTTTAGAACTTGCTGCTGTTGTAGCTTAGAGACTTTGAAGTCTCTGACATAATATGTTACGAGATTGAAATATTCTCCATTACTTTCTTAATGTTACAGTTTTTAATGTCTTACTTGGGTGCATCCAGAGTGCTTAAAAAGACCATAAAGTCTTAGTCATGTTCTTTCCAATTTTATTTTGGAGATCAATACACATTTTGTTTATTGTACCGGTCCATTCCCAGTACAATCAGAAGATTTTAATACCAGCTCCCCAACAGGAAAGAACAGGAACAAATCTCGGACTTTTCAATTTATCTCTGGATGCCTAGCATTCTCACCCAGAACACTTTTGGGGGATTATAACTTTTTGAAGCTGACCATGCTGGTTGTGGGATTCTAGGAGTTAGCATCCAAAAATAGTTTTTGCATATTTATTTATCGTATCAGAAACAAATTGGGGGTACAGTTGTAATGTATTTAAAAACACAAAGTTAAAATTTTGGCATTATACTAAATGTCCTTTGACCAGATGTTGCTATAAGAAGGGCCTCCACTGTGCATGTGGCAGGGCTCAGACTGCATTGTAATAGGTGGTCTGTGGTTTGCTCTTCTTCACACTCACATGTTGTGGACTCCACTTTGCAGCCCCATTTCTGAAGATTAGCTCTGCATCTCATGGTGCCAAAGCAGAGTCTGTTCAACGCCTTCCAAGTTGCCCAGTCTTCGGAAGGAGGGAGTCTCTCATTCGGTATCAGCTATGGATTGAGGTTTATTTATTTATTTATTTATTTATATTCCGCCCTTCTCACCTCGCAGGGGACTCAGGGCGGATCACAATGCACATATACAGGCAAACATTCAATGCCATAGACATACAACATATATAGACAGACAACGAGCTACACAATTGGTCGAGAGCTCACCCCGACATGGGCAGGCCTCAAACTCATGACCTTCTGGTCAGTAGAGCTCTTATGCAGCTGACTCCCAGCCAGCTGCGCCACATGGTTATGGGTTTTGGCCTGCACCTTTTGGACTCCTGCTTGCTGAGATGTTAATGTGAGTATCTATGTAGATCTTGGGAAGCTATTTATTGATTTAAGGTGTTGGCATGCTGGCTGATCTCCAAACAGAGGATGGGCCGGAGATGTCACTGCCTTGGTCTTTTCATTATTGGCTGCTACTTCCCGGTGGATGTCAGCTGGTGCAATATCGACTAAACAGTATAATTTCTCGAGTGGTATAGGGCACAGACATCCTGTGATAATGTGGCATGTCTCATTAAGAGTTACATCCACTGTTTTAATGTGATGAGATGGGTTCCACACTAGGCATGCGAACTCAGCAGCAGAGTAGCAAAGCACAAGGGCAAGTGCCTTTACTGTGTCTGGTTGTGACTTGCAGCTTTTGCATGATGTGGATAGATCACATACTTTGGTTAAAGATTCTTCCATCAAAGGGACCAGGCAACAGGTGATTTGGGACACTCTCTTCTTGTGCTGCAGCCAGACATGCATAATTTATACATTCAACCTTAAGTATACCTAGGTGTAGTTGTAAATTTTTACTCTTTATTTGTTTACTCTATTTTATCCCACCTTTCTCTGCCCAGAAGGGGCCTCAAGGCGGCTTTACATATGGCAACTATTCAGTGCCTTTGGACAACAAACTCTTGCCATGCTTGAAGCTCCATTGGCTTTCTGCCCATGTCCTCCATCAGTGTTTACACTTAGAATATTAATTCTTCTGATTCTCAGCAAGAACCTGTCTTTTGCTTAAATTATTTTTAAAACATCACATGCATTCATGAGTTTTGTGGGGTGACAAACGACAAAGATGAAAGAGGAGGAATTGAATCAATTGTCAGGCATGCTTTCACAACCTTTTCCCCTTTGGATTTTATTCTATCCATCTTTACAAAGGGCAATATCATTATATATGATATTTACTCAGAAGGAAAATTGAGGATGTGTTCAAACAGTCTTTCCTTCTTCTCTGCCCCTCCTTTTCACTCTGTTTGTATATAAAGAGCAACAACCTCTCCTAGCAATGGCATTTCCTTATCTTTTCTAGATTTACTGCCTCACTCAGTTTCAAGAAGGAACCCCTAATTTCCACTGTGATTTAGGATATGTTTGCACCAGCTAAACGTTCCCCCTTATTTTTGTACAAGAATATACTTCAATGGATTATTGCAACCTACATCCTATTACAAAATGCAAGATTTTGTTTGGTTATGGAGAGGGATGGAGAAGATAAATTAATGGGGCTGTAAAGGAACATATCAAGCTTGTTAGCTGCCTCTGGTAGCATTCAAGGGGAGCAGGAAGGAGGAGCTGGACCAGAGCAGATGTAACTGGAAACATTACATTTTTGAAAAACAGTTCTCAGAATTTGGCTGGAGGATGGGAGGGTGGGCTGTGAGAATGATTTGTTTAAAACCATTTTTTTCTGATTTGTGGAACGAAGTATCTTTCACAAAGTGAGTGAGCATTTTAGGTTTCCATTCTTTAAAGCAGAGGCTAAGCAATGGCATCCCACATCCATTTTTTAGCTTTGATAATGCTTGATAAAGTGGAAAATAGCAGGAAAAAACACTTTGTTAAGTGGAAGGCAGCAGGACGGCCACACTATAGGTGTATTGATTCAATTAAGGAAACTATAGCCCTGAGTTTGCAACACCTGAGCTGATGAGTTGATGAAGAAAGTTATTGGAAAACTTTGAGGGGTCTCAAAGTCAACTTGACAACAAAAACAACAGGTTGCAGAACATTTATGCGTGAATGTGCATACATGCACCCTCCTCCAGTCCCATCCCCTTCCTAACATTTTGCTTATGAGTGTGAGCAAGTGAACACATAGGGCCAGGACACTGCCAGTTTGATTTCTCCCCAGCAACAGCAGTGTTTTCAAAGTCCCAACAGTGGAGGTGGCAACAAATGCAATATACAGAATCAAATCCATGATTCCTTAACCCACAGTGTGTCGAGGTCCAACTGTAATGTCAACATTGTGACAAAGTAGCAATCGAAAAAATGAAACAGCTAAGGATGTGTATATATAGGTAACCTTTTTATTTTCATTATCACAACTTAGTTATGACTATTGACACAAGAACCATAATCTTAACTCCCTCTCAACCTACTTTAAGGGGATCAGTTGCAGGCAGAGTAGGAGATCCTTTCTGCCAGTGAACAAAGAAATGTTGAATGGCTTATCCATCAGGTTTGGTGGGGATTGTGGAATCAAGCCAGGGGAAGTTACATAGTTAGGTGTATTTATTTACATATACTTAAATAAGTAGTTGATGCAGAATATACATATTGTGCTAAAGTGCCATTTGACATATTACAAGCCTCGTAAAAAGAAGAAAATGAAGTGAAGCATACTTCTGCCATATCCCTTGATTTCAAAAAAAAGACTAACCCCAAGAGTGGTATTAAATGTTGCAATTTGCAACAAGAATTGCCAGAAATAGCACTGTTTTGGACAAACAAAAACATTGTTTAGGGTTTTTAAAAAAACACACACACACACACACAAATTGCAAAAACCTCACCAACAAACTTTTGGATAGTGTTGCAATTTTGTTCAGGCTCAAGCTATACAAGTGCAGAGACAGAGCTGAAGAGAGAGAGAGAGAGAGAGAGAGAGAGAGAGAGAGAGAGAGAGAGAGAGACTGTTTTGCTTCTTAGCTGCTGAAGGAAGGTCTCTCATATGGACAAAGAAATACTATTTTAAATTTCTCACTGAAATGACATTTAATGAGTTGATGCAAATGATCATATTTTACCTATGTTGGTCTGAACTAAGAAGAGTAAACTACTTGTTCTTTACTGTTTCAACCTGTGTGGCATATTTTCTTTCCCTGGCAAGGAAGTGTTTGGGCTGATCCAACATGAAATACTCATGGTTTATTTTACATTGTGCCACAATTACTTATTGTGATTGCTTTATTTTATTGTATGTTGGCATTGAATTTTTGCCATTAGTATGTTGTAAACCGCCTTGAGTCCCCCCAGGGGTGAGAAAGGCAGTATATAAATATAATATCAATGCAGTAAATAAAATAAAAAAATAAAAAAGTGAGCTGATCAAATGTTTAGTATTTCTTATCTACATATAGCCAACTTTAGAGCTTCTTCAATTTTCTTTATATTCTTGTTTACCAAAAACTTAATACTTTGGCAGGAGTTGGTGCTGTGGTGGGATGAAGAGATGGGAGAAGAACCATCAGAAGAACGTTTGAGGATAAGAGAAAACAGATAAAGCAGTTGTTTCTCCAAGTCCCACTTGGCTAGCAATTTTAAAAATTCTTTTCATAGGCAATCTGCAATATAAGTTTTAATACCCCCACAGTGGAAAAATGAAGAAGACAGTATAGTTTGCAGATGCTGGAAAATGAGAGCAAAGGAGATAATGTCTACACTTATGTGCTTGCACATTTTATGTTGCCAAGGACCCGGTTTATTATTGGGCTGTTCGTTGGTTAGTCAGAGGAGCAAACATAAAAACTGAATGTGTCTAAATAGCAAAGGGAGCCAGAATGAGTCATCGCAGTAACCCAGAAAACATCCAGGAAGCCAAATACTTTAGACAGCTATTTCTAACTAACTGTACAGGTTAATATGCAAGAGAAGTCAACATTTACACTTTCATGAACATGCCTGTTATCTTTCATCCTAGGAATAGCTAGCAAAACATGAAAGAGTTAAAAAAAACCACTCTAAAGCTTTAAACAGGAGAGGCAATGTCTGCTACGCTAGTCATTAGGGCTAATAAAGGCAATTTCTTTCATTTATTGTCAGAAAGCCCATTTAGCTGTCAATTAGAGTGAAGCCCAGATGCAAGCTCTCCCATTGCTCAATGAATTTGACTTCATTAAAATTACTTTCAAATGTGCCTAATTATATTTATGGAGCAATGAAAAGCCAACTGCATCTCATTTGGGTTAATGGAGGGAGGGGTGACCAGGATGTTCCAGTGTTGTCCAAACAACAACATGTTACAATAGGCTGGGTCCAAATCTACTCATGCTTAAAACAGACAGAAATGAATGGTGCCATTTATTTGTTGAATCTTCATGACTTAGTCTGGTTCCCAACCAATATTTATTGTCCAGCTCTTCTGTTTATACCCTGCTTCCATCCCAAACCTTGCAACTCCATACAATAAATATAGAAAAGTGCAATAAAACAAATAGGCTTCCCTGTGGAAATAAATCATATTCTCACAATACGTTGAAGTAATCCACACTTCATTAGAATGTATTGTGTGATAAGTTTGCAAAGAGTGGCTTCAATAGGATATTAGGCAAAGGTAAAGGTTTTCCCCTGACATGAAGTCCAGTTGTGTCCAACTCTGGGATATTGGTGCTGATCTCGATTTCTAAGCCGAAGAACCAGCGTTTTCCGTTGTCTCCAAGGTCATGTGGCTGGCATGACTGCATGGGGTGTTATCTTCCTGCCAGAGCAGTTCCTATTGATCTACTCACATTTGCATGTTTTTGAACTGCTGGGTTGACAAAAGCTGGGGATAACAGTGGGAGCTCACACCGCTCCCTGGATTTGAACCTGCAACCTTTCAATCAGCAAGTTCAGCAGCTCAGTGGTTTAACCCACTGAGCCACCAGGGGCTCCTTCAAATAGGATATGTGCACGGTTTAATTGAGACCTTATTCCTATGTATAGCTGGGATGCTCAGTCTGAAGCTGTGGCCCTCCAGATGTTGTTGAATGATGGTTTCCACCAGCCTAGCAAGCATATTGTGAGGGCTGATGGCAGCCAAACAACATTTGGAGGGCCACAGGTAGGTCATGGGCCATCCAGTCCAACCCCCTGCCAAGAAGCAGGGAAACGGCATTCAAAGCACCCCTGACAAATGGCCATCCAGCCTCTGCTTAAAAGCCTCCAAAGAAAGAACCCTCACCACACTTCTGGGCAGAGAGTTCCACTGCTGAACAGCTCTCACAGTCAGGAAGTTCTTCCTCATGTTCAGCTGGAATCTCCTTTCCTGTAGTTTGAAGCCATTGTTCTGCATCCCAGTCTCCATGGCAGCAGAAAACAAACTTGATCCCTTCTCCCTATGACTCCCTATGATGTAGTCTCACATACAGGGTGGTCCGCGAATGGCCACTCATATCTCATATCTCTCAGCCTTATATCCCACATGAGAGGGATAACATATTTGCTGGTGACCCTAAAGTGTCAAAGTAGCATCAGTAGCACGCAAAAGTGTGATAAACTCAAAAAATACACGAGTCTGTTGCTTTATGTAGAAACAAAAATATAGTTCTGTTGACTGTAGATCAAAAACACAAAGCAAAACAGAAGAATTGTTCTCACCAATATATACAACAAAACAATATTTCCGGTGAGTCTTCTTCTTTCAACGACGAAATGTAGACATGTACCAAAATAATATACAGTCTCTCTACTTAGCAGGAACTGACAACATACCCATAAACTTGTGGCAGCTGTAACATAAATGGTTCTGATCCTCCCTGTTACTTAGGAAAAGCCTGTTGTAAACCCCTAGTAGCAACATAACATTTATTATCTTGGTTATTGATTTAGGAAGCCACCCAATAGTTACTTTTGATAGTATGTATATGAAGCAATTTTCAAAGCAACAGCGCTAGCTTTCTGTGGTGGTGGGATTGCATACTTCTGTGGTGGTGGGATTGCATACTGGGACAAGAAGAGGATGTGCTGATAGTAGCAATGCTGCTGATAAGGTCTCCCATTGTTTGAAAGGCTTTAGATGAGGAGCCATAATACATGTGCCCAATAGCTACTGGGCAGGAACCCCCAGTGATACAATGGGTTAAACCCTTGTGCCAGCAGGACTGCTGACCAAAAGGTCAGCGGTTCAAATCTGGACAGTGGGGTGAACTCCCATCTATCAGCTCCAGCTTCTCATGTAGGGACATGCGAGAAGCCTCCGAAAGGATGGTAAAACATCTGGGCGTCCCCTGGGCAATGTCCTTGCAGATGGCCAATTCTCTCACACCAAAAGTGACTTGCAGTTTCTCAAGTTGCTCCTGATAGGGGGGGGGGAGCTATTGGCTGTGGACATAGTAGGGATGACATTGGTGGAAAATCTCTCTCAGAGACAATAGAAGTGGCAGCACAGCTTACACCAGTGGTTCTCAACCTGGGAACCCACAGGTTGAGAACCACCGGCTTACACTGCATTTCTTTTATCACAAAACTCAGATGATAAGACAATCCAAAATTAAACAAGAGAAAGTGCCAAAAGATTACACTTCCAGGCCAGAAGGAAGTGGACTTCAGAGAGAGGTCTGTTCTTTCTGAAATAGGTTATACAGCCACTCTATGGCCAGTTGTCATGAGCATTTTCTCCCACTGAGAATTTCTCCATTATAGTGGAACCAAGATCTGCAGGGTTAGAGTGAATGGGCTTTATGTTTGTTTAATTAATAAGATATGGCTTTCCCTCTACCTGCCTGTTTGGGAATTGGGATCTCCAGGCAGGTCCCTCCTCTCTCTCCCATCTGTGCAGGCAATATGATGGAAGAAAACATGGGAGAGGGCCTTCTCAGATTTTTTCCAGTGTAAATAACTTTTAAGCATTTACACAGTTTTAAAACCGGGTTGCTGTGAGTTTGGCCATGTTCCAGAAGCATTCTCTCCTGACGTTTCGCCCACATCTATGGCAGGCATCCTCAGAGGATGTGAAGTCTGTTGGAAACTAAACAAGTGGGGGTTATATATCTGTGGAATGTCCAAGGTGGGAGAAATAACTCTTGTCTACTTGAGGCAAGTGTGAATGTTGCAATTGGCCAGCTTGATTAGCATTGAATGGCCTTGCAGCTTCAAAGCCTGGCTGATTCATTTTCATTATTTCCTCCTTTCTGTTGAAATTGTCCACATGCGTGTGGATCTCATTGACTTCTCTGTGTAAACTGATATGATGGTTTTTAGAATGGTCCAGCATTCCTGTGTTCTCAAATAATATGCCGTGTCCAGGTAGGTTTTAAAACTCACAACCAATAAGGATGCCTGCCATAGATATAGGCGAAACGTCAGGAGAGAATGCTTCTGGGACATGGGCATACAGCCTGGAAAACTCACAGCAACCTGGTTTTAAAACTCTCTTGGCTGTTTAAAGATGTTTCATATGTTAAAATAATTATATTTAGATTACTGATTATAATCTAGAAAATTTAAATTGTTTATATTTGTGCCTTAGCACCCTGGAATTTAATGACAAATAGAGTGTGTATGTAGTGGGAGAGAGGGAGGAAAATAACAAAATTTCCCAGCCACTCCATTTTTTCTTTATTCCTTCTGAGGTTAGCTGCCATCCTCATAGTAGCTGGAGGGAAACTGTTTTTTCCCAGCAGCAATGAGCTAAACTGGTTCAAATTCAAACTATTTTGGGAAAGCTTAGTCTCAAATGTGGAGTTGGACGAAAGACAGGCTCCTGGCGGAGATGAAAACTGCTGAAACCAGTTAGTTTATATGTATCAACACAGCTGTCCGCATATCTGAACTCTCCTTGCTGTTGCACCAGAACTAAAGTCATGAATAATTTCACATCTGGCTTAGCCCCGAAGCAGTCATCATGCACGCAAGCAGTAAGACGAGGACAAGAGGAACTGTTTACTGTTCAAAGCAGGTGTAAGGAAACATTGATCCTACAAACCACGGGTAAAGAACATACTGCCCTTGCACCCTACTTTTATGACTCATAAAACTCTCCACCAGTCCCACAAGACTCTTGGACCTTTTAAAAAAATAGCAGTGCAAATTTTAGACAATTTTTGTCTGAAAAGCATGTGAAAATGTCCGAAAAGACAGCCCATATTGGTCAAAATGGTGGCCAAAGGTGACATTACATCACTTCAGCCACCATCTTGGCTGATATATAGCCCAAGATGTCATATAATAATAATAATTAATAATAATAATAATCTTTATTTGTATTCTGCTCCCTCTCCTTGAAGGGACTTGGGGTGGCTCACAAAAGCACTCAAAGTGCTGCACATAAAAATAAAATTACATAGCACCAAAACAATAGATAAATTAACTGAATACAAACAATGGAGAACATCAATTGATAAAATTAAGAGTTTATAAAATTTATAAAACACAGTCAGACCAGAGGCTCATTGGGCTTCTTCAATCACAAAATGAAGTGTCAAGCAACAATGGTCGACGTCATCACATAAAACCATAGTACACTACTCCAGGTCAAAGGCTCGTTTAAATAGCCGTGTCTTTAGGTTAGACTGGAAGGTTTGGAGAGTTAGGGCTAATCTAATCTCTTTAAGGAGGGCTTTCCAGAGCCAGGAAGCCACCACTGAGAAGGCCCTCTCTCTTGCATCTGTAACGGTGGTGGGACTGAGAGAAGGGCCTCCCCAGCAGGTCTCAGGGTCCACGCCAGTTCATAGAAGGTGATGTGGTCTCGAAGATATGTTGGACCTGAAGCGTATAGGCCGGGCTTTATGGTTGATAATCTGCACTATGAATTGGGCCTGGAAACTTGTCGGAAGACAGTGAAGCTGCTTTAATAGGGGTGTGACATGCTCCCTATAGATAGCCCCAGTTAATAATCTGGCAGCCAACTTTTGTACTAACTGCAGTTTCTGAGCTGTCTTCAAAGGCAGCCCCATGTTGAGTGCATTACAGTAGTCCATCCTGGATGTTACTAATGTGTGGATCACCATGACCAAGTCAGGATTCTCGAAGTACAGTCGCAGCTGGTGCACAAATTTTAACTGTGTGAATACCCACCCAGCCTGAGCTTCAAGCGTTAGCTATGAGTCCAGGAGAACACCCAGACTGATGACTTGTGTAACCCCATCGAACACAGGTTGCCAACCTATACCCCAATTCATCTTGCAACTGCCCAGGATGACCTCTGTATTGTCTAGATTAAGCCTCAGCTTGTTGGCCCTCATCCAGTCCAGCTGCCAGGCACTGGTCCAAGATACAGGGAGCTTCCTTGGAGTGAGGTGGAAAAGAGTAGTAGAGTTGTGGGTCATCTGTGCAGAGATGAATGAGCAGATGCAGATGGAGGGAGAGAGACTAGCCCATTCAGAAGTTTGGGATAAAACTTCCAAGGACTACAGAAAGCATGGCCAAGCATTATTTTTGATAATAAAGTTTCCCTCAGGACAACTTTATTATCAAACCATGAAATCACCCAGGAGAACCTAGATATTGCTAGAGAGAACACTTTGCTAGGAATCTTTAGGTCCTCCGGTACTATTTACGGTCAACTTCTATGGAAATTGACCATAAAATTGCTCTTGAGGTCTAAGAAATTCCGTGAGATACATTTGCTCAGATAAAAAATTATTCTTAATTCATGATTTCCCCACTTTCACCCAAGTCCTGAGGCCCTAACTAAAGTGAAATGGTTACTATACAATGTTGCAGAACTGTAGCTGGATGTATGTGTCGCAAGATGAGGACAAGAAAGCATGGAGAGAGATCAAATGCTGTGAGACTAGCAGCAACATTTCAAGATGCTTGGCAACATAAAACAGCCTTCAAAATTAAGGCAAATACTCCTGGGAGTTCCTTCCAGAAGAGCTGCCTAACAGAGGTCCTGGATCAAGACTTTTACTCATCAGGGAGAATTGTTTTCTTCTTCTCATTTCTCCTGTAACATAGCAACCTTCAGACTTAATTTGTCAAAATGCTGGGCCTTCCTGTCAAAATCAATGGAAGTTAAAACATCTCCCTGGAACAGGTTGTAACAGAATGAGACTATCAAAGCTATACTGAAATTGCCCTAACAATATTGCAACAAAACTCAGCAACATTATTTTTTCAGGGTATTGAAAAATAAAAACTTTGTATCTTGTTTCACCAAGAAAGGAAGAAATATCCCACGCTTATCTCTATCATTGCTGGAGAGAAATTGCATGTTTGCATCTCTATACTGCTCGTAACATCATTTTTGTGGTGTTAAGTTATAGGGTGTTAAGAAGCAACTAATGCCAAATGGGTGTCACTGACAAGTACACGAGAATGGGTGAGATAATTTAAGTACCTGACATTTCAGAAGGGAAAATATTATACCTTACTCAAGGACAGGCTTACTACCAACTCATTGAGGAAATTATGGACAATTCAGCCTTTTTCTCCCTTGGGGGAAAGGCCTATGTGCCCTTCTTCGGGGAGAGCAATCATGTGTTTCATACAATATTTGAAGACAGGCTGTGTATGAAGAACCACTTGTGCAAGTCTTGATAGAACCCGAAGAAGAGAAGACAGGAAGTGGAAGAGAGTTTACCCACTATATTCCAATATTGGAATAGGATTATTATTAGGATAAAATCGAGGGGCCCTCCATTTTGCCTTGATCTCCCTTCATACAAATAATCTTTGCTACTTGTATGACAAAATAACTTCCACAGTGATCTTTGATTCCCACAAGCAGTTTCTCATGACTTAGGTGATCCTTCATAGCCTGAAGATGACGCTCCTCCAAGTGTAGTGTCTTGGAGGTGGGTCTGTAGGTGGCTGTAGAGCCCTATTCTTGATCCACATGTTCTCCCGCAGTGAGGGCATTGGTTTCCAAGTGAAAGATGGTCCCAGTGAGGGTTAGCTTGATGCACTTTCCTTTTGGCACATTTCTCCCTTTCACCCTCCATTCATGCCTCTTCAAATTCTGCAGCACTGCTGGTCACAGGTGACCTCCAGCTAGAGTGCTCAAGGACCAGGCCTTCCCAGCTCTCAGTGTCCATGACACAGTTTTTAAGGTTGGGTTTAAGCACATCTTTAAATCTCTTTTCCTGTCCACCAGCACTAAGTTTCCTGTTCATGCGTTCGGAGTATGATAACTGCTTTGGAAGATGGTGATCAGGCATTTGGACAACGTGGCCAGTCCAGCAAAGTTGATGGCATAGGAGCATCACTGCAATGCTGGTGGTCTTTGCTTCTTCCACTGACATTTATCTGCCTGTCTTCCCAAGAGATTCATGGGATTTTTCGAAGGCAACACTGATGGAATCGTTCCAAGAGTTGAGTGTGTAGACAATCCATGTTTCACAAGCGCAACACAAATGTATAGCCATGGAATATTCCGCTCTTCTCACCCTGAAGGGGACTCAGAGCAGATTATAGGTAAACATACTTAGCAGACAATCCCTGCTGTTTCCACATACACAACATATAAATGAACAGAGGCAAACTCTGGCCACCAGGGGGAGCTGACGCACTCCTCATCTCTCAGCGTTCCCAGCATCCTTTGTTGTTCCTTCTGCATTCCTCAGCATTCCTGGAGTTCTTTAACGGCCTCATAATTCAGTCAAAATTTCAGGCATATCCACCAGCTATCATAATTTAGCAGATAAAAGTCTTAATTAATCCTCTGTTGTCCCACTTTCTCAGCTGCATTTAAACTGCTCCAGTTTTGTCCTTTCCCTCCCATTTTCACCTTCTGTTTTCAACTTACTTGAATGCTGCAGACTGGGTCCAAAATATAAAAGTGGTTTGCACGCAATTGTTTCAGTAGGGGGAGAATATTTGAAGGGCTTTTCTAGTTCGCTCCAACAAAAGCAAATTTCCTTTGCCCTTCTTTGCTTGGATGCTCTTCCTCAATCATAACTTTCATCATTTTGACCACAATCTGGCTTCTCATGTTCCAGCTGTGATCTATGAACTGGTGGAGGACATGGGCTTTGGTGAATGTACAAACATAGAGGGCAGGGACAAAAGTCATAATCATAAAACCCTCTCCTTGAAATGCATTCATTTTGCATGCATGAATGAATAAAAAATTTTCATCTTCTTAAACAGATACTAATTCAGGTTGTCAGTGTAAAACAGGCATGGGCAAACTTGGGTCCTCCAGGTGTTTTGGACTTTGTGGTCTTCCTTTGTCACAGAATCCACACAGAATTAGACTTAAAGGGTTGGCATTTTATGACTGGTAGGCTGTTAGGAATTGTGAGAGTTGAAATCCAAAACACCTGGAGGACCCAAGTTTGCCCTTGCCTGGTCTAAAACATCAGGAAAGCCAGAGGTCCTCCCCTATAGTATAGGGCTCTTCTCCCTCAGAGATTTAAAGGGCAGAGGGGATAGCTCAATGGCCAAAAGCAACAGAGGGCCCTTTCACACAGCCCTATATTCCAGAATATAAAGGCAGTAAATCCCACAATATCTGCTTTGAACTGGCTTATCTGAGTCCACACCGACTTCTATCCCAGTTCAAAGCAGATAATGTGGGTTTTATTCAGCTGTATGGAAGGGGATAGAGTTATTGGAACAATTGGTTTTGGCATTTTGATATGTAAACACATGCCAAAAATCTGTATGGATATTTGCTTGAAATTAGATATTTTATTTGCAATTACTTCAGTGCAAGCTCATAAAATGTCAACCTTTTAAGTCTAATTCTGTGTGGATCCTGCAACATAGGAAGACCACAATGTCCTGTCCTTATCCATAATGGTTGACTGAAACAATACATTTAGCATAATGTGCACTTTAGCCCTGTATTCTGAGAAGGTCTGTAACAGCAAACCCAAGAATGCAGACACTGAAAAACAAAAACAAAATCAGCCCAAGAACGAGCTTTTAAAACAAAAAGTCATGCATCAGATATATTGTTCCCAGACATGTTGTTCCTCTTCTCTCAGTTATGAAGTCAAAACAATATACTTTTTTAGAGCTCCCATGTCCTTTTTAAAGTTTTGTTTCATTTTGCTAATGACGCTTCCCACTCAAATGCCCCCTAAAGCTCCATTGTAGTTATTAGCTCCGGCTGAGAAGGACAGAAAGAAGAAAATTAATGTAGTTTTGCAAATCTATGCCCTTGTTTAATCTCACGAACAGAATGACAATGTTATCGAAAACTGTTTGAAGGAGCACAGCGACACATCCTCTGTGTCCTGAAGCAAAGGAGCCATGCAGATAACCCCTACCATGATCATATTCACAAACACTAACACATGCTTTCCCACTATTTCAGTAAAATGCAATAGGAGATTCCTTTTCTTTAAATTTCTTTTTATCTTGTCTATTCGTACTTTTGGTTAAAAACTATTGCTGAAAATTGGGGTGACCACAAGGTTTGGCAGTTCAAAGCCAAGGAATCCTGATTTACAGAGTGATCTTACTGCTGGTTAACAGCAGGTTCTGCCAACCTAGCAACTTTGAAAAATGCAAATGTGAGTAGAACAGCAGAAAAAATGCAAATTCTGCTGGAAATTCTTTAGGAGTACCATATTGTCCTTCAAGATCTGTAGTAGTTTCTTTTATCTTCCTTTGCCTCCAGGGGCAAACTAAGAATGGGCAACTTGGAAGTCCCTGAACAGACTCAGAAGTGGAGTGGGCGGATCAAAAGATAACCTGGCAAAATGGCACTGCTTAGAAGAATCTCCACTTTGTGTGACTGCGGACCAGAACACACAGCTTGCACCTGTCTGCTTGTCCACTATGCCCTGCCTCGTGCACAGAGGAAGAATTGTTGGAGGCTACAGGCAATGTGATTGCTGTTGCCCATTTTTAGCCACTTGTGCCCCTTCTGTTTTTATCAGTTTTATACTAATTTATGCAATGCTTTTGATACAAAATAAATAAATAAAATATTCTCTTCCAAATCTGTGCAATATTCCTTCTTTGCCATCTTGACGACACTCTGATGTTATTTGGCCACATGTGTCCCAGTTTTCTTATGACATCCCTATGATATTATAAAGATTCATTCCCAACTTTCCAGTATTTCTTGTTCTTATCATCTCAAGTAACAGAAGAAAACCTAAGTAGTCTGCAAAATTATTTTCATATGGTTTTTGAGAACAAAATTGTGAGAACTGTTGGTTTAGTTGGTTCATGGCCGAGATTAAATAGGGGAAGCAGTACTTCCAAACATTGTACACAGTCACACCCCCACCTCCATTCCCATTAATGGAATGAATGAAAGAAAGAAAAGAATAACTTATTGATAACAAAGTTCCCCATTGCCCAAATGTCAAGGGAGGCACCCAAATGACCCGAGGTCACCACATGAACTATAGCAAAAGCCAAGGGAATAAAGGCTTGAACAGAGCACAACCTTAGTGTCTGATAATGTAGAGAAGTGAACATCTGCTCCTCTCTTGAAATATTGACCAAAGGGGTCAGATAGTAGCAAGAGAAAACTGATATACCACAGCTGTATTGAAAGATACCACTTCAGTGTGGGTGGAGATGAAAGCCCATCCATTCCTAGAATTACTCTTAAATAAAAGGTTAGTATTGTATAACTCGCTATTGTTATACCCTCCTGAGTATAGCAGGAGATGAGGTGGGAATCATTCGTGTTCTTTTCCTTACATTAATTGTACTTTTTGGCATGTATCACCAATAAAACTCAGTAATTATAATGCAGTTTTTCTTTTGTTCTTTCAAAACAAAAGTACAACTTTTCCAAACAGAAACACGAAACAAATGCCTGAAGAAAGAGTGAGTTCAGTTCCTTTTGAAAGTTTTTTATGACATTTAGGATGGAAAGAGCGTGAGAGTAAACAAATTTGTAAGAGAAAGCAACACTGACAATTTTCTCTCATCCTTAAATGTGAGCAGCAGAAAGAGAATAGAAAAAGGTCCCTGGCATGATCTCAATTATGTTCTCATAGATATATATAAAAGAGTCCCAACCCTCATTATAGGAATGGGAGAATTTATTTATTTATCATTTTTCTATAGCGCCCCTCTCAGCCCGAAGGCGACTCGGGGCGGTTTACACAAGGCAGTCTCTGCTCTTCAATCAAAAACACAAGCAAAACAAAACCAAACAATAACCATATAACATAACAATTAGCAATTAAAACATACAAATGCAGTCTTAGCGTCACGTTGAAATCATTTTCCATCACATCGTCATCATTTCATAGATGTAAGTAAACCGTTACTATTGATGTCTGCTAATCCAAATGGCACTAACTAGCATTTTTCTTTACATTTACATATATTCCTTTGCTGGGTGGAATTGTATCCCTGAGTATTTTCAGCCTTTACTTTTCTTCTGATTTCCATTTTGGAAGCCTAATAATAATAATTATTATAATTATTTATTATTTATTTATAACCTGCCCTCTCTCCCTGAAGGGACTCGGGGCAATTTACAAAAACAACACAAATAGCAACCATTCAATGGCCCAAAAGAGGTAACAGATAAACAACAGTCAAAACAAGGCAAAACATGAAATAAAATTAGCTCAATATAACATATAAACAGCCGGGAAAAGGGTTAAACTAAATAAACCTAATAAGTGCAAGGAGTCAAACCAGTTAAAACACAAAATATTAAAAGCATAATATAATATGAGGGTTGAATGAAAAGTAATGCCTCCACCTTTGTTACTTGGGTTTGGATGGGATTATTTTAATAAATCAAATGCAGAAATAATCCTTAGTATGTGCTCTTTAACTACCACCATTCACTTTTCCACATAATCACCAGACAATTGGATACATTTCTGCCAATGATTAACAGGTTTTCTGAAGCCATCACAGAAGAAGTCTGTGCGCTTTCATTTCAGGCGTCAGCATCCTGGGTACCCATCGTGCACAGATCTTCCAATAGCCAAGCAAAGCAATAATGTGACCCACACGTTCTTGTGAAATACCGATTATCCTTGAAATTTCTCTCTGAGTGATACAATGATCATCCTGAATCAACCTTTTGCTTGTGAAACTCGGTGGTTGCTGTCACAGGACGTCCAACTCTTTGTTTGTCACGTAAGTCAGATGTTCCCACCTCAATATCTTTAAACTTACTTACCCAATGATGCACAGTACTCACATCAACAGAATCACCATAAACAGCTTGCATTCTCTAATGAATCTCCTTTGGGGTGATACCTTCTGCTGTCAAGAATTCAATGACTGTACATTGCTTAAGTTGCATTGACCGACCGTCTGCACAGGGTTCCATACTTCACACTTTAACAACACAACTGTTCAATGCTAAGGCTTCCCACCAAAATGGAACTGTAGAGGAGAGTCTACTGAACAAGCCAGTACCTGCCACATACCAGTACTGCCATCTGTTGAGGAGTTACGAAGGTGGAGGCATTACTTTTTATTCAACCCTTGTATATCACATCAACAGTCTAAGGTGAGTATCCAATGTCAAGGCAAGGATGTGTATAGGGTGTGCTAATCCTCCTCCTCTCCATAAACTGGATTACACAAATAGGTCTTTGAAAACTTTTTGAAGGAGAAAAGAGAGGGGAGGGGCATTTTTAGTTCTTTGGGGAGGGAGTTCCAGAGATGGGAAGTGGCTACGTAGAAAGCCCCCTCTCTCATTCCCACCAACCAAGCTTGAGATGAAAGTAGAACCAAGAGTAGGGCCTCCTCCACGGACTGCAGTGTTGTTGTTTGGTACGCGGAGATGTAGTTTTTAAAATAGTCTGAGCCTGAACCATTTAGGAGTCTATACTTTTAAAAATATGCTGTCGGGGGCTTATCTGTGGTTCCCATTTCTCCCTGTTTTACTGGTCATAGGTATCCAGTAAGGGATTGTGAAGGCAAATGCTATTTACCTTATTTATTACAGTGAAACACACAAAGCTACAGCAGAATCCTATTCTTTATCAGCTGAAGCTTTGTTTATTGCACTATGTACTTTGCACACACAGCTGTAACCCAATGCCAAAATTTGGTGTGCCCCACCCCACTCCTTCTCCATCCTCTAATGCTGATGCTACTTTAAATCTAGTTGGTTGAATCTGGTTAGTTTGTTATTTGTACTTCCATTTATGAATATATTATGGCATTGAATGTTTGCCCTTTTTTGTTGGAATGCACCCTGAGTCCCCTCGGGGAGATAGAGCAGAATACAAATAACGGTTATTTACTTGTTGATTGGTTTATTTAAAAACTCCCGGCAGGACAGAGGCTGAGGAGGAAAATGGAGAATGTCTTGTTGAAGGCTTTCATGGCCAGAATCACTGTGTTGCTGTGAGTTTTCCGGGCTGTATGGCCATGCTGTAGAAGCATTCTCTCCTGATGTTTTGCCCACATATGTGCAAGACTCCTCAGAGGTTGTGTGGTCTCAACAGACCTCACAACCTCTGAGGATGCCCGCCATAGATGTGGGCAAAATGTCAGGAGAGAATGCTTCTGGAACATGGCTTGGAAAACTCACAGCAACCCAAAATGGGGAGTGCTTATTTCCTAAAAGACTTTGCAAAAAGGAGTTTCTTTATCAAATACTCTTTCTTAACTGTGGTATGACTGGATCAGAGCTGTTTCACAGAACAGAGGCAGTGCTGAACTATCAGGGGAAAGATGTCTTGTTGCGAGAAGGAAGTAATCTCTTAATACTGAATGAGAACGGAAAGCTTAATTTAATTCATGCAAGTAACATTAGCTACTCAGCCCAGTTGGGCACCCCAATCCTTTGAGGCAAGGAGCTACTTCTGATCCTGTGTTTTCCTAAGGTCTATGGACTTGAGGTTTATTGTTGAACATTGGTCTGTAAACTAATGACTACTTCAAGGAGCAGTACAAAGTCACAGGCAAAGGTTGTTTCCTTACAGCAGCAAAAGCTGAAATCAGACGCTCAGGGGTTTCTCTCTCGTTTCCTTCCCGAACAATCCTCAGTCTGGCACTTGAACATTATGCACAACCACAAAAGCAGCAAGGGATAACTTTTCATATAAACCACTTAATGACTGCCTCCCACTGTTTACTGAACCATGGCTCCACCCAGGATCTTTATGCAAGTAATTGAAAATAAAAACAAGAGCCTAACTTGTATATATACTCCAGATTCTCAAACGATAAACATTTTGCAGTTGAGATTTCACGCATGCTTACAAATATTTTGAGCATTAGAATATAGCTTCCGGGGGCCTTCCATGTTACACAGTTTTAGAACTGTGTTCCACTTTAATTGCCATGGAAACATTGTATGGACACCTGGGATTTGCACTTTAGGGAGATATTGGCACGACATCCCTGATTTATGTAGTTGATTAAAGACTAACATAATTTCCAATTGGGTACATTTTCAGGGAATATTCTGTGAGTGAGGCAAGATACAGACTTATGGGAATGCATAAAAAGATTAATGAAGATAAAGGGTATTTTTGTGCTTCCAGAAGAGGCTTTCATCATCTATTTTCCCTGCAATAAATAGGGCTTTTATAGGAGGCCCAAGTCGCACCTTCTATATTTGGAACATTCCTGTTTGTTCCAACTGCTCCTTCTGCCTGTTGTGAAAGAAAGCACTATGGAGGAAAAGATGGAATAGGTACACATTATTATTATGTTTATGTTTATTTACACCCTGCTTTTTCTCTCCACAAGGAGACTAATTAAAAGCATTTAAATACAATATAAAATCTACAAACATATAAACATTAAACCGGAATTAAATATCAACAATATTTAAAAATTCCAATGAAAATACATAAAAACATATTCAAAGGTAAACACCACAGCACCTCCTGACTTGATCTTTAAAAACCTTCTTACTGATCCTTTGGGCTGGAGCTACTTTTAATAATGCCTCTGATTAATGTCATTTTTGTAACATCCCCATTATTGTAGTCAAAAAATGTTGTTTTCCAAGAACCGAGGATACCAGGGTCCAATCACCTGGCAAGGTTTCACTAATAAGGAGAGTGATTGTCCTGAATGGATGGGATTCTGGCAGTGAGGCAAGAGCCTTCTGTGGCAAAGCAGGGAAGTCCTCCCAGCTGATTGGCAGTGGCCCGAGGTGGCCAATCAGCTGAGCTGGGAGGGGGAAGGATACTAGTTAGTGGTGCAACTCCTGGGTGTTTGAGACACAGTGAATGGGGCAATAGAAATGGCAAGTTCCGGTGACAAGATTAAGGTGACTTGCCCCAGTCCAGGAATTTGATACAATGATCTCAGTTCCATTCCCAGACTGATAGACAATCTGGGGGTCCAGTTGGACCCACTGCTGACAATGGAGGCCCAGGTCTCTGCCGTCAGCAGATCCGCATTTTTCCACCTGTGGCAGGCTAGGCGGCTGGCGCCCTATCTCACTAGGAACGACCTAGCCACGGTGATCCAGGCGACGGTCATCTCGAGACTGGACTACATTGGCCTTCCTTTGTCAGTCATCTGGAAGCTTAAACTGGTGCAGAATGCAGCAGCGAGACTCCTGGCCAGAATGCTGGCCAGGGCCCACATCACTCCAACCTTGCAGCAACTGCACTGGTTGCCAATTGAGCACCAGATCATCTTCAAAGTGCTGGTTTTGACCTTTAAGGCCTTGCATGGTCTGGGGCCGGTGTACCTGAGGGACCGTCTACTCCCACATGTTCCCCAGAGATCTCTTCGATCTGAGGTCCTCAACCTCCTGCAGATACCTTCCCTGCGTACCATTCATTTGACATCAACGCGACAGAGGGCTTTTTCTGTTGTGATGCCTAGCCTTAGGAATGCTTTACCGCCGGAGGTCCGAGCAACCTGCAAATTGCCGGCATTCCAGAAAGCCTGAAAAACTGTTCTCTTTAGACAGGCTTTTGGCCTCTAATTCTTGGTTGGTAGATTAATACTGTATTAGTGGGACTACTGGGAAGAAGGTTTTTATCTTGTCATTGGTTATTTTATTGTTGTGCTTTTATGTATTGTAAACCGTCCTGAGCCATCCGGAAAGGACGGTATACAAACTGAAATAATAAATAAATAAACAATGGTTGGGTTTCGAGATATTAGGAACCTGAATAATTAGGAAAACATTTGTTTTATTCTGGAGAAGTTAATGAGATAATTGTCTTCTGAAGTCTATTATTTCATTTACAAGCACAAGAAGCTATGTTCATGCAAATTATGTGTAATTGGGAATGAATAAAGCATGAAAATTGTCTTCAACCATAGTGTGCCTAAAGCGCTTCAGTGCAAAACGGAAAACATTTTGCATACAATGGAAACTGTCAGAGCTTTGTAAAGTGACTGTTTTGGACTATAACTGGGGATTCAGGAAGTTGCCGTCCAAACTTTAACTTTACCAAGCTTTGGATCCATGCTTTTGCATGGACATCATCCCTAAGATATATTGCAATATGTCCAACAATAAAACTAAACATGACATTAAACAAATAACAAAATGAATCATTTTAATCCATAAGAAGCATTTATAGCAGTGTTTCTCAACCTGGAGGTTGGGAGACCTGGGGCTGTCACGAGAGTTTTCAGAGGGGTCACCAAAGACCATCAGAAAACACATATTTCTGATGGTCTTAGGAACCCTTTTGGCAGAGATCTCTCCGACTGTCCTTCTCTTTCTTTTTGGAAACAGATGGTGAATTCTCCCACCAAAAGCCCTCCTCCGCAGTGATTGGCCAGCCTCTCAGCCAGCCTCTTAGCCAAGGGGAGGGCTGTTTCTGAGACTCCAAGCAGGGAGGGGAAAGCAGGCATGCTCTGTGCATGGCAGCATGGTGCGCATCTGTAGGCAAGGGAGTGCAGGCAAGGATGGAGGGAGGCTCATGCCAGCGAGTCCCTTGAAGGTATGAGGTTTCTGTGTGGTAAGTTTGGCCTAATTCTATCGTTGGTGTGGTTCACAATGCTCTTTGATTGTAGGTGAACTATAAATCCCAGCAACTATGGCTCCCAAATGTCAAGGTCTATTTCCCCCAAACTTCACCAGTGTTCACATTTGGTCATATTGAATATTCATGTCAAGTTTGGTTCAGAGTCATCATTGATTGAGTCCACAATTTAGGCGAAATACAACTCTAAAATTTAAGGTCAATGCCCACCAAAGACTTCCAGTATTTTCTCTTGATCAGGGGAGTTCTGTGTGCCAAGCTTGGTTCAATTCCATTGTTGGTGGAGTTCAGAATATATAAATCCCAGCAACTCCCAAATGACAAAATTGGGTATTTGTATCAAATTTCGTCCAGTGAATGAAAATACATCCTGCATATCGGATATTTACATTACGATACATTACAGCAACATAATTACAGTTATGAAGTAGCAATGAAAATAATTTTATGGTGGGGATCACCACAACACGAGGAACTGTATTAAGGGGTCGTGGCATTAGGAAAGTTGAGAAACACTGATTTATAGTCTACAATCAGCCTTTGGTTGATGGTGATAGGAGATGTCCATCTGATAAAATCTAGAGAAGCTAATCATCATGATCTCAAATCATGGCCTTCTATATTCTACTTTTCTTTAATTTCTGATGCTTATTGAGGGTTTGGGGAGAATAAACTGGCTGCAGCAGCCTTTCATGGATAGTTCAGCACTAACTTCCATCGGTGCAATAAAATAGACGGAACCTGCAAAATAAAACCAGAAGGATGCTTCTGCATAATTTAGTACTGTCGGGAAGCAACACTTTCATTCAGCATCTCAACCGTGCTTTCAAAGCAAAACCCAATGGCGAAGTACAAGAGTACTCTAGCACTGCTGAGGCTTTGCTCTAAAAGCAAACAAAAAATACCTCCACAGAAGCAAAGGCTTCAAACCAAGATCATGAATGTTCTGTATTTCCCCCTCCTCCACCAGCACAGAGATATTTCTATTTTTCGATCTGTTTTCATAGTTTCCTGAAATATAGGTATCCCAATTAGATTTTCAGCTTTACTGCAATTATTTTAATTTAAACTATGAGCTCAAGGATGTGAGTGCTGCATTTCCCCCAAAATAGCTTATAATGCAGGCATGGGCAAACTTGGCCCCTCCAGGTGTTTTGGAATTGTGAGAGTTGAAGTCCAAAACACCTGGAGGGCCCAAGTTTGCCCATGCCTGTTATATAGCTTTTTAAACAAATATTTTACATATATTTTACATTTTTCAAAATACATTTTACATTTACATTTTTTAAACATTTAATAAAGTTCTGCAGTTAAGTAATCCAGTATGGAAAACTGTAAAAGCTGAACTCTGAGACCATGCATCATCTCATCATGGAGTGGAGGGAAATTTTTTGGGTGCATTAAAGCAGCATTTCTAAACCTGGGGGTCGTGAGGGTGTCAGAGGGGTTGCCAAAGATGATCAGAAAACTTAGTATTTTCTGTTGGTGATAGGGGTTCCGTGTGGGAAGTTTGGCCCAATTCTATTGTTGGTGGGGTTCAGAATGCTTTTTGAGTGTACGTGAACTACAAACCCCAGCAACTACAACTCCCAAGTGTCAAGGTCAATTTTCCCCGAACTCCACCACAATTCCTAACAGCTTCAGGTCTCTTCCTCCCCATCCCCTCGCCTCCAGCTGCTTAAGTGGCTGAGGAGGAAAAGGACCTGAGGCTGTTAGGAATTGTGGAAGTCCAAAACATCTGGAGGGCCAAATTTTTTTCATGCCTGAACTAGATCAAAGGAAGGGGAGGAAAGGTATCTAGTTTCTTATTTTCCTTGCTTATTTTTCTTATTGAGTTCCTCTATTGCAGCGGTTCTCAACCTTGGGATTGAGACCCCTGGGGAGGGTTGCGAGGGAATTTCAGAGGGGTAGCCAAAGACCAGCAGAAAACATATATTTCTGATGGTTTTAGGAACCCCTTTAGCAGAGAAGGCTGAAGATCTCTCCACCTGTCCTTCTCTTCCTTTTTGGAAACAGATGGTGAATTGTCCCACCAAAAACACCTCCTCCACAGTGATTGGCCAGCCTCTCAAACAGCCTCTTAGCCAAGGGGAGAGCTGTTTCTGAGACTCCAAATGGGGAGGAGAGAGCAGTCATGTACCTTTGGATTTGACTGGATTGACAATGTGTTCTGCTTGATGGCTTTAATTAATTATTGTTGTATGTAGTGGTTTTTAATGTAATAGTTTTTAATGTTTTTGATGCTTTTTAATTATATTGATTATATAGTGTATTTTAAAATTGTATTGGGGTGTTGCGGCCTGTAGTGCTGCAAATGTAAGCCGTGCTGAGTCCCCCTGCGGGGGTGAGAAGCTACGGGGTACAAATACCATAAATAAATAAATAAATAAATAAATAAATGAATGTTCGGCTCATGACAGTGTGGTGCACATGTGTGGTGAGGGAGAGCGTGTGAAGCTGGAGGGAGGCTCGCACCAGGAAGTCTCTTCAAAACATGCAGGTTCTACGTGGAAAGTTTGGCCCAATTCCATCGTTGGTGGAGTTCAGAATACTTTTTGATTGTATGTAAACTATATATCCCAGCATCTACAACTCCCAAACGTCAAGGTCAATTTTCCCCAAATTTCACCAGTGTTCACATTTGGGCATATTGAGTATATCGCTTCACGGCCTTTTGGCTAAGATCAAGTGTAGTATCTGTTCTTATCATATTGAGTATTTATGTCAAGTTTGGCCCAGCTTTATCACTGAGTCCACAGTGCTCTCTGAATGTAGGTGAACTACAACTTCAAAACTCAAGATAAATGCCCATCAAACCCTTCCAGTATTTTCTGTTGGTCATGGGAGTTCTGTGTGCCAAGTTTGGTTCAATTCCATCGTTGGTGGAGTTCAGAATGCTCTTTGATTGTAGTTTAACTATAATTCCCAGCAACTACAACTCCCAAATAACAAAATCAATCCACCAGTATTCAAATTTGAGTGTATCAGGTATTTGTGCCAAATTTGTTCCAGTGAATGAAAATATATCCTGCATATCAGATATTTACATTATGCTTCATAATAGTAGCAAAATTACAGTTATGAAGTAGTACCAAAATTAATTTTATAGTTGGGAGTCACCCCAACATAAGGAATTGTATTAAGGGGTCATGGCATTAAGAAGGCTGAGAACCATTGCATTAAAGCTTTCCTCATTCTTTTGGTTTGGGTGGGCTCACTTATTCATGATTTCCAGAGATGTTTTTTGCATAGAGATATATAGAGATGTATATGTGTGTGTGTGAGAGAGAGATGGAGAATGAGAAAGAAGTGGTATTGTTCAAGTTAGAGCTGCATTGCTCTCCTGTTCCAGACTTGCAACCTGCATGTAAGTATTAGAAGACACATACACCCTGCCCTCTACACACCAAAAACCTCTCAAAGTGACAGCAAGTGCTAAAGCGCTAAGTCAAGCAAGGAGACATTGAGAGACTAGTAGCTTAAAGTGTGAGCTGGTTATGAAAGAAGATTACTAAGCTTAGTGTCAGTGTACAACAACACTCGGTTGCCAAGAAACAGACTTTCCAAGTCCTCAGTCAAGGGTGGTGCGTATCATTTCTTCAGATGCTGCAAGGCAACCAAGAGGTCGGAGCCGCCACACCAACGGCAAGACACTGAAACCTCACTAGAAATAAAGAACTGCATTGCCCTGGTTTGCATAAAATTTGCATTTACCTCTCCAGATGCAAACTTAATTATTGATATTACTTAAAAAATTAATTCCCCTGTACACACAGGACCAGTACCTGTGGTTTCATCTACCTGCATCCAAAAATATATATATTCTCTCTGGAAATTTTCTAGGTTTTCTATGGTATGCTTCCAGTGGACATTACCACTAAGTTTTGTTGAAAGGCCTAGCAATTTCCTTGAGAAGATAACTTTTTAGGAATTTTTTTGTCCTCCAGAAATACACTATGGTAACTTCCAAAAGAAAGCATATCCTGTCGGTTTTTAAATCCACATTGTATTGTATTTTAATATTTGCTCTATGTATTTTTATAAGGGTATTTTATAGAAAGATGTTTTAATAGATGTTCTTATTTAATGTATTTTATTATGATTATGTATTTTCACTGTGCTGTTCCTTGCCTCGAGCTATAAGAAGAGGTAGATAATACATAAATTTTAAGCCAACGCCTTAAATCAAGAAAGAGCTTCCTAATATCTACAGAGATACTTGCAGGAACACCTCAGCAAGTGAGAGTCCAAAAGTGGCAGGTTAAAACCCTGAACCTCAATCAGTGGCTGATACCAAATGAGAGACTCCCCCCGGGGCACATAGAAAACTGGGCAACTTGGAAGGTGCTGAACAACCTGTGTTCTGACACCACGAGATGCAGAGCCAACCTTAAGAAATGGGGCCACAAAGTGGAGTCCACGACATGCAAGTGTGAAGAAGAGCAAACCACAGACCACTTACTACAATGCAGTCTGAGCCCTGCCATATGCACAATGAAGGACCTTCAGATAGTGACATCTGAGGCACTCCAAATGGCCAGCTTCTGGTCGAAAGACATTTAGCATAATGCCAAGTTTTTAACTTTGTGGTTTTTCTATACATTATAACTGTATTCTCAATTCACTACTGACATGATAAATAAAACAAAATTATTATTTTTATTTCAATGGAGTTGAAATAATATAATCCAGTTTCCTGTTCCCAAGGTAAGTTCAGGAACATATCCCCAGTTTAACAAAGTGGAGCAGGCTATGGATCAATTGACCTGTACCTCTGCTATCCTTTTTGTAGTGTTCTTTTTCTTAAACAGGACTTTGACAAGGCAGCCCATCATACTGTTAGGAGCTTTCATTCTCACTTTGACAACATAAGGTTTCCTTGGTAAAAATTTATTCAGAAGAAATTTGCCATTCAGCTCTTAAGTGTCCCCTGAACTGTGACCTGAACCGTGTAGTATTCAAGTTAGAAGGGAGCTTAATGAAATCCATTAGTTGCACTCCTTGTTGCTGAAATTTGCTACCAGGTCAACTTCAACTTATGGGGTTTGTGTGTGTGTTTGTGTCAGGTGCAACTTGAGAAACTGCAAGTCGTTTTAGTGTGAGAGAATTGGCCTTCTGCAAGGATGTTGCCCAGAGGTACCCTGATGCTTTATCATCATGTGGGAGGTTTCTCTCACATCCCTGCATGGGAAGCTGGAGCTGACAGATGGGAGCTCACTCCAATCCCCAGATTTGAACTGCCAACCTATCAATCAGCAGACCTGCCGGCACAAGAGTTTAACACACTGCACCATTCATCCAATGAATGAGAGGCCTCCAAGATCCTTAGTCATCAACTGCATTGATCAAATCTTATAAACTCAATGCTATGGCTTCTATCCACCTTGGGTACATTAATTCTCTTTTCCTATTGCCTTCTATATTACCAAATATTATTGCATTTCCTAGTAAACCGTGTCTTCTCATGGTATCTCCAAAGTAAGACAGTCTCAGTTGATGTCTCTCCCTAGTTGGTTTCTGGGGAGAGTTGAGGTTTGATTTGTTCTCAGATCCATTTATATGGGTTTGAGTTTTTTTTCGTTGACAGTGGTATCTCCAGAATTTTCATCCAGCACCACATTTCAAGTAAGTTGATTTTCTTCCTCCCAGCTTACTTCACAATTCAGCTTTCAGAACCCTACTCCTTGTCTTCTCCCATGTGTTTCATTTTTAGCTCTGCCCCTCTAGCTTGAGAAAATTATGTAAAAATGAAACAGAAACCTTTCAGCCAAAAAGTAATATTTCCAAGCTTTGCTGCTTTATAACTCTAATCTGTGGTTGCATCAGGCTGTAAAAAAACAAATAAACTGAGAGGATCTGCTCCACTACTTGCACTTCTTTTGGTAGAAAGAAATGTTTCATTTTGTGAGAGGAGAAAGCACACCTTCCTCCACATTGTAGCTCTGCGGGGGTGTGGGAGAGATAATGCTCTGAGCGGAGGCCGTTTTGACAGGCAGTGTCAGAGTTCAGCTTCGGAAGCTAAGGATGACTGCCATGTCAAGGAAGAGGGTGGGGAGGATGGAAAGAAGACTTTGTGTGGCTGGGACAAAAATATCCGCAGCCTTTTTGGACGGAGGATATTGGCTGCACGAGAGGCCAAGCCATCCAGGGGAAAGGTCAAGGCCAAGAGAAGCAGGGCAAAGGGAAGGAAGCTGGAAGTTGCACTGGGGAAAGAGGCAGGAGGGGATAAGGAATGCCTCCGTCCTTTCCCTAAAGCTGAAGTCCTATGCACAGCTATCTAGGCATAATTGTGGAACATGTTTTTGAAAGATAATAATAATAATAATTTTTGGAGCACAATACTCCTGACTTCACGATTTGGGGGCACATATGATAATCAATGTTGCAATCCCAGGTGACAGCAGAATTGATGAGAAGCAACTGGAAAAGCTTTCATGATATGATAATTTAAACTAAGGCAGAACTGCAAAGACTCTGGCAAGAGCCAGTAAAGGTGGTCCCAGTGGTGATTGGCACACTGGATGCTGTGTGTGTTTTTAACATTAAGTGATAATTTTTATATGATGGAATTGTATTGATAATTGTTGATATATTTGTCTTGGGCAGTTCTTGCCATTTGTACACCGCCTCGAGTCGCCTTCGGGCTGAGAGAGGCAGTCTAGAAGCAAAGTAAATAAATAAATAAATAAAGACCTTGGTCTGCACTTAAATACAATCAGAGCTGATAAAATTACCATCTGCCAGCTGCAAAAGGCCACCTTACTGGGATCTGCACAAATTATTCACCGATATATCACACAGTCCTAGACACTTGGGAAGTGTCCGACGTGTGATCCAATACAACACCCAGCAGAGCAACCCTGTTTGCTGTGTACTCATATTGTGATTCAAATAATAACAACAGCCACAACAACAACAATTACAGTGGTTAATTACTTTGTTTCCTAGTTCTCTTGGATTATTGCATGGCAAGGGATTGGGCTGGATGGTTCTTGTGGTCCCTTCCAAATCTGTGATTCTAAGTCTATCCTGTACTATGTTTAGATTTGCTTACAAACATTGCTGAAAACCATTACAATAATTAGGTTTGACAAGAGACTGGTGAAGTCCAGCCAAGTCCTAATCATAAATATAACAGAAAGGAACTGGATGTTGTTGACATCACCACTCAAACACTCGTCCTTCAGTGCTTAGCCTCCTCAGTCAGGGCCACCAGTTCAACCTATTATAGCAGCATTATAGCAATCAAACCAGCTGCCAGTCTGTGACTCTGTGTAATGCTGCTGGTTCTTACAATGCATTCACAAGAAAGCTGTCCATGTAAAGTTACTTATACACACTTAGGTGGTTCCTAAATTATTTCTGAGTGCAGTAATGGTGCACTTGAGCTTGTTGCCTATTTTTTTGTGTGGGTGAGATTTCTTTCTTCAAGATAACATTTCTGTTTTGCAGAAATTGCTATTTTCAGCATTTAGCTTGCATTATTTAATTTTATTTTTCTCACTTATATACCACCTTTCCTCTAAGGCACAGCTTTCCAAATTCTTTGTAACATCAGTGTGTCGACTGCAGAGTGTGTGTCACATGAATGTAATGAGAAACATTTAGTCTGCGTGAAATAAGCAAAGAATTATATTTTTAAAAATAAAAATGAAAAGTTTTCATGAGATATGTTGTGTCCCCCTGTTTTTTGTTGTTACAACTTATATTTGTCCATATCTCTTATAAGGGGTTGGTTTAAATTCTGGTTTGCCAACAACAACAACAACAACAACAACAACAACAACAACAACAACAACACTTTATTTGTATTCCACCTTATCTCCTCAAGGGGACACAGGGCAGATTCCAGCATATACAGACAGACACAAAACAAACATTCAATGCCTCAAAACAATGATACACAGATACGCAGATAAGGGTAAAAGTTTCCCCTTCAACTCCAGCTCTGGGGGGTGGTGCTCATCTCCATTTCTAAGCCTAAGAGCCGGCATTGTCCATAGACATCTTCTAGGTCATGTGATCAGCATGACTGCATGTAGCGTCGTTTACCTTCCTGCCGAAGCAGTACTTATTGATCTACTCACATTTGCATGTTTTCAAAATGCTAGATTGGCAGGAGCCGGGGCTAACAATGGGAGCTCATCCCGTCCTGCAAATTTGAACCATCAACCTTTAAGTCAGCAAGTTCATAAGCTCAACGGTTTAACCCACTGAGGCACCACAGCCTCCCAAACTGAATTACTGTGTCACAAAATGATGCATTGTCTACAAAGTGTGTCACCAGCATGAAATATTTGGAAAGCTCTGCTCTAAGGAATTTAAGAGAATAGACATAGTTAATTCTCACAACAATCCTGTAAGAGACCAGTAGGCAATTGTTAGAGGCTAGAGAGAAGCATCTTTCCCCATAAGATGCTTCTCTCTAGCCTCTAACATTATTGCTCTTTCTTTTGCCTGAAAGTCAATGGTCCCCTGAAGACAGAGATGTACAGTTTGACAACAACCCCATTTAATCCCATTCCAAACAAGATTAAATTTTGCCCTCAAATGTTCCAGAAAGTAAAGAGAAAATCACTTCCAGATGTAAAAAAGACCTAGTCCAAGTAAAAATATCTTTATTCCCCCTAGAAAAATTGAATATCGGGAGTCATAAAAACAATCCTTAAAGTGAGACTGCTGTAAAGTATGCCCGGCTGAGGAAGAGTAACTGGTTTAATATATCCCTACTGGGTATAACATATCATCTCAGTTTCATGGCTGAAAGATATTTTGACATGTGTATTCACCATCTGAGCTGGCAGTCTAACCACTATCCCATGCTGATCATCGGTGTAACCTTTTGTTTTCCTACTAGTAATAAGGTCCACAAAGAAAATAGATGAAAGAGGAAGAAGTCGAGGTACAACTTTATTTTGAAGAGAACCCCCTTCTTCTAAAAAAATAGTTGTAGCCCAATTAGAAACTATGCATCTTCTGTCTAAACCCATTGGTCCAGTTCTCCGGTGTAAATCCCATTGGATCGAATACACACTACACAGGACAAAAAGCGCCTCTAACCTGACAACCCTAGTGGTGTTGAGATTTTCCTGCGAATTCCCCTGGGAAGGTCTCCAGAAATGGAGATGGCTCGCAAGTCTCCTTGTGTGAAAGCTGCACATCATCTGGTAATCCCTCAGTTCCATTACAGAGAGCACAGAATTGCTTCCAAATCTGGTTATGAAAGGCACAGAAATTAGCAAAACCTTTTAGTCTGATGAAAACTCATTGTTCTCTGAGAAATAAATATTACACCAAAAAAGTTCCATTATATTATGACCCATTACATCATCTCCTCATACTTCACTTTGCTCTTTGTACTCTTTCATTTATCATATTAATGTTCATTCCCCAGTCTGAAAAAATATATATACTGTTCTTCTCACTATCCTGAAGAATTTGATACTCCCTACTTACTGCATGTCTTAAATGGGTCCAAATTCGATAAAATTTAAAGGTTTCCTCACCTGATATTAAGTCTAGTCGTGTTCAACTCTGAGGGTTGGTGCTCATCTCCATTTCTAAGAACAACACTGAAGAGCCAGTGTTGTCCATAGATGCCTCCAAGGTCACGTGGCCAGCATGGCTGCCTGGAGTGCCGTGGGTGTGGTACCTATTGATTTACTCACATTTGCATGTTTTCGAACTACTAGGTTGGCAGAAGTTGGGTCTAACAGCACACAATTTGTCTTTCACTTTGAGTTTATTTTTCTTCCATCCTATACATGCTGACTTATCTCACAGTTTTTGCTCTCGAAGTGTGAGAAAGTAGCTGTGAGAAAGGTATGTTAGGGGACTTCAAAGTCATCTCTGCATTCAACTAATAACTTCTTGTATTTATTTATTTGCTGCATTTATATCCTGTCCTTCTTACCCCAAAGGGGACTCAGAGTGGCTCACAACAAAGACACAATTTGATGCTATAAATACATATATAGAATATAACTATATTTTTTAAACCACATAATTAAAACATATCAGTCTTAAAACAATTAATTGAAATCACACAATCCAAAGACATATTCCAGGAGCCATTCCGGTTGTTAATTGCATTATTCATTATTGCACTGGGAGATCATTATTGCACTGGGAATCATTGTCCAAAGACTTGTTCCCACATCCATGTCTTCACTTTTTCCTGAAGGTCAGGGGGGGGGCTGCTCTAGTTTCCCTGGGGTTGGAGTCCCATAGCCACCACTAAGGGCCACCACTGAGAAGGCTCTGTCTCTCATCCCCACCAGTCATGCCTGCGAAGGGGGTGGGATCGAGAGCAGGGCCTCCTCGGATGATTTGTAGAAGGATATGTGTTTGGACATTGTATCCCCCCTCCACTTTGTCTGATATAGTAATATTTATGCTTTAACGGGTTTTGTAATATGACTTCTTATTTTGTCATAGCAATCACATTGTTATTTTTATGCAATCTATTTTGTATTTTCAGTATTTTATGAAAATTCACCAGCAAGTACCCAAATTTGTAATGGCCTTCCGATCACTCTTAAATTTTATCTCCTCTTCTAGTTCTGATCTTCTTGGATTCCTATATTCTCTCACTGGGTTTGGTAGTATCAAATTCTACTGCAGCATCAGTGTTAGTTGGCCTTTTCTCTTGTCATCTCACTTCAGACAGTTCAGAATAATATTGCTGAAGATCCTTCCATCATTACAATCATGTCATTACTCTTTCCTTTTTTTGCAAAGACTCTCTCCTCTTGTCAATTTCTGCATCAGCTTCAAGCTTCTAACTTTACATTCAAAGCTCGCCATCACTTCACATTATTATCTCATCTCCACTTTGCATTTTCTTTTTCACTCATTCTGTTCTGTACCAGCTTAGATTGATTCAGCTGGTTCCAATGCCTTGGTTTTTCCCCTCTTTATCCTACATCATGCATGTTTCTATGTGGTTATTTATGCTTTCAAGTTGCTTGTCAAGTTATGGTGACCCCATGGGGTTCCTTAGGTAAGGAATACTCAGAGTGGTTTTGCTAGTTCCTTCCTTTAAAAGCACCTGATATTTATTGGCAATCTATCATCCAAGTACTAACTAAGGCTGACCCAAGATCAGATGGGAAGGGACCTGGTAGCATTAGGCTATCTAGGCCCACAAAAGAGGTTAAGTAAAGCTTATATATACCCCATAAATGAGACACACGTTTTCCAGAAACTGCTGTACGTCAGCTTGTTCCACCTGTGATTGTGTCTAATGATCAGGTTGCTTTGGATGATGGGAATAACTATGTTGTTAATGTTCAAGTTGATTCCTTTGATGGGAATGGGAATGCTGTCCATGAAGATGTTCCTGAAGGGAATGGGGATGATGTCTTGTTTCCTGGGCCTGGTTTTAGAGATGTGGGGTCTGAGTGCAGTTCAGTTGATGGCTTGGAGAGGCCTGTATTGCTGCAAAGGGATTCTCAAGGTCTCGAGCCTGGAAAAGGCTCTGCACCTGGTTAGTTATCTCCAGGTGCAGATTTTAATGAAGCCTTGAACAGAAGAAGTGCTTTTAGCCAGCAAAGACAAAAAATTCAGAAATTAAGGCACTCAGTCAGATTAGAGCAGAAGCGAGATGTGAAACCAAAACTGAGGAAAAATACCTTCGTAGCTGTTTGGGAAACAAAGTAGACATATAAGTGCCAAGTACTCAGTCTAGCTTCAGACGAAGCAACGTTGGATTCACGTTAAGTTCTTCATGCCAAGTTCCTGGACCTTTGCCTTTGTTTGGTTCCTGTTTTAAGTGCATTTCCTATTATTTTGCCTTTGAAATCAAGCCTCTCATTTCATGAACTATCTCTCTTTGGATTTATTGCTCTCTTTTTTACTTCCTAATCAATTGAATGTACCTTTTACTGTGGATTACTCTTTATTGCTTTGGCTTTTATTATCCTCAATAAACTGCTTGCTATTTTAACTCAACTGTGTGTTGTTTAAAGTCAGAAGGAATCCTGCTCTGGAGAGCAACAGAAACCTTGAAGTCTGGGACATAGAGAGAACCATTTTTCTGGGTTCCCTCACCCCCAATTTGAAAAATATCTCATCCATGTATTAACCAGGACTGACCTTGTTTAACTGCATCCCAAATCAGTCACTGGTACTTCTTGTTGCTATGTGCCTTCAAGTCCAGCTAATGTCGGCAAAGCTATCACATGGTGTTCTGGAATGAAGAGTGTGTAACTTGGCTAATGTCACCTAGTGGGTTTCCATGGCTGAGCAGGAAACCAAACCCTGGTTTATGGAGTAGTAGACGTCAAAACTCAATGCAAAGGCAACAGTTCAATATCAAAAGTATATAAATATAATATAATATTCAGGCATAAAGGACAACACAATACATTCCAGGTAACCAAGTGCGCATACTTGCATCTACAATAGACGTGAATGGAGCCGCATGACGAATCCGCTAATAAAGCCGAAGGTCCTGGAAAATCTGAAGTAATCCAATGTATATACACTAGGAGTTTAGCAAAAGGTCCCGAAATGTTCAATATAGAGCCAAATGCTCAAGTCCTTATCCTGTAGGCAAGAAACCGAAACGCGATAGGACCTAGAAAGGGAGCCGAATCACTCCCTGCAGATGAAAATGTTCGCCAGGGGCCAATGGGCTGGTGGTGCCAGAATGGACTGGGGCCACGTTGTTATCCGTTTCGCTCCCGGACGGAGCTTTATCAAGGCCATAGATGTAAATACCGGAGGTCCATATCGAATGATTAGCGGTACCCTAACCTCGCACAGGAGCGGGGTGACCATAAACACTGCCTAGTGACACCGCATTATACATTGGATTACTTCGGATTTTCCAGGACCTTCGGCTTTATTAGCGGATTCGTCACGCGGCTCCATTCCTATTGTAGAAAGTATATTACCTGGAATGTATTCTGTTGTCCTTTATGCCTGAATATTATATTATATTTATATACTTTTGATATTGAACTGTTGCCTTTGCATTGAGTTTTGACGCAACCCTTGCTCTTTTTTTGAATATTGTGGAGTAGTAGTCCAGTGCTCAAACCACTACACCATGAGTTGGAAACAATATGAAGGCATACAACATCAATAAATATGTAGGTTGTTATTTTTAGGCTTTAAAGATATTTCTCTGTTAGCTAACAGATCTTGATAGTAAAGGTCCTTTTTGCAATTTTTTTTTTGCATCTGCCAAGATCTCTGCCCTTTCCCCCTCATTGTCTGCCTTGTAGGAAAAATTTTAGCAGGACAGGGAGGGTGATAAAGGAAAGGTGTAATAATACTTGAGTTGGAAAAGAATGGGAAGCTACTGTCGCCAATCCAACCACAGCCATAGGATGTCTACCTGCCATAGGAGCTGCCTCCAGATTCTATTCTTTAAGCATGTGTGAACATCAAAACAGAGGGAAAAATGAGCAGATAAGCCTGTCTCAGCTAACATCCACATCTATACGTCTATAAAATTGGAAATGATCAGAAAAGTGGAGGATGGTGAAATAAAATGTCATCCCTGCATGTATTATGTAAAACATCTTCAATTAGTCTTTAGAAGGTTCCAAATATTTAGGAAATAATTATCTCACATGATTAATTCATTTTGCACATGGATGTTCCTGGTATAGTGCTTGCTGAAGAATGCTGTTTTTTGTGGTTAGGCAAATTGCCCCTATTCTTTCCATGTTGTTTCTGACACCATTTAAAATTCTGACACATGGAAATCCATGCCGCATACCCAGTCCTATAACTTCTCTGTACATAAGATGTTTCCATGGGGACATGATATCACAGCAGGTTAAACCACCAGCTGCAGAAAATCTTGCCAACCTGAAGGTCGGCAGTTCCAAGCCATGGGTAAGGGTGAGCTCCCACTATTAGCTCTAGCTTCTGCCTAGATAGCAGTTCAAAAGCAATAATGTGGGTAGATCAATAGGTACCGCTTTGACGGGAAGGTAAAAAGTCTCCCATGCAGACATGCCGGCAATTCAATCAGGAAAGCGTCCACGGACAACAGGCTCCTCAGAATGGAAAATGGAACAAGAGCATCTCCCCATGACCGGAGTTGAGCACAGCCTCCAGATGCCTGAGATGAAAAGAGGAAAGCCTTTACCTATGTCTGTGTACTATCTGTCTTTGTTGTTAATTGTATAATGACATTGAATGTTTGCCATATATGTATTCTGTAATCCGCTCTGAGTCCCCTTAAGGAGATAGAGCAGAATATAAATAAAGTACTGTATATTATTATTATTATTCCAAATGAGACTTATTGCCAGGAACACAATGTCATCATGATTAACTCTGGTCCCTTTGAAGCCTATGAACATACTAGAACTAGCAGGTATAGTAGAATACCAGCCTTTTTTTAAAGAGAGGTGATTGCGAGAAGAGGCTACAGGTGTAAAAGGAATAGTTTTCTCAAAGAGTTTGTGTCTGAAATGATTTTAAAAGTACTTTGGCTACAAAACCGCAGTGTAGAATGGAAGATATTTTGCCTGACTTTTTGTACTTTGATCCCTTCTAGAGAAACAGATCGCTCATAAGGCTTCACACACTACTGGGAAAATGCAACCAGCCATATTCATTCTATATGCTTCATGTCAGTGAAGCGGAATCAATGAGCAATACTTCCAGAAAGGATACAAAAGAACATTTCAAGACTGCATTTCAGAAAGTCAATTTTTCAAACTGGCTTTCTGACTCAAGCACAATCAATTGGCCAGAACGCAATAATCAGTTTGAGAACTGAAGCCGCAGAATGAGAATATATATATATATGTGTGTGTGTGTGTGTGTGTGCAGTTCTGAAAGCAAACAGAATGAAAATTCACCCTTGGCGAAAAGACAGCAACCAAAAGTTCACTGCAGAAACACAACAATTCAGCAAAGACAATGCAATGTTTAAGTCTTGGTTGTACAAAGGCGCCTGTCAAGTTATCCTGAGATTTAACAATGCAGATTTTCTTTGGCCTTGTGTAAACACCATATGTACCACTGGGCTGGCTGAAGCATGAATGGCAACTGAGCCACAATGGATGCTCCAAAAGCAAAACAGAATCCAAAAGGCAGAAGCCTGGCAGCTTGAGTAATGCACAAAGGAGACCACAATTGTCCCAACAACAATGCAACACAATACATGCAACTCACTCCAAAGGACTTCACCAGTCAGCTGTCAAAGGCAAAACGTCAAAGACTTTGCTGAGCCCTATATAACAATATATTGGAGACAGCAGGATTTCTCAGCTGTGAAGAACATCAAGTTTACATCAACAGATTTTATAAATAAATAAGGAATGGTAAGTCAAAAGCACAAATAATGATTTACCCTGTCTTGGAAATAAAAATATACTCTGAGATATGGCCCTACAACAGACAGAACATACAGAATGAAGGTTGAAATATCAGCCTGAAGTTTTATGTCTTTATCTACTATCCCATGTGTTCTTCAAGGAGGTAAGAGCAGCATTTTGACCCCAGCCTTTCTGTCAAGGCAGGGAGGCAAAGCAGCTTACTTCATATTGAAAATACAGCATAAAATGATAAATAAAAAATCACATATTCATTTAAAACACCCATTAAAATATTAATTTTAAATATCTTGTTTTTTAAAATTAAAGTATTTGAAGTTTTTAAAGATTGCATGAATAATATAGTCTTACATTGTAGTGCAGGCGTGGGCAAACCTTGGCCCTCCAGACGTTTTGGACTTCAACTCCCACAATTCCTGGCCTCAGGTCCCTTCCTTTCCCCCCTCTACCACTTAAACGTGTTGTAGCGGAAGGGCTTTCTCTGAAGGGCATTCCATAGACCTGGGGAAACCAATTAGAAGGCCCTCTCTCATATTATTTATTTATTTACAACATTTCTACCCCCACCTTTCTCAACCCCAGAGTGGACTCAAGGTGCCTTTACAACATAGGCAGCTATTTGATACCATTAAAAACAATGTAAAATTAAAATGGACATTTAAAATAAGATTATAAAATACATCAAAACATTTAAACTAAATCATAACTGTTAAACCACGCTATTCATAATTTTAATCCGGGCCATTCCAAAAGGTCTTCCACATAATTCTGTAGTTGTCTATTGCATAGGTTCTGCAATAGCTTGATCAAAGAGCCCCATTTTCACGCTCTCTCTTTTTTGGGAAGATCAGGAGAGAGATCTAATTTCACTGAATAGGGTATTCCACAGCTGAGGGGCCACCACTGAGAAGGCCATGTCTCTCTTCTTGCCAGTCGCGCCTGTGAAGAAGGTGGGACCGAGAGCAGCCCCCCACCCCCACCCCCAGATGATCTTAAACTCTGAGATGGTTCATAGGGGAAGATCCATTTGGACAGGTAAGCTGGGTCAGATCCATTTAGGGCTTTATAGACTAAAGCCAGCACTTTGAATTGTGCTTGGAAGAAGACCAACAGCCAGTGGAGCTGATGCAACGGGGAGGGGGGGGGGTGTACTCCCTGTGCACCACTTTGGTGAGCAATGTGGCTGCTGCCCATTGGACCATTTGAAGCTTCTGAACAGTCTTCAAAGGCAACTCCACATGGAGTGTGTTGCAGTAATCTATTCAGGATGTAACCAGAGCATGGACTACCATGGCCAAGTCTGACTTCCCAAGGTATGGCCACAAGTGGCGCACAAGTTTTAGTTGTGCAAAAGCTCCCCTGGCCATTGCCAAAACCTGGCAAAATATTGATCTTCGGTATCAGACTCCCTCCCCTCTCCCTTTTCCTAATGATTTTCCAAACATTGTGCATTCTGATTACCGTTCCCATATGTCCCTTATTCTAAGGGACGTCCCTTATTTTGGCCCTAAAATTTGTGTCCCTTATTTTCAGGCCCTGTCCCTTATTTTTGACTAGCAGGACAGGACTGGGCGGGGTTGACCAGAGGAAGGTGAGCGCTGCGGTTTCCACGGCAATGCCTGCCTGGGGATTCCAACTTGCAGGGCAGCCTGCATCCTCGTTGGAAGGAAGAGGCGATACAGGACTTTTTCAAAGTACAGTAGACTAATTAACCGTTACCCAAAGGGAATGTTGGCTCATGTTGAATAAAGATAGTTTCTGGTTGCTTGAGAGTTACTCTTAAAATAGGCCTAGCTGTGCATCCCAATACTATACAATGCTGTGCATCCCATACTATACTATACCATTAGCTATTGACATAATAATCATGAAGATGTACTGTCTTATAAAATTTATTTTATTTTAATGTTTAGACAGTGCACTTTTAAAGTCAGCAAAGTCAAGTACTAAATACAGATGGATAAAATAAGGTAGTTCTAATGATGTTTTTTCTGCATGACAAAGCATGCAGAAACATACCATGTACTGTTAAGAGGGTGTAAGTCAGGTTTTTTGTGAGTTTCAATCATTATCTTGTTCTCTTAATAAAACTATTTCTACCTAATGTTTGAGTTTCAAGTTTTTAATGAAGTGTCCCTTATTTTTGTGAAAAATCTCGTAAATGTCCCTTATTTCTTATATCAAAAAATGGCAACCCTAATTCTGATACAAGTTGAGCATAATTTACCCAGAAAAATGAAGCTTCAGTTCTAATTCAAATTGGCCACCCCTTAAACTCTAAAATCCAAAATACTAAAAAAAAATCCAGATGGATGTCTGAGATAGTGGCAACTCTGCTTTCTTCTGGTTCAATGGTCTCACACATTGTTTCATGCACAAAAACATTTAAATTATTGTATAAGATTGTGTGTGTATAAAATATACATGAAATACTGTGTATAAAATTACCTTCAGACTATGTGTAATTTGTATCTGAAAACATTAATATCTTTCGTATTTAGACTTGGGTCTCATCTCCAAAGTATCTCATTATGTATATGCAAATACAAGTATTTCAATAACTAGGAAAACACTTCTAGGAAAACTTCAAAACACTTCTGGTCCCAAGCATTTCGGTTAAAGAATATTCAACCTGTATTTTTTTTCCTCCTGAGGCAACAGATCCTCCTGTTTTATTAATGTGACAGTGGCACCCAGCCTAATAAACTCTAATGACCTAATTTATAGTAACATATTTTAACTTTAATTGGGAAGCTAGAAAGTTAGGTGAAGTCCCTAGCAAAGTGTAGTATTTTAATGCCTTAATGAGCCAATTTCATACTGTGAACAGCATCCTTCTGCTTGTATTCCCAAGCCATGGGTTGTAAGACATTTATTACCTTCAATACTGCCATCTTGTAGTCATTGGATTAAATCCAACTATTAGTCGCAACAATATAGATCCACTAAATTAATTTCTAAATGGTAGAGTAACACTTTTGTCAATTTCATTGATTCAATGACTCTATTCTTGATGAGACTAACCAGACTTAGCCATGGGCCAAGATTCAGTAAGACCACAGGCTAATGCTCAGAGAACAATGGTTATCTAGGGCCTGCATACCTGAGGGACCGCCTTACCCCGTATTCTCCCCCGAGATCACTGCGTTCAGATGAACAGAATCTGTTGTCAGTGCCATCAATCCGCTCCTGCCATCTATCGACGATTAGACAGAGAACTTTTTCCGTAGCGACGCCGGTGCTCTGGAACGCCCTCCCGGACAGTACCCGAGCTATCTCGGAACTGGCCCCTTTTCGGAGGGCTTGTAAGACGGCCCTTTTTGGCCTAGCCTTCAATTAGGCACACCGGACTAAGAACTATGTCGCATGTCCTTCCATACCTGTGTGGTGATGTAATGTGTTTTTAATGTGTTTTATGTTTTTTATGCTTTTAATGTAGGGCTACATGCCGACATGTGGTGACATGTTGCCTGTTATATTTGTTGTTATCCGCCCCGAGCCTGCTGGGAGGAGCGGAATACAAAAATGAACAATAAATAAATAAATAAATAAAATAAATCACTCTTCCCTCAGATTTATTTATTTATTTTAAATTTTTGTACCCCGACCTTCTCACCTCTATAGAGGGACTCAGACCAGCTTACAGCAAAATTCAATGCTATACAATTTATTTATTTATTATTTTTATTTATTTTTTTATTTCAATTTATATACCACCCTTCCCAAGAAGGTTCAGGGTGGTTTACAACAACAACCAACACAATCACAGTAAAAGATTAAAACATAAAAACAGCTTTAGACCAGAGTGGACTATGCAGCATTAAAGATTAAACACCTGTCGAAAAAGGTAGGTCTTACAGGCCCTCCTGAAGGCCTGCAGATCAGTTATTGATTGGGTCTCATCAGGAAGGATGTTCCAGAAAACAGGCGCTACTGCAGAAAAAGCGTGCTGCCGCGTCGATGATAAGCGGCAGACCTTGAGAGATGAACCTCCAATAGATTTCGATCCATGGACCGTAGTGGCTTCTGGGGAATGTGCAGGGAAAGACTATAACCATGCAAGGCCTTAAAGGTTAGCACCATCACTTTGAAGGCAATCCGGCACTCAATCAGGAGCCAGTGCAAATGCTGCAAGACTGGTGTGATGTGGCATGATAGTGTCACTCCAGCCAGAAGTCGAGCTGCAGCGTTTTGCACCAGCTTAAGTTTCCAGATTACCGACAAAGTAAATCCAATGTAAAGGACGTTACAGTAGTCCAGTCTTGAGATGACCGTGGCCTGGATTACTGTAGCCAGGTCATCCCCGGAGAGGTAGGGTGCCAGCCGCCTTGCCTGGCGCAGATGGAAAAACGCTGCTCTGCTCACGGCGGAGACCTGAGCCTCCATCGTCAGCAGAGGGTCCAGTTGGACCCCCAGGCTTTTAACCAAGGGTGATGGGGTAACCAACCCGCCATTCATGATTGGCAACCAGAGCTTCCCCCCCCCCAGGATGACCCAGCCACAGGACCTCCGTCTTCGACGGATTCACCTTCAACCTGCTGGCACATAGCCACCCAGTCACAGCTTCAAGGCTCAGATGGAAATAATCGGGTACAGAGTCTGGCCGGCCATCCATCCTCAGCACCAGCTGGATGTCATCAGCGTACTGATGACACTCCAGACCAAAACTACGCACCAGTTGGGCCAGTGGATGCATGTAGATGTTAAATAATAGAGGAGAGAGGATAGCCCCTTGGGGGACCCCACAATTAAGAGGGACTCTTTCCGAGACCATCCCTCCCCTCTCCACCCGTTGTCCCCGATCTTGGAGAAAGAAGGCCACCCATTTAAGGGTGGACCCCCTAACTCCCGTCATGGCTAAACGGTGGATCAATAGCAAATGGTCGACTGTGTCAAATGCTGCCGTGAGGTCCAATAACAGGAGCAGTGCTGATCCACCTTGATCCAACTGGCAGCGCAGCTGGTCTGTGATGGAGACCAGCACAGTCTCTGTCCTGTGCCCCAAACGGAAGCCGGACTGGAAGGGATCTAATCCGGCTGTCCCGCTGCTGCCCTCTCAATTACCTTGCCCAGAAATGGTAGGTTCGAAACTGGGTGGTAATTGGAGGGAACCGAGCCATCTAGACCCCTATTACAACAATATATTAAAACATAAAGCACCAAATACACACATACAAATCGCATAGCCATTTAAAACAAATTCAACTTGATCTGTGAACGTGGTCACTCAGATTCATCAAAATAGCCAGAGGATTCCAGGTGTAGTGAGGTTTTCAAGATGTATGGCCATTTTCCAGCAGAATTCTCTCTGAATTTTTCAACTGCACCTGTAGCTGGCATTGTCAGAGGTTCTGTTGACAGTGAAGCAAGTGGGGTGTACATATACCCGTAGAATGTCCAGAGTGGGAGAAATTGTCTGTTGCAATTAGCAAGCTTGAATTAGCAAAGGATAAGAGAAATCTTCTAACCACTGCAGGAATCTACCATATATCATGCAGGTGTGGACAAGTCTACACAGGGACCACCAAAGGGCACAAATCAAAGAACATCTAATGCACTGCAGAGCAGACTAAATCAACTAGAGAAGTTAGTTACAGCAGAGCACATGATAAACCAGATTTTCTGTGTTCTCAAATATTATTTGAGAACACAGAAATTCTGGATCACTCTGACAACCATTATGTCAGGCTACACAGAAAAGCCATTGACATTCACAAGCACGTGGAAACTTTCAGCAATGAAGAGGAAACCATAGAAATGAACAAAATATAGTTACCAGTATTTTTAAAAACTGGGTTCCTGCGAGTTTCCGGGCTGTATGGCCATGTTCCAGAAGCATTCTCTCCTGACATTTCGTCTACGTCTATATGGCAGACATCTGCGGAGGTTGAGGGGTTTGTTGAAAACTAGGCAAGTGGGATTTATATACCTGTTGAATGTCCAAGGTGGGAGAAAGAACACTTGTCTGTTGGGGGCAAGTGTGAATGTTGCAATAGGCCACCTTGATTATCATTGAATGGCCTTGCAGTTTCAAAGCCTGGCTGATTGCTGCCTGGAGAATCCTTTGTTGGGATGTGTTAACTGTACCTGATTGAATCTTGTCTGGAATTCCCCTGCTTCTTGAGTGTTGCTCTTCATTTACTGTCCTGATTTCAGAGTTCTTTAAGACTGGTCGCCAGATTTTGTTCATTTTCAATGTTTCCTCCTTTCTGTTGAAACTGTATTAAAATTGATCATTGTATTAAATTGTATTAAATTGAGTATTAAAAACACCAGAATACAGACATTAAATAATGAACACTACTCATAAACACAAGAACTCCAGACAACAAGCAATCCAGGGCCAGTTCACACCTCCCAAACAGAGGAAGCCTCCAGGCAACAAAGGCCAGGCTACCTCTATGCATATACCCTCACTGTTTGACTTCAGGCCTACTCAAATGATAATTCAAGCTTGCTAATTGCAACAGACAAGGGTTCTTTCTCCCACCTTGGACATTCCACAGGTATATATACACTCCACTTGATTCACTGCCAACAGAACCTCTGACAATGCCAGCTACAGGTGCAGTTGAAAAATTCTGCTGTCACATGGCCATACAGTTTAAGCAGCTGAGAGGGGAAAGGAAAGGGCCTGAGGCTGTTAGGAATTGTGGGAGTTGAAGTCCAAAACACCAGGAGGGCCCAAGTTTGCCCATGCCTGCTCTAGCTTGACCAGCGTACTTTCCATTTCCTCAGAGTCTTCTTTCACTTGCTCACATCATCTGATATCCTGAAGCTATGAAGCAAGAAATTTAACTTGCTTTGTCAGTCTAATTAATTTAAGAAAATGCTTTGGGAGCATCAAAGGGGAAATTATTTTACTCTATGAATCATAAAATGCTGGAAACTACATTTTTTAAAGTCCAAATGGAATTTTTACATGAAAGCATATTGACAGATAAAGTATGTTAAGGTTAGTGTATTTTCAGATCTGTGCCAGTTCAGTGGCGCCTGTACTCTCAGATCTTTTTACAAATCATAAATTTGGTCCATGGTGTGCCTAACTCAGTACTTCTTATTTGACTATGTTCTGCTCAGCGATTTTTCTGATATACAGTGATTTTCATTTTAATTTAAAAGTTCAATAATATTTCTCTAGATGTATTCATGCCTTTGCACTGTAAAATGCATCATCTTCCCCAAAGATGGAAATAATATATGTTTAATTTTTTGTAGGAAAAGTGCTTTCAGTAGTTAAAATGCACTTATTTATATGCAATTGAGTGTGTTCAGTGGAACATGAGGTGCATCTACACCAGTGGTTACCACCCTGTGGTCCGCAGATCACTGGTGGTTCACCAGTGGGATTATTTGGGGTGCTGATTCAGAAAATTGCATTGCATAGACCATATCAGCTTTAGATTATTAAATACAGTTTTTTGTGAGTGAGCAGATGGTAACTATTGGATGGCATATGCTTGGTATCAGAAAGTAGAGCTGATGTGGTCTATCCCAGGGCTGTCCAACTGGTGGCCCTAAGCCTTTTCGGGTTTCCCCCAAGTATCATTAAGAAAAATAAAAATAAAAAAAAATTAATCAAAAAATCTTTTAAATTACCCAAATCCCGGGCTTCCGTCTCGCGAGCCCCTGTTGTATCATGGCTACTTAATCCCCGAAGCCACGCGACGTGATTTGTACCTTCCTGGCTGCTGCCTCGGTGAGAGTCGCCTCTGCTCGTGGTCTGGCTGCTCCTGGATCCCACGCGTTTGGGAAGGTAAGCTAACCTTTATGTTATTATTATGTAATTGTGTATTTGAATGCCCCCGCATTTAATGTTAGTAAAATATTATATTTAATTGTATCCTGGCCCTGAATGCCCCCTGCATTTAATGTTAGTAAAATATTATATTTAATTGTATGCATGCCCGTTTGAATGCACCCCTGCATTTAATGTTAGTAAAATATTATATTTAATTGTATGTATGCCCCTTTTGAATGCCCCCTGCATTTAATGTTAGTAAAATATTATATTTAATTGTATACATGGCCCTTTTGAATGCCCCCTGCATTTAATGTTAGTAAAATATTATATTTAATTGTATGCATGCCCCTTTTGAATGCCCTCCTGCATTTAATGCTAGTAAAATATTATATTTAATTGTATGCATGCCCCTTTTGAATGCCCCCCTGCATTTAATGTTAGTAAAATATTATATTTTATAACTAATAATGCAACTAGGAATTGTAAGTAAATTGGAGCCGGGGGCGGGGCGGGGCGGGGCCGGGGCAGGGCCGGGGGAGGGGGCAGACCCTACGGCCCCCCAGGTCATCAGTGACCGGAATTCAGGCCCCTGGGCCAGTAGAAGTTGGACAGCCCTGGTCTATCCAATGCAATTTTCTGGATCATTACCTCAAATAACCAAACTGAATCTAAAGTTAACTAAAAACTGATTCGTAACCCTTTTGGTTGGACAGTGATCCCTGGTCAAAGTGATCCCTGATTTAAAAAAGGTTGGGAACCACTGATCTACATCATAGAACTAATGCAGTTTGACACCACTTTAACTACCATGCTTCAATGCTAGGGAATTATGGGAGCTCTAACTTCATGTGGTCCTTAGTCTCTGCCAGATAGTGCTGGTGTCTCATCAAACTACTGAAAGCACTATTCCTACAATTTTCCCATTGGATATTCTTTCAACCGGAGCTTAAAATGGGAATGGGCATCAGAGCTCTATGACATTTCCATCGCATTGAGCCATGGTAGTTAATGTCAAACTCTATAACTGTAAAGTGTGGATACAGCCAAAGCTTTATGGAGCTCTGGTGGCGCAGTGGGTTAAACCCTTGTGCTATTCTTATTTAGGATAAAGCACTCAAACAGACTTGCGGATGGTATTTTCTGTGTTGAGAAACTGTAAGGTTGTTTGTTGTGAAAAACTGTTACATTTATTATCGAATGTATTGAATGGATCACTGCGACTAGCAATTTGAGGTCATAGAAGCACACCACACGTGTCTTGGTATTTAAATAGAATATTTTGCATTTTGATAAATTTATTCTCATGTGATTATTGACACAAGTTTTCCTGGTCAGTTGTTGTTTAAACCCTTGTGCTGGCAGGACTGAAGGCCAACAGGTTGCAGGTTCAAATCCGGGGAGAGCGTGGAGGAGCTCCCTCTGTTAGCTCTGGCTCCCCATGTGGGAACATGAGAGAAGCCTCCCACAAGGATGGTAAAACATCAAAACATCTGGGCATCCCCTGGGCAACATCCTTGCAGATGGCCAATTCTCTCACACCAGAAATGACTAGCAGTTTCTCAAGTCGCTCCTGACACACACACAAAAAGCCAAATCTTTTTTTCCTTTTTTTTTTTGAGATCCACTCCTGTTGTCATAGTATGTTATTTATGTATCTGGTATGCATTGTTTTGGATTAGTTGTTGGAAGGTAAACATGGGTCTAATTTGCAAGTGTGGCGGCTGAAATGTGACATTTTTCCTCCCGTAAATCCTGTTGTGGGAAAGGAATGGGTCAGTTGTTAGGCATATCTTTTAATGTCTGAAGCCACAAGTAAGAAATATATTATGTATGCTGCTGGAGATGGTGACTTGCAATTTTCAGATCCTATAATGTAGTGATTCTCAACCTTCCTGATACCACAGCCCCTTAATGCAGTTCCTCATGTTGTGGTGCTACTCCATAAAATTATTTTCATTGCTACTTCATAACTGTAAATTTGCTGTTGCTATGAATCATAATGTAAATATCTGATATGCAGGATGTATTTTCATTCACTGGACCAAATTTGGAACTAATACTCGATACGCCCAAATTGGAAAACTGGTGGGGTTGAGGGGGGATTGATTTTGTCATCTGGGAGTTGTAGTTGCTGGAATTTATAGTTAACCTGCAATCAAAGAACATTCTGAACTCCACCAATGAAGGAATAGAACCAGACTTGGCACATAGAACTCCCACGACCAACAGAAAATACTGGAAAGATTTGGTGAGCATTGACCTTGAGTTTTGGAGTTGTAGTTCACATATATCCAGAGAGCACTGAGCACTCAAACAATGATGGATCTGGACCAAACTTGGCATAAATACTCAATATGCCCAAATATGAAAAATGGTGGAGTTTGGGGAAAACAGGCCTTGACATTTGGGAGTTGTAGTTGCTGGGATTTATAGTTCACCTACAATCAAAGAGCATTCCGAACCCCACCAACAATGGAATTTGGCCGAACTCCCCACACAGAATGCCCATGACCAAATACTGTGTTTTCTGATGGTCTTTGGTGACCACGTTGACACCCCCTGCAACCCACCCCCAGTGGTCCCAGACCCCCAGGTTGAGAAACACTGCTATAATGTATCCTGCGAAATGTGCATTTCAAATAATTACATAATGTTTCATTGGTAGCAGTTGCACTGTTGTTCTCTTAGGCCAGTTGTTACTATCCTGATATTTTCCAAATGGCTTGGACATTAAGGGCATTGTGGATGAGCACATCTCGAAAGCACCAGGTTTCACTCTCCTGTCTTATGCAGTCAAACTAACCCTAAAAGCAGTGCTAAAGTTATTTTTAAGGCTAAATATAATGACATGTTGAAACCATCCACAACTCAGCAATGGTAGGAAGATGCTCCAGCATGTTATTGCTCTCTTTTTTAAAAAGTAACTTTCCAAGTGCCAAGATCTTTTAATTTATTTCTTATGTTCATGGACATTGTGGAGCTGGAAATGTTCAGGATGCTTTCAGCCTCATTTGTTGTGCCTATAAAAGTTTAATGACTGTGGGTTAACAAAGGCATTAGGAGACTATAAAAATATAAATAATCCAGTAATTGAATCATCGAACAAATTCCTTTTAAAGGGGAAGCAACAGAAGATCAAAGCTGAACTGACATTTCTGAACGATTCTGTGGTTTCTAACTTGTGCATGGGCAAACTTGGGCTCTCCAGGTATTTTTGACTTCGGCTCCCTCAATTTCGAACAGCCTCAGGCCCTTTATTTTTCCCCTCAGCCTCTTAAGTAGGGGCCTGAGGCTGTTAGGAATTGTGGGAGTTGAAGTCCAAAACACCTGGAGGACCAAAATTTACCCATGCCTTTTCTAAGTAGTGTGACCAATGTTATGTTGCTTGTCTGTGTTTTGTAAAACACTTCATAAATTCTGAGCATAAACTAGTCCAAATTGAAACCATGTAAATATCACTAATTTTGAAAGCAGATATTTGAATATATGTTTGTTAGACCACCAACAAACCACAGGTGTTGTAGGCTACATTTGAGAGAAAGAAACTTGCAAAGCTACTGTAAGAAAGCCCTATGAAATTGGGTTGCTGTGAGTTTTCCGGGCTGTATTGCCATGTTCCAGCAGCATTATCTCTTGACTTTTCACCCACATCTATGGCAGACATTCTCAGAGGTTGTGAAGTCTGTGGGCAGCTAGGCAAGTGGGGTTTTTGCATGTGCAAGGGTGACACACCTCGCGCCAAAAACAAGACTGCCACACACGTGGCCAGGCAGTCCCCGGGCAGCCTTAAGTAAGCTGCCCGGGCGGAAGTGTGGGCTGGCCGGAAGCAGTGAGGGGGCAGGGAGGAGCCAGCCCCCTCATTGGCTGGCCGGCATGGAATGGCGGGAAGCCTTCCCGCCACCCCAGGGGCTTCTGGGGAGAATAAGCTCCCTTAGGCAAACAAGATGGCACAAGGGCCCACTGCCCCGCAACTAGCTTGGCCGGTGGAATGTCCAGGGTGGGAGAAAGAACTCTTGTCTGTTGGAGGCAAGTATGAATGTTGCAATTGGCCACCTTGATTGGCATTGAATGGCCTTGCAGGTTATTAAATTGATGGGGTTTCCATAAGTCAACAGGTGATTTGAAGGCACACGCACAACACACACTTCTTAGCCAAAACCAAACCCATGGAACCATAGCAATTAAAGCAGAATCATAATGCTATTATTGTGAAGTTCAAATCGGCCTCTTCTGCTTACAACTACATTTTGTTGGAATGTCCTTAATTTCCGAAATTTGCAATAGTACACAATAGCCTTTTCAAAATTTACCTGATCATTATAAAGTCTGGCTACCTCAGCTGAGTTTCTGTACACATCCAGCTGAATTGCTATGCCAAAGCCCAATTCTTTTGCGCTTGGATCTTTTCTATCCTCTCCATCAGAATCTCATGGCCTTTTCTCCCCTAGCGAATTATTTTTCCACTTACAGATTATTTCCATTTCAATGTTCTGTTTCACACAGCTGTGAGCCAACTATAATTTGCCATGGCTGCAGTCATCCCGCCATACATAAAGGAGCATGCAGCTCATCGAACAAAAGCTCACTGGAGGAACTGCTGGAGCCTTTTAAGCAATATCATGGCTATGAAAAACTAATCTACCTCCTTCCTTCAACAGCTGCAGACTAAATAGGCTAACTTTACCCCCTTCACTTTACAGTAGCAGGATGCTATTATACCAACATTTCAATAGCCCCTATTAGAGGCCTCACCAAGATTAAAGTTTATGGCACAAATACTTTGATATCTACTCACATGCACCTGTCAACAAAGCACAATAGCATTGTGTCCTTTAAAGTTCTGAAATACATAAAGCTTCTGACTGCTTACTCTCCTCTGCAGCAGTCTTAAGCAGATTGCCCCAGCAACTTCCATGCCAGGCACAATCAGGAGATCCAATGCTTGCAAGACAGTGAATTCATTCTGGGTTTAAGCCTGAACTTCAAAGGATCTATCTAAAGGAGCTACCTAAACCTAAGAATTGTGGGAGTTTTCTTGGTTTTTTTAAAGGTAAAATTTCTAAGCACTACAGGAAAGAAGGGGAAGAAATGCATAGATGTTTAAAATAAGCTGATTATCTCATGTTCTAGATAAATCATGTCCTTGTTCATAACTGAAAGATATTTTTTTAATGTCCCCATGGAGAGAAATGAGAAGCTAGTGAAATCAGTGAGAGGAAAAAGCCAAAAAGGATTCAGCAAAGGGAAGAGTTCCTATTCTTTCTAACTTGAATCATATTTTATACAACAAAGACAAAACTTTATCCATGTTTCATCTACAATTGTGCCATGGGCCTTACCTAGTAGTCATGTCTGTGCCTTCAATGTAGTTGCACATAGGAGAGGACAAGCCAAAAGGATGGCACGACTACAGGGAGACCAACACTGTCATTGTCATTAAACCTGAACTGCTCTTTGGATGTGGAACCGCCTCCCTAGGAGCCCCTTATACATCAAGTTCCATACAGGGCCGGATCTAGGTAATTTTAAATGGTAAGCGAACAGTATTTTGGCGCCCCCCCCCCCCCACCAATCACACACACATATATATGTTGGGGGGGGGAGGCATAGACAAATTTTGGCCCTCCAGGTATTTTGGACTTCCTACTGGCTGTTTGGAATTGTGGGAGGTGAAGTCCAAAACACACAGAGGGCCAAAGTTCGGCCATGCCATATGTATATATATACACACACACCTTCCTTCTCACCCTTTCCCCTGCCCTCTTACTATTCTCTTTGTGTGTGTGTGTGTGTGTGTGTGTCTATATCTGTATCTATTCACCTTCCTTCCTTCTCAGGGCGTTTCCACACAGCCCTTTACCCCAGAATGTCAAGGCAGGAAACCCCACAATGTCTGCTTTGAACTGGGTTATCTGAGTCCACACTGCCATATATCCCAGTTCAAAGCAGATAATGTGAGATCTCCTGCCTTGATGATCTGGGGGCCCTTCCACACAGCCCTATATCCCAGAATATCACGGCAGGAGATCTCACAATATCTGCTTTGAACTGGGTTATCTGAGTCCATACTATCATTATTTAAACTAAATATTGAAGTGACACACCACCCAAATTATGCTTGGTTTTTTGGCGAATTTTGACACACCATGCTCAAAAGGTTGCCCATCGCTCATCTAGTCCATGGACCTTCTGCCTTCATACAACAAAAAATCACAATCAAAGCACCCCAGACAGATGGCCACCCAGCCTCTGTTTAAAAGCCTCCAAAGAAGGAGCTTCTACTACACTCTGAGGCAGAGAGTTCCACTGCTGAACAGTTCTCATAGTCAGGAAGTTCTTCCTAATGTTCAAGGGGAATCTCCTTTGTTGTAGTTTGAAACCATTGTTCTGCGTCCTAGTCTCCAGGGCAGCAGAAAACAAGCTTGCTCCCCCTCCCTATTACTTACTCTCACATATTTATACATGGCTCTCATGTCTCCTCATATCCTTATCTTCTTCAGGCAAAACATGCCCAGCTCTTTAAGCCGCTCCTCATAGGGCTTGTTCTATAGGGCTATCATGTCTCCTCTCAGTCTTCAGTCTGCAGTGATGTTCTTTTGACCCACCCTCCTACACAGACATGCTTCCCTGTGATGTGCGCCCTCTCTCTCTCTCTAAATATAAATATAAATGTAAATGTAATGTTCATTTGTGGGATTAACATAACTCAAAAACCACGGGACAAATTGCTGCCAAATTTGGCCACAAAACATACTAATACTAACCCAAGGAGGGACCATCGGTCAAAAAAATTGATTTTGTCATTTGGGAGTTGTAGTTTCTGGGATTTATAGTTAACACACAATCAAAGACAACCATCACTCAAACCAAGGCTGAACTCTTGCAACAATTGAATTGAACCAAACTTGGCATATTATTATTATTATTTATTATTATTAATTCGACTTAGTAGACTGCTCTCTCCGGAGCTCAGAACTCCCATGACCAACATAAAATATTGAAAGGGTTTGCTTGGGAATTGACCTTTGAATTTGGAAGTTGTAGTTCACCTACACCCAGAGATCACTGTGGACTGAAATAATGTTGGATCAGGACCAAACTTGGCATGGATACTCAATATGCCCAAATGTGAACACAGATGGAGTTTGGGGAAAATAGACCTTGACATTTGGGAGTTACAGTTTCTGGGATTTATAGTTAACACACAATCAAAGAGCATCCTGAACTCTTGCAAACTTGGCATATTGAACTCCATGACCAACAGAAAGTACTGAAAGAGTTTGCTGGGTTTGGAAGTTGTAGTTCACCTACACCCAGAGAGCACTGTGGACTCATATAATGATGGGTGGGCCTCTTCCGACCCTCCCTCCGCTCACCTCAGCCTCCTCCTCCTTCCCCCCGCAAGCAATAGCATCCGTTGGCCCTCTAGGAGGGGTGGGGGTGGGTTTGGTTACCTTAGAGAAGGCGGAAGTGGTGTGAGACTGAGGTGGGGCTTGGTGTTGATTGGCATTCCTGCCATATGAGTGCTGCCTGGAGGGCGGGGCCAGTGCCTGGGCTTCTGAAGGAGGGCAGCCCAAGAAAGGAGCTTTCCCTTTCCCCTCCTCCGTGATGTTTTGGGAGAGAGCCCGAGCAAGCGAGTGGAAGGCAGAAGAGGAGAGAGAGGGGAAAGTGCACGAGGCAGAAGGGAGGGGGAAAGAGCAGTGCGAGGGGAAGAGGATGAGTGCATGGGAGGAGGGAGCCACCAAGTCAGGGTTTATCGGACCGCAGCCTCCCTCTCCTCCTCCCTCGCCCCACGTGCATTGGCGGCAGCAGTAGCAGCAGCGCCGGCAACAGAGGGAGGAGACACGCGGGGGGCAAGGGCCCTGCATGTGCTGCACCTGGTGGCTGCAGCCAAATGCGCCCTTCGCCATGGCCAGATACGCCCTTCGCCATGGCCAGATGTGTGACGCCCTGAGGCAGCCGCCTCCCTTGGCCTCCATTAAGATCCGCCTCTGGTTCCATAGGATCCATAACTTGCTGTTGCTAATTGTCATCAAGTCAGAGAGGAGCCACGGTGGCACAATGGGTTAAATCCTTGCGCTGGCTGAATTACCGATCTGAAGTCCTGAAGGTCGGCAGTTCAAATCTGCAAGATGGGGTAGCTCCATCTGTCAGTCCCAGCTTCCTATGCAGGGACATGAGAGAAGCCTCCCATAGGATGGTAACACATCCGAGTGTCCCCTGGGCAATGTCCTTGCAGACTGCCAATTCTCTCACACCAGAAGTGACTTGCCACTTCTGACACGATAAAAAAGCAAGTCAGATTCAACTTATGGTAATGGGATGAATGAGGGACTTCCAAGACACCCTTTCATTAACACATCTGTTAAGATCTTGCAAACTCAGTGCCTTGGGTTCCTTAACTACGTCTATCCAGCTGTGATGTGATCCTTATTCCCTGCTTTCCACTTTGCTACTAAATCATCTCAACATATGACATGACCAAAGTGTAATAATCTCAGTTGAATCATCTTAATTTTTAGGGGAGAGTTTGGGGTTGCTTTTATCTAGGACCCATTTCTAGGTCCTTTTAGCCATCCAGGCAATCCACAGAGCTCGTCTCCAGCATGTAACCTCAATCACAAAAGTTATTAATGTGAGGAATGCATAAGCCAGGAGAGGCTGCAGCAATTTGCTTTTGCCTAAACCTACTGGGAAGGATTGGGTTCTGCCTCCTCCTTCCCCTCTTCTAAATTAATTGACTACTTCATCAGACTAGAGCACTGATTCTCAAAGTGGGCGGTACTGCCGCCTGGTGGGCGGTGAGGCAATCCAAGGGGGTGGTGGGAGGCTCAGGGGAATTTGGGGGACGGTGAGCCCCTTTAAGGGGGCGGTGAACAATTGGCCATTTAGGAGGGTTCGCACGACCCTCTTCTTTGGCCCCGACCCTTCGCTTTGACAGGCATATTAGATATTTAGATTAAAATTTGTAAGAGTAGCAAAATTATTTATGAAGTAGCAACAAAAATATGGTTGGGGGTTACCACAACATGAGGAACCTTATTTAAGGGTCATGGCATTAGAAAGGTTGAGGACCACTGCATTAATACATATATCTTTCTGTGTAATTTCTATTAAATAAATAATAATAATTTCTAGGGGGCGGTGAGTAAATTTTTTTCTGGAAAGGGGGCGGTAGGCCAAAAATGTTTGGGAACCACTGCACTAGAGAATGAATCAAGTTTAAATCCGGTTTCTGCCTCCTGCAGAATTCTGGGGTTTGTAGTTTAGTGAGTCTGTTAAAGGCTCATCCCTAAAATACAAAGCCAGGAGGCAGCAATTGGATTCAAAGTGGATTCGTTCTCTAGTGTGATGAAGTCCTGAGTTAACGGCAGTTTCCTAAGTCGCTCCTGACACGGAAAAAAAATTGAACTCAGCAGCAATGGAAATAAGTTGGGGACAAAGGAGGAAACTGAGAGTGAAAGAGAGAAATAGGTTGAAAAAGTGGGTTGACAGAGGAATGGGCAAGTTCTATGCCAAAGATGCATTGCATGGAATACTCTGAGTTCATGTGGAACTGATACAAACTGAGTGTTTAGTTTATCAACTGCTAGCGTAAATAACTCTTCAGGCCATAGAAGGATTAAGGATACTATTAGATCCTGTTTCAGATAAACATTTCTGTAGCAGTTGATAACCAATGGCTGCAAACCAACCCATAAAGTATATTTACTTATAGCAGCTTGAAAAATGTAAGAGCAAGCACCTGTTGTCTGGATAAAAGGTTGTAATCCTAACGACCTAGTTTAATTCTGCGCCTCCTCCCCTAGCTGCTAGGGCTCCGCATGTCTGCAGCATCTATGTAAAAAGATATCCTTTGATCTGAGTGTTGTTAATCCTTTTGACTAATGCTGAAGTACTCTGTGGAAGAAGATGTTGCAATTGCTCAGTATGAAATCTAATCAGAGACAGCAGATTGTAAGGTTATGGCAACCAAAAAGGAAATGTAGTCCGCGCCTGAGGATGAGCTGTTGAAGTCAACCACAGAGTCAAAACAGATGATATTGGCTGGGAAGAAAACAAAACACTTGGAGGAATGAGCTATTGCACACACACACACACACACACACACACACACACTCCACTTCCCTGCTCCAATTTCCCAACTTTATCCCCATAGCGAGGAATTTCAGCAGCCTATCTCTAGCTGCAATATTTGACTAGAAGTCATTTCTTTTCCAGGTGACATTTTGCTATAATTACATGGTTCTTTAGTCATATTGAAGATAATAATCAGTGTGACCTTCAAGAAGCTTATATAGAAAGGGCTTTATAGGAAATAGAATAATAGAATTTCAAGCTTTCCACTATTTTGGGTACGGAAGTCAAAATGAGAAGATATGCTATATATTGTTGTAAATTGTAGAAAGCAGGAGTGTAGTGAGAAGTTTGGGAACTGATTTCTCCACATTTATTCCTCCAAATGAAATCTCCCTTCAAATTCCATACTCTCCAGATTTGGCAGGAACAATTCCAATTAATTTACTTTCCTACTTTTTCAGTCCTAGGCCTTTCCCACATTGTGCTCACCTTATTTTAATGGCTGCATCATGAGTTCAAAATGGAAAACTAGTTTGCAGTGAATTAACCCAGCAAGAGGAGAGGAGGAGGTGATACCTTGTGCTTCCCAAAAGGCTCAGGCAAAGGAAACTGTTGCAGCCTATTCTAGTTTGTGTGTTCATCCTCATTAATAACTTTACAATTTTGCCCACAGTCACATGCATCCGGGTTTCATTATGATCATGACATAGTTTAGTATATTTTAGAATGTCCCACTTAGGTTTTTAAAAAACCATTTAAACATCTTTCCTTGTCTAAGAAAACCCTTTGTATTTTTTATTATTTGCATACTTATAATGAGATGTTTTGGAGATGGGACCCATGTCCAAACATAAAATTAATGTATGTTTTGTGTAGATCTTATAAACATAATGATCTGAAGGTAATTTTATTTAATATATTTTAATAATTTTCTTCATGAAACAATGTTTGTGTACATTGGATTATCAGGAAGCAATGATGTCCATGTGGACAATATCAGCTTTTGGATTATTCTGGGATTCCAGAAAAGGGATGGTATTTGTGGAGCTCCCGGTGGCGCAGTGGGTTACACCCTTGTGCTGGCAGGATGGCTAACCAATAGGTTGGTGGTTTGAATCCAGGAGGTGGGGTGAATTCCCGTCTGAGCTCTAACTACCCATGCGGGGACATGAGAGGAACCTCCCACAGGATGGTAAAACATCAAACATCTGGGCATCCCCTGGGCAATGTCCTTGCAAACGGCCAATTCTCTCACACATTTTGGTGCAGTTTGGAGGAGGATGGACCATGGGGCTATAGTTCAATGTGAACCCAGTCAACATTGGATCTAGACTAAACTTGAAGCAATGCCTTTCTCTAATAACCCAGGCAGTGCCGGGTCCCCAAGCTACTGTGTGTGTGTGTGTGTAGAGAGAGAGAGAGAGAGAGAGAGAGAGAGAGAGAGAGAGAGAGAGCAGGAGGCTTGGGGAGGAATTTAACCCTTTCCTCTGTGACTGCATTTTTGATGAAAATACTTCTTTGGAAGGCACAATTTACTAGGATGGAATCCTTCATTGGTGCCAATTACACAAACACACACACACACACACTTGACATTTTTTACTTTCTGAAATTCTTTACACATCAGTGGAGGAGGAAGGGGATGTTGTATCTCTATGGCAACAATGAACAGCATATCCCTGTCAATGCAAAATTATACTATTCTAACTTAACAATAACTTTTAGCATAATCACCTTGCGCCGAAGCTGAGATCTCTGATTGCAAGACGAAATAAGGGGAGAAGTCTATTCAACTTCATGGCAATAATCCAATTATGTAAAGAGTTGATGTTTGCTGCCTTAAACATTTTATGCCTGTGGGCATAAAAGTCCAAATCCTTTCACAAATGTTATTTTGCTATTCAGAGTTGTTAATGACAGCAGGAGAGAGGAAATTATCCCCAACCTCTTAATCTTTAAAGTGTGCATATTTATTCCTGCTACATCTCAGGCACAAGGCATTGCATGTTCCTTTACACTCATTTTGGAATAACAAAGACATTGTTTTGAGATCCTGATTAGAAATACTACAAGCCGTCCCCAAGTTACAAATATCTGATTTACAAATGACTCATGGTTAAGAATGTGATTGAGACCACAGGAAGTGATAGAAATCTACTTCTAGGAAGGGAAATTCACTTCTGGAAGAGTTATCATGGAGAAAAGGTTTCTCAACTGAAGCTTTATCACCAGCTCTTGTTTCCACAACAAGCCAAATTTTTCAAAATCCAAATATCACAGGGACAGAAAGTGAGGTGAAATTTTCTGAACAGGAGCACAAACAGCACAACAAACCCTTCCCTATGATATCCAAAGCTAAATAATATGTAGTTTTGGCTGGATCTGCACTTTAAAAATGTACCTGTTCTGACTTATTCAACTTAATTACAAACCTACAGAACCTATCTTGTTTGTAATCCTCCTCAGGATTGCCTGTACAGATCAGGAAGCAATGTTTGCTGATCCCTGTTGGATTAGTAGCAAATGGCTGAGGGTTTCTCCATCTTTCATTTCTCAAAGAATAACAACAACTAAAAAGCTTTTCAACATACCTATCCTAAATTAGGTTGCTGCTTAAAAATGTGGAAAGTGGAAGAGATGCAAATAAGGCAGGGGTTCCTTGACGGTAAATTACAGGAAAACAAAACATATTTCACAGGATAGAAATTATCATGCAAGTTCAGTGAACAAATGATATGACTCCTCTTGAGACGAAGAGAAGTTAGAGTCTGTATTCATTTACTATAGCAGTTGTTTTTCTCCTCCTCTGATGCAAATTGCTTCCTTTGAGAGCCAGATTGTAAAATGAAACAAACACTGGTTGGAAAAGACATCAAATGATAGCGGAACCGGTAGTTTGAGATATCAGAGAACTAGGGCCTTATCTCTCTCTCTCTCTCTCTCTCTCTCTCTCTCTCTCTCTCACACACACACACACACACACACACACACACTGTTTCATCAGCAAACGTGGTGAAACAGAAGGCGTGGTGACACTTCCCCCATTGCCCATCCAGGGCAGAAGTGTGCTGACTCCATTGGAGCCAGCACAACATGGGAGCTTTCCTGTGTTGACCAGGAAGTGTCCTATAATGCTTCCACGCCGGTTGTGAGCAGGGCCTCTGCCAGAAGTTGAGGGACAATGTGTGATGAGCTGCATGCCCACCCATCCCTCAGCTGGCTGGCAAGCATCCTAGGATGCTTAAATTGGTATGTGGGATAAGGTCCTCAGGCTTGCAAGGGTATGGGAGCATTGGCCATTCTGTAAAACCTACCCACCAAATCTACCCATCTCCTCTGATGGGTCCAGCCATGCTCAGTTCCAGTAGAGTTGGTGTGAGGGGAGTGTCATACCATCCAAATTACATTTCATAGTTACAGACTGATTTTAAAAAACACCCACAGCCACACCTACACAAAAATCTGGGGCCAGGCTGGAACAGAAAAGCTCTTAACTGGCTCAGATGTTGAGGAGCTGTTCAGAGGCTCTGCCCTAAACTTGCAACTGTAGCAGGGGATGGAGTCCAGATGAACTGAAACTGGTAGTTCAGTGAACTCAAACTGATTTGGTCGGGTTGGACTGTCACCCTTACCTCTGGCATCTGGCTGGAGAGCTCTTGGCACTGCCAATGACTTTGGTACCTTTGCAACCAAGAAGAAGGGGGGATTAACTAAACATGGAATAAAGGAGATGGTAGCACTGATCCATGTGGACAGTCGACAAGTTCGCTTTCGAGCTGGTCTGCTGTCAAAGCTCAACCTGGAACTCTGGAGCATTCTCTGACTTTGTTTAATGTGTGGTTCAATCAGATTTATTCCTCGGTAAGGACTGGAAATCCTTTTAGAGTAAAAGGATAGTGTAGTCCAGCCCTGAACCTCTATATATTCCCTCTCATGCTGTTCATTACCCTACCCAAACATGTGCCCTATGCATACAGGGTACATGGTGTGCGTGTGCTGGTGATATAACATCACTTTGTTGATAGTTTTATGGGCAATTAACCTTTGCAAAGTGGTATGTTAAGTGCTTCATTTACTATGGTCTTGTCTTGCCATACAGGAGCTTTGCTTACTTGCTTCAAAGGCACAGAGTTATCATCAGAGGATGAAAAAGTTATGTGTTGGGATATCTATAATTCCAAGCCTCCATAGATGAAGGCTGTATTCCCGTTAAAAAGCATCTCTTCAGGCAATGGTTGCTACAGCAGCTGTATAGTAAGATAGAAGGAGGAAACCACAACAAAAAAAGCCCACAATATGGTTCCGATATGTAGATGACACTTTCACCATTTGGAGCCATGGAGAAGAAGAACTAAACAGGTTCCTGGACCATTTTAACAGCATCCACCCAAACATCCAATTCACCATGGAAAAAGAAAATGAAGGAAAGCTGCCTTTTCTAGATGCCCTAGTCATCTGCAAACCAGATCAACAATTGGGTCACACAGTTTACATAGAACCTACACACACAGGTAGATACCTACATAAAAACTCCAACCATCACCCTAGTCAAAAAAGAAGCACCATTAAATCCTTGGCAGACCATGCAAAAAGAATATGTGAGCCACACCTCCTCCAAGATGAACTTTACAAACCAATGGATACTCCACCGTAGACATCAGAAGATCTGCAAGACCAAGAACAAGCCACGAGAGTAAAGACAAAGATCCACCCTGAGGAAAAGTGTTTTTGCCATACATCAAGGGAACCACTGACTGCATAGGGAAGCTGATGAGGAAACACAGCTTCCAAACTATATACAGACTCACTAAGAAAATCCAACAAATGCTACGTTCAACAAAGGACCAAAGAGATCCTCTCACCTCTGCAGCAGACTACCGTATACCATAGGGACCACCAAACACAGCACTGCCCAAACACGAATCGAGGAACATGAAAGGCAGTGCAGGCTAAATCAACCAGAGAAGTCACCCATAGCAAAGCACCTGATGAACCAACCTGGACACAGCATATTATTTGAGAACACAGAAATGCTGGACCACTCTCACAACCACCATGTCAGGCTACACAGAGAAGCCATTGAAATCCACAAGCCTGTGGACAATTTCAACAGAAAGGGAGAAACCATGAAAATGAACAAAATCTGGCTACCAGTATTTTTAAAAAACCTCTAAAATTATAACAGCACAACAACACCCCAACACAAGTTAACTCCAAAGAAGAAACTATCAGGGACAGCTAATCACCTCTCAACAAAGGATTTCCCCAGGCACTAACAAGTCACACCAAAAAAACTGCCAGGCCATCAAATGCTAATCAAGGTGGCCAGTTGAAACATTCACACCTAGCTCCAACACAAGAGTTCTTTCTCCCACCAGATATATAAACCCAATTTTCCTAATTCCAACAGACCTCACAACCTCTGAGGATGCTTGCCATAGATGCAAGTGAAACATCAGAAGAGAATGCCTCTAGGAATGGCCATATAGCCCAAAAAAACCTACAACGATGCAGTAGATGGAGGAGGTTTGGAAAGGCATTATTGTTCATTACAGTTTTAATTATCAAGTGGCTACTCAGCTTGGAGCTTTGTTTAAAATATCAAAAGTGGCTGCTCATTGTTTACCATCCTTCAATCAACTGACACTCGTTGCAATGAACTTTAAAGAAAAGATAGATGGGAATTAGATTTATCATCAAAACATGAGAGAACATAGTGAGCATGCATTAGAGCAGTAAAATAGCCCCCTAATGGTGAGCACCTTCTAATAAACAAGAGCGAGACTCACCATAAAGCAGACCTGTACAACATGTGGACCATCAAGCAAAGTGCAGCTCATCAATCAGGAATAGTGGCAGTAGCCCATCAGGAACCAGAGAAAACAGAAGGGGAGAGTGCAGGTGAATGGATGCATGGTAGTAAGACATACACTTCAGTATTTCACAAATGAAAAGCAGGATACCTGAGGCCAACCTACATCAGAGAATGGTCAGGATGACTAAAATTATTAATGGGTATGAAGTTAGGGGAACCCTAGGAAGGATACCTTTGCTGACATCTGTAGAAAGAAGGGGAATGCAGAGAAAAGGGGATGGCAGCACTGGCCTGTGTGGGAAGTAGACCAGTATGAATTAGAACTGATCCAACTATCCAATTTCAAGGTGTTGGGCTACTCCAGAGTTTTGGTATAATTCGAGTGCATTTCCTGACGAGTCAATTTTTAACTAGGAATTTTAAACTCATGCCTTGTGTTTACTGTATTTTAATCTTTTTTCTGTGCATTTTAATATATATCTAATATATTATATATAAGGCCCCTTGGTGGCACAGCTAGTTAAACCACTGAGCTGCTGAATTTGCTGGCCGAAAGGTTAGTGGTTTGAATCCAGGGAGCGGGGTGAGCTCCTGCTGTTAGCCCCAGCTCCTGCCAACCTAACAGTTCGAAAACATGTAAATGTGAGTAGATCAACAGGTACTGCTTCTGCAGGACGGTAACGGTGCTCCATGCAGTCATGCTGCCCACATGACCTTGGAGGTTTCTATGGACAACGCCGGCTCTTGGGCTTAGAAATTGAGATGATCACCAGCACCCAAAGTTGTACATGATTGGACTTAATGTCAGGGGAACCCTTTACACACACACACACACACACACACACACACACACATATATATATATATAATATGTAATAATAATAATAAATTTATTCTTATACCTCACCATCTCACTGAAGGGACTTGGGGTGGCTTACATATGAGACAAAAAGTCCACAAGACATAAAAGCAAAACAATCCATTAAAACAAAAGCACAATTAAAGTAAGAGCATTGTAAAATACAACAATCCAGATAAAACACAATTAAACATCACAGTATAAAATAGCAGCATTGAAGCTAGACAATGTTCAACAAAAAAACAATGACCAAAATTACTAAAATGGTTGTGACCAGGCTGTAAAAAGATCAGGTATGGGATAGTGCAAAGCAGCATACCATATGGCTGGGGAATTGAGGAAGTGAAGAACAAAGTATTATCTGACAACCTAGGGACTGAGTATTTCTAACTAGTGACTAATCGATCTCAAATGCTTGCTGGAACATCCAGATTTTCAGGTCCCTACAAAAGGAGGACAGACTGGGGGCTTGCCAAATCTCCCTGGGGAGGGTGTTCCCAATTCAAGGGCCCACCACCAAGAAGGACATCTCCCTCATCTCCACCAACTGTGCTTGTGACAGTGGTGGGAGCAAGAGCAGGGCCTCCCTGGCAGAGTCCGCTCTGGTTCATAAGGGAAGGTGCCATCACGAAAATAGGTGGGGCCTGAATCAAAGGCGAAGACGGTCTCTCAATCCACAGAAAGTGCATTGCAATAATCCAATATGGATGTAAGTAAGGCATGGATCACCGTGGCCAAGTCAGGCTTCTCGAGGTACGGTCACAGCTGGAGCACAAGCTTTAACTGTGTGAACCCCCCCCCGGCCACCACCAACACCTGAGTATCAAGCATCAGTGCTGAATCCAGGAGGACCCCCAGACTGTGGACCTCTGTCCTCAGGGGGAATGTAACCCTGTCAAGCACTGGCTGCCAGCATATACCTAATCAACCTCGCAACTGTATGTCTTTTCAATTGTGTTTTATGATTACGTGTTTTTAACTGTATTGTGCCCTAACTCAAAGAGAGGCAGGATTATTATTATTATTATTATTATTATAACAAAGACATTATGGAACCAAGCTTTTGACTATCAAATTAATGCAGTGCAAAAAGCAAATATAGAATATGTGTAATCGACATTTGGAATGACCCGGTCTACGTACTTGGATCACGCGATTTTTATGTTTTTATTAGGTAATTTAATTCTTATATTTCGTGTTTTAAATGCCCTTTTATCTTATCTTATGGTGAATTGTCCTATTGATTTTATGTCTAGTTATACTGCAAGCCAGTAGGTTGAGGGTGAATCCGGCTAAGACGGAGATCCTGTGGCTGGGTTGTCCGGGCACGGGAGAGATCCAGCTCCCAACCCTGGACGGGGCAACGCTTCACCCGTCACCATCCGTCAAAAGCTTGGGAGTCGTGGTCCTCTTCCCCCCGACTTGCTACCTTCTGAGACACGAACCTCCCTCTCTAGACCCCGCGAAAATACCCCTCAATTGAAGATTGAAGATAATTAAGACAATTAAAGATAGAGGGGCCAGCGGGTAGAGGCCAGCGGGTAGAGGCCACCGCGTGGGTTGAGAAGACACGTCCTTGAAAACGCGCAGCAGGCGAATACCGCAAGACTTACGGGACGAGAGTCGGAAGTGGGGAACCCCAGTATCGCATCAGGAGTTCCCGCGAGAGGGTAAAACCAAAAAGACTCCGTGAGACCCGGATGAGAGGAAACAAGAATTAAAAACAAATAAATTAAAAATACACGGAGACACTGCAGAGACGCGAGGAAGCGAGAGGAGCCAGCGAGCCTGATTGGGAGAAACCAGAAGCCGACTGTTGGAAGCCGGAAGCTGGATGTAGGGGCGACCCGCGAGACCTGCAGGACTCAATAAGAAGAAGGAAACATCCACACCTTCAGAGGAGTAGTTCCCCACAATCCAGGCGGGTAAGACACCGCCAGCTGCACCTTCAGCTTCACGGGAGGAACTAAGGCCTTACCAATTTGATTCCCATTTGATGGTCATACCAAGAAATATTGAGATATGCATGCCATGAGGACGAGAGGGAACCAGGTGGCCAGAGGAGTAATACGGAGAGAGTCTCTCCCCTAGGACCTGAGTTTCAGAGATACGCTTCTCCAAGAGATTCGGAACTTAGCACAACAACAGAGTAGACAACATCAGGAGTTACAAATGGAGATTAAAGGCATGAAGAAAGATATGAAGGAAGAATTCAAAGTATTGAAAGAAGATATGGAAAGGATGAAGAGCGACAACCAGCTATTATACAAAGCACAAGCAAAGCTGGAAACCAAAATGGAAAAAGTGGACGCTACAACCCAAAGACTCCAAGACCAGGTAGAACTATTGGAAAATAAAGCACTGGAATTCCAATTAAGAATTAGAAATCTAGCGGAGTCTAGAGAAGAGGACATTAGACAAATAATAATTGGAATCATTGGAGAACTGACAGAAATGGACGAAGCAATGCTGAACACAGAGGTAGATAGAGTGTACCGACTGAGAACGGAATATGCAAAGAAGCATAACACACCAAAAGACACAATTGTGACACTCACAAGAAAAAGCCTGAGAGATACCATCCTCCAAAAAAGCGCACAAAGACCGGTTTTCTTTAAAGATAAAAGAGTGGTGTTCATGAAAGAAGTGTCCCGACAAACACTGAGCAGAAGAAGGAAGTACAGCTTCCTGACAGATATACTGAAAAAGAAAAAGATCCGCTTTAGGTGGGAGAAATTGGAAGGACTTACTGTCACTTTCAAAGAAACCAAATATTGGCTGAGCTCAGTCGATAAAGCAAGAGCCTTTCACTACAAGTACTTCGGTAATGACGAGAGGGGGAGCCATACCCAAAGAGAACCAAACCGATCAAACCGACCAAACCAGGAAAGAAAATCCTGGGGAGAAAGAGACAAAGAGGAAGACGGGGAGGACGGAGAGATAGGAGAAGAGGAGGAGGAGGAAGAGGAAAACGCATTGGAGGAAATCGACCCCCCGGCTCTGCAGATGCAAAGGAACCTAAAAAGGCTCCGAAAGTTCTCCCCCGAGAACTACCAATTAGTGGAGTTAAAGGACAGTACCCAAGGAGACACGATGGAGGCAGACCTTCAAGATGACGTCGCTCAGGATCTTTTCAAATAACATCAATGGATGGAATTCCCCATCCAAAAGGAGACGAACGGTAGAATATCTAAAAGGAAAAGACTATGATGTGACAGCCCTTCAAGAAATACATATATCCAGCCGCCATGTGAGACTATTGGAACAACCTAAACTTGGGAAAGTGTATTACTCTGTTGGAGAGGGGAAAAAGAGGGGTGTAGCCACCTATGTTAAACACAATGTGACATCCAACCTGGCTTTTAAAGACATGGAGGGAAGATATTTGGGGATTTTTGTTGAAATAAATGACTTAACTATATTGATATGCAATGTCTATTGTCCAAATGGCCCAAAACTTAGATTTATAAGAGAGCTAAAAAACCAAATCAAAAATCAACAATATGACGAACTAATTGTCATTGGCGACTTCAATGGAGTAGTCAACATCGAGCTAGATAAAACACATGCAAAAACTAAAAAGGGCAAAACGAACAAGAGTAGCCAGCTCCCCCAAAAATTTCTTCAAGAACTAGGAAACCTCAACTTAATAGACGTGTGGCGACATCACAAGGGAGAGGAAAGGGATTACACACACCTCTCAGCGAGACACAAGACGTGGGCACGCCTAGATATGGCCTGGATCTCGAAAACAATGTTAACCAGAGTGAACAGAATAGAGATATTAACCAACCTACTATCAGATCACAATGCACTGGAGCTAAGCTTTAAAGGCAGGAAAAAAGAATTTAGATGGAGATTGAAGGACAATTTGTTGAAAAAAGAAAGTGATATTAACTGGATAAGAACACAACTAAATGAATACTGGGAGATTAATCAGGGAGAGGAAACAAGTAGGATAAATCAATGGGAGGCGATGAAGGCGGTCCTACGAGGAAACTTAATCCAACTAAATAGTAGAAAGACTAAACAACGCAAAAAGAAAGAGGAAGAAATTATAAAAGAGCTGACAATTAAAGAAGAGATGGCCAAACAAAAACCAGGCAATAAAAAAACTCTTAGAGAAGTAGACATGCTGAAAAAACAACTTCAATTACTCCAAACAGAAAATCTGGAGAGGCAGCTAAAATATATAAAAGCTACTTACTACCAGAATGCAAATAAGATAGGAAGATGGCTCTCCAAAAAGTTAAAAGATAAAAAAAGCACAAAACCATATAACCAAGATAAAAAGTAACGGTAAAACCGTTACTAAAGAGGAGAAAATAGAGGAAGTTTTTATTAAATTCTACCACGATCTCTATAAGAGAGAAAATGTACCAAAAGAATCAATAGTCGAATATATCTCCAAGCTAAAAATCCCAAAAATTACAGAGAAACAAAGAGAGCTATTGAATGATCCTATCACCATGGCGGAAATTGACAAAAGCATTGGTACCCAAAAGATTAATAAAGCCCCAGGCCCAGATGGCTTTACAGCCATCTTCTATAAAACATACAAAGCAGAATTAGCACCCCGACTATTGGAAATATTTAATGGAGTAAGAGATGGAAAGGGAATACCACCAACGTGGGAAATGGCTAACATCACCCTGATATATAAAGAAAAGGGGGAAAAAGATAACCCAAAAAACTATAGGCCGATCTCATTACTCAACACAGATTACAAGATCTTTACTACAATCATGGCGGAGAGAATGAAAACCTTCCTGAAAGACTGGACATCACCAGACCAGAAAGGTTTCCTCCCGGGAAGACAGCTTAAAGAAAACACTAGGGCCCTAATTGACATAATAGAATATTATGGATGCCATAACGAAAAAAAGGCGGCGCTACTGTTTATCGATGCCGAGAAGGCATTTGATAAAATTAGTTGGGAATATATCAAATGCCTTACAAAAGAGCTAGATATGGGATTCTCCTTCCAGAAAGTAGTGGCAACGTTATACCATAAGCAAGCAGCAACAACTATAATAAATGGACAGGCGAGTAAGAAATCATTTCAAATAAACCGTGGAGTAAGACAGGGTTGCCCCCTCTCCCCACTCCTCTTCATATTAGTAATAGAAACATTAGTGAGGGATATAAATACTGACAAAGAACTAAAAGGCACACAAATTTTAAAAGAAAGTATCAAGCTACGGGTGTATGCTGATGACATGGTGTGCATTATTGAGGACCCACTAAAAAATATAGCAAAATGGATGAACAAATTCGAGGAGTTCGGGGCAAGGGCTGGCTTTAAAATTAATACAGAAAAGACAAAATTCTTAACGAAAAACCTGGATAAAAAAGAAAAAAACCAATTACAATTGCTAACGAGTATCGAGATTGCAAATAAAGTTAAATACTTAGGAGTCACCCTAACCCCAAACAATACACAGCTGCTAAGAAATAATTATGAACAACTATGGAAGGAAATAGCAAAAGACCTGGAAACTTGGAAATACAAAGATATCTCCTTATTGGAAAGAGTAGCTACGATAAAAATGTCAGTACTCCCAAGACTCCTCTTTCTCTTCCAAACGGTTCCAATCATCAGAAATGAGGTTTTGTTTAAAAAATGGGACATAGACATAAGAAGGTTCATCTGGAAAAACAAAAAACCAAGAATAAGTCAAAAACAGATGTCGGATGAGAGGAGAGGAGGAGGCTTGGGACTACCTGACATTAGATGCTACTACGAGGCGTGTAATCTGGCGGCGATCAAGGATTGGGCATTCCCTCAAAATTCTCAAATTGCAACACTGGAGGGCCACAACCTGCGTGCAGGTTGGCACGCATATCTGATATATGACAGAAAAAAGATCGAAAAAAACTTTAACCAACACTTTATACGGTCAGCATTGATAAAAACTTGGGAGAAGTATAAGGGTAGACTCTTTAGACAAATACCGCTATGGACATCACCGGTAGAAGCAGGGCACAAAAAAGAATTAGCGGACAGGAAAAATTGGCCAACCTACAGGCAATTACTGAAAAAATCCAATACAGGTATTAGGGAATTAAAGACTCTGGAAGAAATTAAGCAGGAGTTTCCAGCGATGGCATGGTTTCAGTACCACCAGGTGCATGAAAGATTCAAAGCGGACAAAAAAATAGGCTTCATGGAAGACCATCTATGGGAGCCAATAGTAAAAAAACCAAAGAAAAACATCAGTATACTTTACAAAACACTACTGAGATGGAAGATGGAGGAGGAACAAGTAAAGGATTGCCAAATAAAATGGGCGCAGGATTTTGGCCACTCCATCCTATTTCAACGATGGGAGGAAATTTGGCAAAAGAAACTTAAATATAGCCCAGCATCAGAAATAGTCAAAAATTGGTATAAGATGCAATACCGCTGGTACTTGTACCCCTCGAAAATTGCAAAATTTGATAACCAGGTTTCCAACAGATGTTGGAAATGTAAAAAGAAGTAGGAACTTTCATGCACCAATGGTGGTACTGCAAAAGAGTGAGGAAATTTTGGGAAAACATCCATAATGAAATGCAAAAGATACTAAAGATTAAATTAGAATTAGACCCGCAGGCATACCTGCTAGGTATGACGGGGGAGGGGCTAGATGCTAATCAAGACAAACTGTTTTTTATATTAAGTACGTGCGCGCGGATAACACTCGCCAGACACTGGAGGTCAAGCAAAACGCCGAAGGTGGAAGAATGGATCCATAAAGTAATGGACATAATACAAATGGACTCCCTTTGGCAAAGAATGAACAATGGAAAAAGAGGAACGAACTGGACGGACTTCGGGATATATTTACAAAAGGAAGGAAATAACATCAAAATAGATCTAAATGAACTGTAACCTGAGCCAAGTGAAACAACATCTCGCTATATAAGAGAGACTAAACCTAGAAACAATCTCTCGGACTAACCCTTGGGAAGTCGTAAACACAACCCCCCCCCCCCCCATCCGTTCTCCCCCACCCCTCCCCTCCCCACCCCAATTCCCCCCCTGCCAGGTAGAAGCATGTCTAGATCTGTTTTATTACATGTCTGTATATGTGAATACCTCCCTTCCCCCATTCCTCCCTGCAAAAAAACCAAATAAAAATCTATATTTTTTTAAAAAAAAAAGCTTGGGAGTCACACTTGACTCCCACCTGTCGATGGAGAAGCACATCTCCACCATCAGCGGAGTAGCTTTCTACCACCTCCGGCAGGCTCCCTACCTGTCCCGCCACGACCTAACCACAGTGGTCCAAGCCACGGTCATCTCAAGACTGGACTACTGTAATGCTCTCTACATTGGCCTTTCTCTGTCAGTGATCCGGAAGCTCAAGCTGGTGCGGAATGCTGCAGCTCGGCTGGTGGCTGGCCTACCATCTTTCTGCCACATCACGCCTGTCCTGCGCGAACTGCACTGGCTTCCTATAGAGCACCGGATCACCTTCAAAGTGCTGGTTTTGACCTTTAAGGCCTTAAATGGTCTGGGGCCAGTGTACCTAAGGGACCGCCTCTCCCCATATAGTCCTTCAAGACCACTGCGATCTGACTCCCAGAATCTTCTTGCGCTGCCGAGCTGTAAAGCCCTCCACCTGACTGCAACGCGGAGGAGTGCTTTTAGCGTCATCGCACCAGTGCTGTGGAACGCTCTTCCTCCCACAATCCGCTCATTGCCCAATCTTCTAGCCTTCAGGAAGGCTTGTAAGACCTTCCTGTTTGTTCGGGCATTGGCCAGCAATAACTCCTGCTGTGTGTTGTTATCGCATTGTTTTAGTATGGATGCCAGTCCCTGTCATCTACTGTGTTTTATAGTGTTTTTATTGTGCTTTTATTGTATTTTAACACCTGTAAGTCACCCCGAGCCTGCCGGGAGTGGCGACCCATAAGTGGAAATAATAAATATGTTGTTGATTTCAGTTTTGGTTTATGTATGTAAAGCTTTGAATTTTGCCGTTATTTTTGTGTAAACTGCTTTGAGTCCCCCAGAGGTGAGAAAAGCCGTATATAAATATTGTAAATTATTATTATTAAATGCTAACTCTAAATTCGCCAGTTTTACCTTACATTATGGGCTGGAAGTCTCTGGATATAGTGAGGACACCCAGTAGGGACTTCTGGCCCAATTTGGGGTATATGGCCAGTGTAAGGCATCCCCTTAATCTGGACCTAAGCTGTAGAAGGCTTTATAGGTCAAAACCAGCAATTTAGATAGTGCCTGGAAACAAACTGGTAGCCAGTGAAGTAAATTCCTCACAGAAGTTGTGTTTTTTCCGTGACTGGCTCCAGACAGCATTCTGTCTGCAGCAGTTTGGAGCCTCCGAGTTTCTGAAGTTTCCAAAGGCAGCCCCACACAAAGAAGGTTACATTAATTGGAAGTCATAACAATGCTTTGGTCTTCTTTCATCCTCTTTTTGATGACATATCTTAACCATGCTCAGTAATGACCTGGAAGGAAGGCATTTCGGAATAAAAGTTGTTCTTATTATCATATGCAACACTGCCATACATTTACCAGAAAAAAGAAAAGGTAATTAGCTATCAAGAGTGAAAGAGCCAGTAAGTTGATAAAAGTCAAAGCACTGTCTTCTCCTGCGACATTTGCAATAGCTCATTAATTGCTTTGAGTCCCCAATACAATGAGGCTTCTTATGATGCTTAAGACCTTACTCGCTAATTTATCCTAAAGCAGACCCAACATGATCCAATAATAGTCCCATCACATTGCACTTTCATCCCTGCAAATGTGATTTAAAAGAGGCTGGGGAAAAGGCCATGAAAGACACAGACACTACAGACAAGGTATACGGTGACTTTTATGTATTAATAAGAAAACTAACTCAATCACTCCAGTGTTAATTGTTTTACTCACACCAGACAGACTAGGCAATAAATGGTTCCACCAATTTTCTTCTTCATCAGAGCAAGAAATTAGACATGTTGAAGCAAGAGACAAATCAGCGGGGAAAATTATTATTTTCAGGAAGGAGTCTGGAACCTAAA